>CM064912.1:30933252-31423252 GCA_032727855.1 Quercus ilex subsp. ballota | reverse complement strand
GATATAGATAGATGACATCTCAATGCTTCTTGATGTGTTCTTCGTAACATTCAAGTAAGCAATCCGCCATAAGGGAGTAAACACCTTCCGATCGTTTGAAAATGAGTGCTTCCAGGCTCAAATTTAGTTTTACAATTTGGAAGTATATTCTCAAGGCAATTGTATATAAATGGGTAATAATCAATTTGGGAAGGATGAGGAAAGTGAATGTAAAATGAAAAATGATGGAAAGGAGACATAAGATCTTTAGCTTGCACAAAAAGTATGAGGATGATGACGATCATAAGTTTTATAATATATTTTCTAGCCATTAATAATTTCTCCAACTCTAAAAAATTTCTTATTTGGATGTTAAATGCAAAACAACTATTTAAAGGAAATAAATCCCCCATCACAATTAAACGACTTCACAATGAAGGACAAAATGGACTTTTGCCCTTTTTGGGCAAATTAATTAGCTTTATATCTTCTTTCCCAAACTAAGTAGGGAAATGCCTCTCTTTTAAAACTCAATTTATGATAAATCGAGTTAGGTCCTATAGCGGCGTTTTAAGTAGTCTATAGTGACGTTTTTTAAGACCTATAGTGACGTTTTTTAACTCGACCTCAATGAAATCGAGTTATATGTAAACAAATTGCCTATAACTCGATTTTATAGAAGTCGAGTTAAAAAACGTCACTATAGGTCTAAAAAACGTCACTATAGGTTCATTAAAACGCCGCTATAGGGTTTTAGAAAATTTTTTTTTCTAACTCAATTTTTCATAAATTGAGCTTTAAAAGAGAGGCATTTCCCTATTTAGTTTGGAAAATGGGGTATAACGCTAATTAATTTGCCCAAAAAGGGCAAAAGCCCATTTTGTCCTCACAATGAATATATAAAATATTTTAGTTTGTATATTTATTTTACATTAAAAATTAGTTGTTTGAGAATTATGATTTTAGAAATATGATAATTTTTAAGTAAATACCGGCAAGTAATGTCCATTGGCTAGGGACATGAGATTTCATAAGACTTTTTTTATGGAAAATAATATTAGATTCTTAGTTCAAATATATTGTTTATAAGAATAAATATTCAAATATCATTATAAAAATGCAATTATTGTGTGTGAAATTAAAAGAACATAAGTGCATGGGATATGTTATTTGAAATTTATTAGATCAAACTTAGTGCAAAGGTTAAAAAGAAATTATTGGTCCAAAAAAAAGAGGTCATGTCATATTGGAATACATGAAGTCCAAATCGTTATACATTTCTTAATAATAAAGCACTATAAATGGTGTAAACTTATATAAGATAAGAAGTGACTTCTCAAGAATTATATTAAGTGATATTAGCAAGGACAAAACCTTCTCAAGAATTATATTAAGTGATATTAGCAAGGATAAAACTGAAATTGATGAGACAAATGGTGGCAAAGATGAAATTGAAATTGTCTTAAAAAAAATCAAGGGACTAAAAAACAAGGGAAAAGAAAATCAAGAACTAAAACTAAAACACCCCATATTTATAGGGACGAAAAGTGATTTTCTGTCTTAAGATTTATGGCTGTGTTTGCATCATTAATTAGAATGATTTTTTCAAATTTCTACGCACACGATGCATTTTCAAAAGAGTTGGCATGCTTTGTTGTTACTTTAAAACGTGTGAAATATATTTTGCTAAAAATACATTTTTTAGAGCAAAAGTCATAATTAGAGATGTGTAGCCTACCCACTGACCTGCCAAAATTGGTCTGATCCAATCCAGCCCAGTAGGTTGGGTCGGTTTTTAGGGTTGAGTTATCAATTTATTTTTTATAATAGCAGGTTGGGTTGGGTGCAGGTCAACAGATTCACAAATCCACCTAATCCAACCCGACCCACCTTTATTTAATATATATTCAAAATATATATTATATGGTTTTATTACTTACTCTTTTGCCCCTTTCCTGATTAAAAAAAATCCTAACCTATTTTTTCATTTCATTCCCATCTTAGATTATTTGTGTTGGTTTGATGTTATGCTCAAGTTTGTAAGGTTATAAATTTGTTGTTATTTGTGTTAGTTTGGTGGTATGCTCAGATTTGATTAGTGCATTAAACAAACACAAATAGAATTATAAATTTGTTATAATTTGTGTTGATAATCTTATAAATCTGTTGTTTTAATACTTAGAGCCCGTTTGGTAAGAGATTTCTAGTAATGTTGTTTAAGTGTTGTGGAAATATGTGTGAGTTAAAAAGTGTTATGAAAATACGCATTGTGGTATTTAAACACTGAAAACTGTTGTTTAAACAACGATATCAAACGGACTCTTAAATTTTTTTTTATATATATAAAAAATATTGTCCAATTCGATCCACATAGGTTGGGTTGAGTTAGACCCTTATGATGTGTTGGATTTTTTCCAATCCCGTTATGGTGGGTTAGATTAAAAAAAACTCCTCACCTCGACCCATACTCTAGTTAGAATCTACAAAAATGGGGATTAAACTTATGCATTTTGCTTCCATTTTGGCTAGTGGGACCCACTAACTCTCTTTGTTTTAACACCTAACATCTTATTCTCTTATTTATTTCCCATTCTTTTTCTTTTCTTCTTTTTATCTCCTCTAATTTATTTTTCTCCCTTTTCTTCTCACTTTCATTTCTACTTCAGCATCAATAACTCTCTCTCTCTCTCTCTCCATAACCATCCTATTTTGCAACCCAAGCCAAGTCCAACCATAATTATATAAACAAGACTGAGAATTTCAAAAGAATGCATTTTTCTAGAAACAAATACACACAAGGAAGATGAAATGAAGTTTTAGCACAAAGAACACCACAAACTCCACTAAAAGACTATGATAATTTGTAAGGGAGAGTATGATAAGTTATACTACACAATACATTCTCTTAAATTTTATATTCAATAATGTGAAATACATAAAGTGACCATAAATATAATATTAGTTATATTTTAATAAAATGATTATTGTATTTTATTTTAGATTGAAAAATATTCATTTTTTAGGAAAAGTGTTCGAAACCAAGCATTAGCAACTTTTTTTTATATTTTTGTATCAGAGCATTTGTCACAATTCGTACAAAAAGCATTAGCCACCTTTTTATATTTTTGTATCAGAGCATTTATCTCAATTTGTGCAAAAATTTCTGTCAATTTTAACATAAGAATCTAACATTTCTATTTTATATATTCATCTTTTAAAACACTCCAAATTAAATTATTTATTTTACACTACATTTTATTTAAATATTAATTTTTCTTGATTTTTTAATTGTTTATCTTTCTTATCACACAATAGTCATCATCCATTTTCACTCTTCATCATTAGGATATGTAAACAAATAATGAAAAAATTAAATACAAAATAAATAGTGCCCACTATTACTATAGTAATTATATATTTTTACACAATTTTATAAGAACTAATGTGGACAAATTTTATGCTTTAATTGACTAAAATGTGATTCTTTTTCCATATGCCAGTGCTCTCACTAATCAAAAGGATATAGGCAGCTTTGCCTTTGAAAAAAAAAAAAAAATCAAAACAAACATAGGCGGTTTCAAAATAGGATTTCCGACTCTGAAATGGATTTGGAAAACTTTGTAAGATATAAACACTAGCCGTTCGGTTTCAAAACATGGGTTGGTGTTCAAATTTGAAAACAGGGTTTCCAATTCCAAAACGGAATCCGGAAACTTTTTAAGATATATATACAAACGAAAACAAGGGTTGTGTTTCTGGTAAAGTAATCTCAAATCTGTGTTTGAGGATTAGAGCATCTTCGCTCTGAGCAAAAAAAGCAAGCAAATTGGGTTTCTCAAATCTGTGTTTGAGAAGAGAAGGGTTGGATTTTTTTTTTTTTTTTTTTTTTTTTTTTTTTTTTTTTGTGGTTGATATATGGAGAAGATGGATATGGGTGTGAAGGTGAATGAGGATTGTAAGGTTGAAATTTATCAACCATCTTGTTGGTTTTATTCCGTGCCAATTTGCTTGTAATTTAAGTACTTAGTAACCCTGTATTTATGTGGGATTATTGTAAGGGTAGTGTGTGAGAAGATGTGAAGAAAAGCTCAAGTATGTGCAAAGAAGCAAAGCTTCGCGGCTAGGACTCGCGGGTGGCTCGCGGCTGCAAGTCGCCAACTTCAGGCACGTGAGATGTACGCAGGGAAGCTGAAGGGTCGCGCTAGCTGTCGCACTACAGGACAAAAGTCCCAGGCTGGCCAGGCCGTTACGACGCGACTTGATTTCGCGACTTGGACAAGCCGCAAGACCAAGCCGCCAATTTACCCTGTTTAGCAATTAACTGTCTCTTTGTATTCTCATCTCACCTCACTATATATAGACCCTTATACCCACTAAATTGTGAGAGTTTCAAGAGAGAATTTTGTGGGAGAAAATCCTAGAGAAAAACAAGATTGCCTCATCCCCAATCTTCATCTAAGAAACTCTAAAAATTCCTCTACTCTCTTCCTCTCCATTGTCATACCCTTGAGAGGTCTTTTACCAAATCCTTATCTCACCACACCCACGTCTGTGAGAAGGTTTATTTGGTGCTGAGGGAAGCAGTTTGGAAGGAACCAATTTACATTGGTTGATTCTATGGTCAAGTAGCGGAATTCGGGAAGCTAAAGAAGAAATAGGTTCGGCGTAACCTCGTTGGAGCAAGAAGTTTGGAGGGCTTAAGTACCTGGGTAGATTAGACTTGGAGGGTCTTCTGCTGTTCATGTATCCCAACTATATTCTTTAGTGGATTTTATCACTGCTTGGAGGGCGGCGGAGAGGTTTTACGCCGAGGACTTCAGTTTCCTCTTCGATAACACATCGTGTGTTGTCCGTGTGTTTGCATCTTTCTTCCCTTTATCTTTGCCTTATATTTACTTCTGTGGATGTGTTTATATTTGGCTTAGATTGTTTATCAATTCTGTCATAAGCTTATTATCATGTTCCGCACATTAATTGTTTGATATAAAGCTTGAATTGGTATTTTTGTAATTTGGGGTCTAAACGTTCAAGGGTGATTTGTACCCATATTGAACTTTCAATTGGTATCAGAGCGGGTACACTTGTTGTGGTTTTAATACCTGAGTGTGATTCTTGACCCCTTGTTGAGATGGATAGGTCTCAATCTCTCACTGTTCCACCATTTTTTTATGGTAATAATTATGCATTTTGGAAAGTCCGAATGAGGGCGTTTTTGTGTTCTATGGATGAGGCTGTGTGGGATGCTGTTGAAATAGGTTGGACAAAGCCGGAGGATGCCAAATCCACTTGGGACAAGGTAGCTCTTGCGGCGGCTAATGCAAACAGTAAAGCATTGAACGCCATTTTCTGTGGTATCTCTCTAGAAGAATTTCACAGGATTTCACATATTACCGTTGCTAAGGAAGCGTGGGAGATTCTGGAGACGACTTATGAAGGAACCAAGAAGGTGAAAGACACCAAACTTCAGATGTTGACCACTCGTTTTGAGCAGCTAAAGATGGATGAGGATGAGTCATTTGACTCTTTTTATAGTAAGCTAAACGAGGTGGTCGTCGGCAAATTTAATTTGGGGGAAAAGACGGAGGAGTCTAAAATTGTAAGGAAGATCCTTCGGTCACTACCAGAAAGTTTTCGTGCCAAAGTTACAGCCATTGAAGAGAGCAAAGATCTTGACGACATCAAGGTTCAAGAGCTGGTTGGTTCTCTGCAGACATATGAGTTGTCCCTGCCTTCTCAGAAGAAGAGCAAATCACTTGCTCTTAAAACAATTAATGAGAGAGTGGCATCTCATGACCCTTCGGAAGAAGATGCAGTAGATAAAGATGTGGCGTATCTTGTAAAGAACTTTCGAAAATTCTTGAAACTCAAGAATGGTGGGAAATTTGGTGACAAAGGAAAATTTCAGAGTTCCGGGAGGGAGAAGAAAGAATTCCGAAGGAAGGATGATAGAGATTCCCAATCATCTCAAGGAATCACTTGCTTTGAGTGTAATGGACACGGACACTTCAAAAAGGAATGTCCCAACTATTTGAAGTCCAAAGGAAAGGTCTATACCACTACTCTGAGTGACTCGGATTCATCAAACTCTGACTCGGAAGAGAGCTGTGACGGAGAAGGAAATTACTCCGCATTCATGACCATTGCTCATGTGGAGACTTCAGATGATTTGGATATTCTTGTGAAGGAGCTTGGTGAGCATTCTGATTTGGAGTCTATGGGGATTGTTGAAGAATCGGAAGAAGAAGAGGAGGAAGATTCAACTGATCTTCAAAAGAATTACGCCTCACTTCTGGAGAAATCGGGTGAGTATGCAAGAGTGGCAAAGGCGGCTGTGAAGAAGATGAAGAAAGCTGAGGAAGATTACAAAAGTCTTCTGGCACGATACAAGGAGGCAAAGTGTGAAATTGAAACACTTAATGGTGAGCTATCAGAAGTTTACACAAAAGTAAGGTTTCTTGAGCAAGAAGTTGTGCAAGCTCATGCCAAGGTAG
Source organism: Quercus ilex subsp. ballota (assembly GCA_032727855.1). Lineage (NCBI taxonomy): Eukaryota > Viridiplantae > Streptophyta > Magnoliopsida > Fagales > Fagaceae > Quercus > Quercus ilex. The sequence continues at coordinate 31,416,782 of CM064912.1, read as the reverse complement.
ATAGGGTCTCCTCCAAGAAGCTAGATGATGTTATTTCATCTCAAAAACGTGCCTCAGACAAGTCCGGGTTGGGATATACCGGAGGAAGTAGCTTATCAACCAATGTCACCAAAGAAGTAAAGTTTGTGAAGACCAAAGAGACGGCTGTTGATAAGCCTACTCCTGAGATAATTGAGGCTGAGAAGAAGAAGAATGTGGTTGATCAACGGGTATTACATAAGTCCAGTAATCAATCAGAATCCAGATATGGAGCTAGAGGAAGATCACTCCCAAGACAGCAGCAGGGTCCTAGAACGGAGTATGTTTGTCATTATTGCGGATTGCAAGGACATACTAGACCCAATTGTCAAAAGCTGAGAGCAGACAACAATGCAAGTGCACCTCGGTCATGAGGAAGAAGAAATGATATGAGGACTTGGGGTGGTGAGCAACCAAGAAGCCAAAAACGTGATCCAGGAATGATGGACGTGATGAAGATGATCGGTGCGTTCACCAATTGCTTGGAAAGCTTCACTCGAAGGTTTGACAGTCCTAACTCTCGTACCCGATCCGTCAAGGGTATCACCCCAAATGTATGTGACGTGTGGGTGACAAAGGGTACTCATGCATAAGCATTATAACATGTCCATGCATCAATTCTTCCTATGCTTTGTGGATATGATTGGTTATATGCTTTGTGTTTTTGAGTATTGATTTTTAATTTGTGTTTTGTTTGTGTTTAAAATGCTTTTTCATTTTCTTTGTTCTGATCAATCTTTTACTGTTTTTGTGTCAAAAATCCAAAAACACATAAAAAATAGAAAATCCAAAGAGTTTGATCACTTTGTTGAGTTTTGTCTCAAAGCATGTTTTGCCTTGTACCTTTGTACTTATGGCTTTGTGCATTTAATGAGCTTAACTTGTCTCTCATGCACTCATATCATTGTGGAAGAAATTCTGAAATCTATGTGACTGTTGTAAATAGATCTTCAACCTTGTCATGAATGATTAGTGAATGGTTTTGTTGATCTTGAGACATGCATAGACTCATGCCTATATATCTTCCCACTTTTTATTTTTTTATGCTTAAAAGAGCTCTCTAAATGTAAATCTCCAAATGAAAAGAGATATAGAGCTGCAAAAGCCTGTCGCACAAACTAGTATTCGATTAGGAAAAGGGAAAGCGACCAAAATAAAATGTATGAATGATGCCCAAAAAGCCAAAGGCTAACTCATAAATTGAAATATCAAAAATTTCAGGCATCTATCTCTCAATGAGATTTTCTTTGCTAAAAAATTGCAAATGATATGTTGAATATGGAGCCAAATGAAAAGCTTCAAAGAATTGTTATCAAGTACTTGTGGGAGGTCATATATGCATGTTTCTATAATTGAGATAGATCTCATTATCTAGTGCTAGTTGTGTATGCCTTGATTGAATTGATCATTGAAGCTTCACATTGGACTAAGGATTATCTCATGTTTGATATCTACCCACAACACACAAGTCTATGTTCAATGAATGTCATATTCATTTGTGTGATTGTACTTGATTAAATGTATTTTCACATGCTCAATCTTTGTTGGTTAAACACAAAAAGATTTTTGAGTGTTTTGATTTGTTTTTGGAAAGTACTTTGTTTTTACAAAAATGTCAAAAATTTCAAAAACAGTGTTGCCCTGTTTTGGCGACTAAGTCGCGGGTTGGTCCAGTCGCATGTCCCAGTCGCGAGATCACTTAGAGATTTTTAGCGGCTAACTGGCGAGTAAATGCTCTAATCGCGAAAAAGACTTAGAAAATTTTTCCAAAATTTGAGTTTTCTAGTTTTCGCGGGTTAGTGTGGCGACTGGTTCGCGGGTGGAAGGTCCAGTCGCGAGAGGTACTCAGGGAATTTCGCGGCTCATATCGAGACTATCTCGCGGGTAGACCTTCCAGTCGCAAAAAACACTTAGAGAAATTTCTCAAGTTTCTTCTCTTCACAGTGTTTCTCGGCTTAACCTGGCGACTTGATCTAGTCGTGAAAAACGCGTGTTTTGCGTTTTAAAGACAAATTTTAAAATTGTTTTTCAGTTTTTCCCTCGAAGTTCAGTGTCTGTTCATTTTCTTCTCAAAATCTCTTTCTCAACACTCTGTGTTTCTTTGAAAAAGCTCTCAAATTCTGTATCATGTCTTCATCAAACATCAAGAAAAAGGTATGGGCTTTCTTGTCTTTACTTCATTCATCATGATTTCATTATTGTTCTCTTGAATCTGTGTGTTGTGTTGTTGGGTTGTGATTTTGAGGGGCTCGAACATGGGTTTGCATATATTGTTGAGTTTGGGTGTGTGATGCTATTTGCTCTTGTTGCTATGACTGTTTAGGATTCTTTGATTACATCAGGTCATTTATCCTTAGTCTGAGCATTGGTATTTGTCAGTTTGTTTTTGGGCATATGAATGTGGGGTTTTCTGCAATTTTTACTGTGGTTCTAAATTTATCTGTTTGGTTGTGGTTTTGGTGATTATGGCTACCATTTGTTTTTGACTCTTAAGTCACCATATCTTGTAGGTGTTGCTACATTTTTTTTCTGCACTGTTCATACCAAATGGGTCTTGACTCACTGTTTTTGAACAAATTTATCTGAATTTGTCTGCATATTTCAGTTTAAACTTGGTTAACTTGTTATATCCAATGTTTGGTTATCAACTGTGCTTATTTTGTGTTTGTGTCTGGTCACTCTGTTTATCACTGTGTAACTAACTTGTTACTAATGTGTGTGCATTTCCCCATTCTGTGCTATGTCTTGTTTGTGGCATTTTCTGCTTGTTTACAGATGGCTGCACTTCCTTCAAAGAAGAAGACAACTGCTAAGAAAGCTGACAAAAGAATGAAGATGGACCCTAATCTATTTAGGTCTGTCAAGCACTTTGAGAGATACAGAGATTTCTTCATGAAGGGTACCATTATCCAGGACAGATTTGTTGACTTACATGATTTGAAGGACACTTTCATTCCAGGGTGCTTTGAGGGAAGAGGATGGGAGAAGTTGTTGAGTGATCTACCTGCAGTCTATGATCCCTTGATAAGGGAATTCTCTGCAAATGTAATTATAAAGGATGAAGAGATGAACTGCTGGGTCAGAGGACATGAGTTCACCTTAGACGCACATGACATTGATGACGTCCTTGGTCTTGAGGGTTTAGAGGAGTATGAATTCATCAACTTCAAAGACAGGATGATGTCCCTAGATACGGTCCAGGCTCGGATTGGTGGTACTAAGGAAGGGAAATGTCTTAACACTAATGCCTTTCCTGCAGACATGAGATGTTTGACCACCATCATGATGTTCAATTTGTATCCCATAAGAAAGATGACCACTCTTACTAATTCCAGAGCTATATTTCTCATGGAGCTCAAGGAGAAAGTCATCATTGACATCAGCTCACACATTTATGACACCATCTTGGACGAGACTAAAACTACTGCCAGGGCAAAGTTGGTCTTTCCTAGTCTCCTCATGAGGATCTTCAGAGCGAAGGGTGTTAGAATTCCTCAAGATATTAGTCTCCTGACTCCACTGTCAGCAATAAACAAATTCACCATCACAAGGATATAAAGTCGTCTTCCAGGTGGTGAAGAGCAAGGGGATCCAATGGAGACTGAAGCAGAAGATGCAGAACAATCAGTCACACCCAGGAGCAGAAGAAAGAAGAGTAGAGCCTCAACTTCATCAGCAGCACCTCCTCCCGATGCATTTCAAATCATCATGGAAAGACTTGATGGACTCAGAGAAGTTCAAAGTCAGCAGACTGAAAGGATGATAGTAATGCAGGATCAGATTGATGTGCTTTCAGCTAAGATTGACAGCCTCTCCACCAACCAGGAGCAGTGACCCTTTGGCCATTCCGGTCAAAAAGGGGGAGAACTTTTGAGGGCAGTTCTTGAAGGGGAGTGCTTATTTTGAGGGGGAGTCTCACTATTATACACAGCGTTTATGTTGTTTGTGCTTATAATTTTGATACTATGCTTGGATAACTACTGTTGTTATAGGTTTGATACACTGTGGTTTAAGTTTGGTTTAAACTCATAACTCTTGAATGTGTTTAATCCTTGGTTTTATTATTATATATTGATGTTGTTTTTTTTCAGTAGTTTTTTAGCATTTTTTTCTTTTTGGTTTGTACCCATGTTGCTTCTGTAAGCTTTAAGGGTTTGTTCTTATGCACAGTTTGTAGGCCTTTGTGGTTTGTGCCATGCTTTATGCAGCCTTTGTGCTTTGTTAAATTAGTACTTCCAACTAAATGTCTTGCATTTTCTTCTAAGTACTATCACTCTTGTGGCCTTGTAGGATTTTTCCTAGATGCACATACTTCATGTACTGTGCATTGGTTGAGTGTTGGTCATTCAAGCAATTTACCTTGTGTTTATTATCTTGAATGTCCAGATATTCATTCCAAGTGTGAATGAGCATTGTGATCACTTGGCTATAGTGATTACCTGTTTTGGTCTTGCCATGGTTTATTGCTTTATTCCATTGTGCATGATCGCAGTGTGCTTGCTCCATATGCATTACAAGTTTCTATATACAATGAACTTATTGTGTTGTTGTGTTTCAGGAGTTACTTGTTCTTGTGGTTCTAAAGCTTCGCAGATTCTAGAGTTAGGTGTGAGTGAGTTTTCCAACTGTTCCCAACTCACGCGTTAAGTTTAGAGTTTGTTTTAGGGTTTTGTCACGGAATAGCCAAAGGAGGAGATTGTAAGGTTGAAATTTATCAACCATCTTGTTGGCTTTATTCCGTGCCAATTTGCTTGTAATTTAAGCACTTAGTAACCCTGTATTTAGGTGGGATTATTGTAAGGGTAGTGTGTGAGAAGATGTGAAGAAAAGCTCAAGTATGTGCAAAGAAGTAGAGCTTCGCAGCTAGGACTCGCGGGTGGCTCGCGGCTGCAAGTCGCCAACTTCAGGCACGTGAGATGCACGCAAGGAAGCTGAAGGGTCACGCCAGCTGTCGCACTACAGGACAGAAGTCCTAGGCTGGCCAGGCCGTTACGTCGCGACTTGATTTCGCGACTTGGACAAGTCGCGAGACCAAGCCGCTAATTTACCCTGTTTGGCAAAAAACTGTCTCTTCGTATTCTTGCCTCATCCCCAATCTTCATCTAAGAAACTCTAAAAATTCCTCTACTCTCTTCCTCTCCATTGTCATACCATTGAGAGGTCTTTTACCAAATCCTTATCTCACCACACCCACGTCTGTGAGAAGGTTTATTTGGTGCTGAGAGAAGCAGTTTGGAAGGAACCAATTTACATTGGTTGATGCTATGGTCAAGTAGCAGAATCCAGGAAGTTAAAGAAGAAATAGGTTCGGCGTAACCTCGTTGGAGCAAGAAGCTTGGAGGGCTTAAGTACCTGGGTAGATTAGGCTTGGAGGGTCTTCTGCTGTTCATGTATCCCAACTATATTCTTTAGTGGATTTTATCACCGCTTGGAGGGCGGCGGAGAGGTTTTACGCCGAGGACTTCGGCTTCCTCTTCGATAACACATCGTGTGTTGTCCGTGTGTTTGCATCTTTCTTCCCTTTATCTTTGCCTTATATTTACTGTTGTGGATGTGTTTATATTTGGCTTAGATTGTTTATCAATTCTGTCATAAGCTTATTATCATGTTCCGCACATTAATTGTTTGATATAAAGCTTGAATTTGTATTTTTGTAATTTGGGGTCTAAACGTTCAAGGGTGTTTCGTACCCATATTGAACTTTCAAGGATTATTTGTTAGGTGGTTCTATAGTGGAGGTCTTGTACATATTTTCATGGAAACAAGCAGTAGTGTTGGGAAAGGCAGTATCTGAATCTGATGAGGATGACAAAGACTGCTTCTTGGTTTGGTTAATTGGTGTTGAAGTTGAGAACTTTTCAGTGAAGGATGTGAAAGTACATAAAACCCTTATCAGAAGGTGTACTAGGAAACTGTCCCGCCTCTCTTTTCTGCAAAGTCTTTGTGATCAAAACCTCTTATCTGGTGTTATCAAAAAAAAAAAAAAAAAAAAAAAAACCTCTTATCTGGTCAACATTGTTCTACGCTTGAGGAGGAGGAGGAGGAAAGAAGAGGAAGCCTGCATTCTTGTTATCATTACCGCCCGCAATGAGAACATGGGTATGGGATAATGAGATGGAGATTGAGGAGAAGGTGAATTTGCCCTTTGAATCTTCGCAAGAGGAGGAGGAGGAGGCTAGCTTTGCATCTTCTTCTATGGCTAGTTGTTCTCCTCTACCCCATATGTTCCAAACTGTGGCTGTGTCAAAGACAATGATTTTGAAAGTGAATATTACTCTAGTGATGCTGAATCTGTTTGCGGATGAGGATTATACAGATCTGAACAACTCAACTCGATGATCATGTTCTCACAACACATCTAATTCCCTTCGGTAATTACTAGTTGGTCAATTTTGAACCGAAGTTGTATTTAGTGCATTTTTCTTGTTTTTTAAAATGAGTCAAATAACACATTTCGCTTTAGGAAACTTAGCCTGCAATAATTAATAATAAGCAATTCATTGCAGGATACATGGCCTCAAATAAGTGAAACAAAATTTAATCACCAATTTTGGTTTGGCAAAGAAATATTACAAAAAGGTAATGAATTATACAGGTTGAATAATACTATATAATATGGAAAAATTGCACACCTTAATGTGTGCAAAAAAAATTAAAGTAGTTTCAGTCCTAGCTCTTACATGGGACATGTATTGATTTCCTATTAGCATTTGCATAATTTTGAACAGCACATTTGGCACATTCCAAAATAGTGGTTACTTTGAACATCTTTCCCCTTGGCCATGAGCGCTCTTTGTATTTTTGATTCACTCAACTATTCTATTCTCTGATGTAAAAAGAAGAAAGGAACGAAAAAATGAAGAAGCTGCTAACTTGAAATAAAATTATGAAAAATTTATATTGCAATTGAGATAGTAATAATAAATACTACAAAGATTTCTAATTACATTTCTAATCCAACTATGGTGTTTCGTTTTTCATTTTAGTATTTTGTATGATATTGTTGATCATCCATCAATTTCCATTCCCGTTATCATTCTCTTTTTAATTATTTTAATTTGAATTAAAAATTTTATTTTAATTTGAGCCCCGGGCCTGAGGCTCCTACAACCTCTATTAACTTAAAGATATCAGTTCCTCAAGCCATGTTATTTTTATGCTTCTTCTCCTCTATTTTTAATAATGGAAACTGCTGTTTTCTAAGATCAATGTAGATGAAATATTGGCACAGATACCATGGAATGGCAATGATAACCTGATAGCAGCTTGGAGGGACACTAGGATTCTTCTACATAGAAATATTGATGCCAATCAAGAAATTTCTTTGTTGTCCTTCTAAGTTCTATGCTTTCTTCATAATTCTATTATCATATTTAGGCAGTGCATTTGAAATCCTTACATATATGCGATGGTATCTCTGCAAGTGAGGTTGGATGCATCATCTAGCATGGCATTCAATCCACTATACAATTCAATCCTCAATCTACATTGGTTACACGTCACCCACATAAGTCGAGTTTCTTCAATACATATGTAAATATCAACATATAAATGTTGAAATGATCGCATACCACATATCAAAGGCTCTCCCATTCACGCTTGCTACAACCATTGCTATCATCCATATTAAACTAAAGAGCAAAATCACAAAAAACCATTGTTATCATCCATATTATAATACGCACAGTAAGAAAATTTATTGAGAAACAGCTCGATCACATTTGAACTTATATATTTGTGTATTATGAGTTCAAATACAATACATTTTGTTGAAATATTGTTTAAGATTGACAGTCTAACGAAAACTATCAATAAATGCATTAATGTTTAGTATGTTACACCCCATAGATATTGATGGGATAACAAAAAAAGACTCATCTCTTGTTCGTCTAGAGATGTCATCCATGAGCACCATTTAGCCAAATGACCACAGACGGTCTGGTGAAAAGAGTCGTCCATGTGCAAAGCACATGGACAACCTCGCAATATCAAAATTGGGAACAAAGGAGTCGTCCATGGGCATAGCACATGGACGACCATGCGACATCAACTTATGAACAAATAGTCGTCCATGGGCAAAGCGCATGGACAACCACGTAACACTTAGGAATTTCTCAAGTGTTAAGTTAGTTCACATATGTGGGAGCCTTGGAACGGTTAATCAACCCATGATCATCGCCACCAATTTCTCCTAAGTATTTAACTTCCACTAGCGGTTGCTGTTCAGATAGCCGTTGGAGAAGTTATGTCCGGAATCGCTAAATTCCACGAATCTTGGGGAAGTTACAAAACTAATTAATAACCGTTCCAAGGTTTTCTATATAAGGACTGGTCCAAATCAAACAAAGGTATGAGATTCTGAGATTTTTACTCCCAGAAAGTTGGAATTCCATTCTTGTGCGAAACTAACTTATCCATTGGAGGGTATTTGGCCGGTCCACCCCGGTTACCCTTGATAGTTCTTTCATTTTTGCAGGCCTTCGCTACAGCTGTAGTCCACCGAAGCCGAAGTGTTCAACCAACTGATTCCTTACACTATCAGTTGGTGTCGTCTGTGGGAAATCGAAATTGTTTTACGATTTGCCTTTCCAAGACAAAAGGTTGAATGGTTCGGATCAGGTCGAGGGCTACCAGCCCAGGCCATCAAGGAAGCAGAAACGCTTCAAGCAACCCTCATTGCGATCGCCAATCTGCACTAGTTATGTAGACGTCCTCTGTCCAACATGTGCAATCTATGGCGGCTGCAATGGTGGAGTTAACCCATCAAAACCAAGAACTAAGAAGGGAGATTAATCTAAGAAGGCAGGCGCATGAGGAACACAAAGGAGGGCAAACGCAAAGGCAAGAAGAAAGAGATGATGAAGAAATTGGAAGTCAGTCCAGAGGCACCACTTCATGAAGGGTGCCACACTTGGAAAAGGAGATGGGCCAGATGAAGAAAGTCATGGAAGAAATGAAAGAGAACCTGAGAAGGGCAAATCCTGTAGAGGACTTGGTCCACAGGATTTATTCCCCCTTTACGGCTTCCATCAACAGTCACCCTCTACCACCAAAGTTCAAGTTGCCTTCTCTAGATTCGTATGATGGGGCGCGAGACCCTTTTGATCACATAGCCACCTTCAAGACCACTATGCATCTTCAAGGAGTTCCCGATAAAATAATGTGCAAGTCTTCCCTACCACCCTCGAGGGACTAGCGTGAGTGTGGTTCAGTAAGATACCTCCAAACACAGTCAGTTCTTTTGAAGAGTTGAGCAAGTTGTTTGTCAATAACTTCATTGGAGGACAAAGGCATAAACGCTTCTCGTCCAGCCTGTTGACTATAGAACAAGGAGAGAATGAAAGTCTACGGTCCTTCATCACTCGCTTCAACAGGGAAGCCTTGATAGTAGATGAGGTGGACGACAAGCTATCATTGGCAGCCTTCCACAATGGGGTTAACTCGGACTTATTCATTCACAAGTTGTATGAGAAAGAGCCCCAGTCCATGGCTGAACTCGTCTATTCAGCCCAAAACTTTATGAATGCGGAAGATGCAATCATAGCTAAGAAGAGGAAGAGAGCTGAGAGAGTGGAAGCAAATCCCACGCGTCACTCTGAACAAGGGCCTTGTCCAAAGAAGGGACGAATGGAAGACAAGAAAGATTGAGACAGAGATAACAAAAAGGCAGGCCCTTCAGCAAGGAATCAGAATTACACGCCATTAAATGCTCCACTCGATTAGGTACTCATGTAGATCAAGGATGATCCTTCCTTGAAGTGGTCAAAGAAGATGAAAGGAGATCTTAATAAGTGCAATAAGAACAAATATTGTCACTTCCATAGAGATCATGGGCATGACACAGACGAGTGTTATGATTTGAAGCAGCAGATCGAGAATCTCATCAGACAAGAAAAGTTGAGGCACTTTGTTGGAAGGGATCATAAAGATGAAAAGTTGAAAGGAAGGATGGAAGAGTCATCACGGCCCCCACTCTGGGAAATAAGGGTTATCATTGGTGGGAGTTTGACAGGACAGTTTTCCAAGTCAAAGAAAACGTATCTTAAGGTGGTACAAAACGTCCAACTTTCTGGACGATCACTAAGGACGAGGCGGATAGACGAGCTAGTCATCTCGTTCACGAACGAAGAAGTCGAGAGAATCCATCACCCACATGACAATGCAATTGTCATTTCTCTACTCATTGCTGACTATACAACCAGGAGAGTGTTGGTGGATAATGGAAGTTCAACAGACATATTGTACTATCCCGCCTTCTAGCAAATGAGGTTTGGACAAGACCAATTTTGTCCAGTGTGTTCACCACTGATAGGATTCGGAGGAATGAAGGTACAACTAGTAGGCACCATTACATTGCCTGTAGTGGTGGGAACATACCCGCAACAGATAAACAAGAAAGTTAATTTCCTCGTGGTGGATTGTTTGTCATCATACAATGTCATTATTGGAAAACCAACTTTGAACAGTTGGAAGGCAGTAACATCCACCTACCATCTATCAGTGAAGTTCCCTACGAAGCACGGGATAAGACAAGCACAGGGAGATCAGTTGGCAGCCAGAGAATGTTATTTAGCCATGATGGCTTTGGACGAGCAAGCGCAGACTATGAGTATAGAAGAGAGAAGAGTTGTCGCAGAACCTACTGAAGCATTAGAAGATGTTTTATTACAAGAAAATGATCTTGAGAAGTTCACTAGAATTGGAACAAGTATGAAGGTGAAGGAGAAAGAATACCTCGTCCAGTTTCTGAGAAAGAACACTGATATTTTTGCATGGAGTCATGACGACATGTCTGGTATTGATCCAAGTGTAATTACTCATCGGCTGAATGTGTTCCCCTTTTCTAAGCCTGTTTGACAAAAGAATAGGGTGTTCGCTCCTGAAAGAGACAAGGCTATCAAGAAAGAGGTTCAGAAACTGACCACGACGCAATTCATCCGGGAAGTCTATTACCCGGATTGGTTAGCGAATGTGGTGATGGTGAAGAAGGCAAATGGCAAGTGGAGGATGTGCGTAGACTTCACTGACTTGAACAAGGCTTACCCTAAGGATAGTTATCCTTTGCCACGCATTGATCAATTGGTGGATTCTATAGCTGGCCATCAATTGTTAAGCTTCATGGATGCCTTCTCAGGATATAATCAGATAAAGATGGACGAGGCTGACCAAGAAAAGACCTCTTTTATTACCAGCCAAGGTTTGTTTTGTTATAAGGTGATGCCTTTCGGTCTAAAAAACGTAGGGGCAACTCATCAAAGGTTGGTGAATCACATGTTCCGTCCACAGATAGGACGGAATGTAGAGGTGTACGTGGATGATATGCTTGTGAAGAGTTTGGACGAGGGAAGCCACTTGGACGATCTTCAGGAAACCTTCGAAACACTTAGGCGATACAAGATGAAGTTGAACCCAAGTAAGTGTGCATTCGGAGTATCGTCAGGAAAGTTTTTAGGATTCATGGTTTCACAAAGAGGAATTGAGGCAAATCCAGACAAGATCCAAGTTATATTGAACATGGAACCACCGAAGAACATCAAGAAAGTCCAATCCCTCACTGGACGAGTTGCAGCTCTGAACAGGTTTGTTTCAAAAGCCATAGACAAGTGTTTACTCTTCTTCAAAGTTCTCAGGAAGGCATTCTAATGGACGGACGAGTGTCAAAAGGCCTTCCAAGATCTAAAGGATTATCTTACCATGGCTCCACTGTTAAGCTCATCTGTGCTTGGAGAAGAACTGTATCTGTACTTAGCAGTGTCCCCACATGCCGTGAGTTCAGCGTTGATCAGAGAGAAAAGGAAGGTGCAAAAGCCTGTGTATTACACTAGTCGAGCACTTAGAGGGGCAGAAGGAAGGTACCCACTGATGGAGAAGTTAGCGTTCGCCTTAATAACAGCTTCTAGGAAGTTGAGACATTACTTCCAAGTTCATATCATCAATGTCATGACGAACCATCCGCTCAGGAAGGCAATGAACAAACTGGAAGCTGCAGGATACAATGGGCAGTCGAGCTTAGTGAATTTGACATCCAGTACTAACTAAGAAATGCAATAAAAGCTCAAGCTCTGGCAGATTTCATTGTAGAGTTCACTCCAAACTATGGAGACAGGGGCAGAGGAGAAGACAATAAAAAATGGGTCGTCCATATAGATGGATCGTCTACACTGCATGCCGGAGGTATCGGAGTTGTTTTGCAGTCACTAGAAGGGGATAATTTGAAGTACAAGGTTCGTTTGTAGTATCGAACAACAAACAATGAAATAGAGTATGAAGCCCTTCTTAAAGGGCTGAAGTTGGCTAAATCTGTAGAAACGGATTCAGTACTCGTCTTGGGAGACTCTCAGTTGGTCATAGGCCAAGTAAATGGGACATGTGAAGCCAAAGAAGATAAAATGAAGAGATACTTAAAGAAAGTCATACGCCTTGTGAAGAAATTTAAAGAAGCTGATTTCGTTCAAATCCTAAGGGAGGAGAACGTGGAAGTAGACACTCTGGCAAAGGAAGCCTCCGCGAATGAAGCAATTGGCGAATTTGATGAAATACAATACATGCCTAGTGTGGACTTCCCAAAAATGTTGCAGATAGAAGGTGGAGAAAATTGGATGACCCCAATAGTGTCATACCTGAAGGACGGAAGGCTTCTAGAAGGGAAGGACGAAGCAAGAAAGCTCAGAGTTAAGTCAGCTAGGTATATCCTTATGGACAAAGTGTTATACAAAAGAGGTTTTTCACAACCTTACCTGAGGTGTTTAGCTCCAGACGAGGCGAATTACGTATTGAGGGAAGTTCATGAAGGGGCATGTTGTAATCACTTGGGAGCCAGATCACTCGTCCACAAGGTCATCTGTATAGGGTACTATTGGCCAACCATTCAAGCTGATGCTAAGGCATATGTCAAGGTATGTGATCAATGTCAACGTTTTAGTAATATTCCCAGACAACCATCAGAATATCTACCCCAATGATGGCCCCTTGGCCTTTTGCACAATGGGGTTTGGATATTTTAGGCCCCTTTCCAACTGGAACCAGACAGATGAAGTTCTTGGTAGTGGGTATAGATTATTTCACTAAGTGGGTGGAAGCTGAACTCTTATTACACAACAAAATGTCAAAAACTTCGTCTGGAAAAACATTTTATGTAGATTTGGAGTGCCAAGAGTACTAGTATCTAACAATGGACGACAGTTTGACAATACCCCATTTAGAGAATTCTGTGAATAGCTTGGAATCAAGAACCATTACTCCTCACCCTTCCACCCACAGGCCAACGGACAAGCAGAAGTAGTAAACCGATCTTTGTTGAAAATCATCAAGACTCGGCTTGAAGGGGTAAAGGGTGTATAGCTAGATGAATTACCAGGAGTTTTATGGGCTTACAGGACAACAGTGAGGACTCCCACAGGGGAAACTCCTTTTAAACTAGCATATGGGAGTGAAGCGGTTATACCTGCAGAAGTGCATATGGCCAACCATAGGGTGATGAAATATCAAGATGAGGAAAACAAGGAACAGCTTCGTCTTAACCTCGATCTCATAGACGAGGTAAGAATGGACGTGGAGCAGAGAATAGCAAGATACAAAAATCTCATGGCAAAACAACACGATGCCATGGTGAAACCTAGGCGCTTCAGCATTAGGGATCTTGTCCTTAAAAGGGTTTCTTTGGCCACCAAAAACCCGGCCCACAGGAAGCTGGGACCAAACTGGGAAGGACCTTACAAAGTTATCAACTGCAAGAGACAAGGATCCTACTACTTGGAAGCCCTAGATGGACAAAAACTTGAGCACCCTTGGAATGTTGAACACCTAAGAAGATACTATCAATAAAAGAGGTCCATGGATGAACCTTGCCACGGACGACATTCGTGGACGATTGAAGTAATGTGGATGTTATTCTCTCCTATTAGCTTATTAATATTGTGTTTTAGATGTATAAGTATTTTGTGCTATTCATGGACGAAGTTGTGATGTATTAAGTATTTTTAATTCCCTAAGGCACTGGCTTCTAAGCAAGTGCCATGACTATGGACGAATGTTTACATAGTATGGATTCCCAAATATATATATATGATGTATTTCCAAGTAAATGTATGATTGTATGAGAATCCTCCAGTTTGGTGATTTTGTTCAAAATAATTCACAGAAGGCAAAAAAAGCCAAAGACGAATAAAATCCTTGGACGCAAGGATGTATCATCTATAGGCTTTCCTCCAAATAAGGATAAAGCATGAAAAATGAACCTAAGGTATATCCGTCTAAGCTCATGGATGAGATAAAAACCGTAGGTCTAGTTGTCTAAACCATGGACGAGACGGGATAAAGACTAAGTTTAATCGTCTTAACCATGGACGAACAATGTGCGTGTGAAAACACCACAAGCCTATAGACGAATCTAACAAACCAGAAGGTCCAGTACATGGACGAATAATTGCCAGGAACAATTATTCAAAGGACGAGTAAATAATCGTCCTAAGTTTGAAAAACAAATAATGTTGGAAAAAAGACGTCTCTCTTGGACGAGCGGTACTTCATTATCAAACATGGATTCACTGTTCTATTTTGACAAAGAAATTCGTCCATATGCTCAAGACGAGGTAAAATGTTCTCTCAAGTGGAAGAACCACACAACCATGGAAATAACATGGACTCTATTAAGAAAATATGTCCATAAATCCTTAAATGTGTTCAAACATAATAAAATGAGAAAATGGAAAACATTCATTCATTCATTCAAAGGATTCAGAGGGTGGACGACCAACGTCCAAAAACCCTTAAAAGTTAAATGATACAACTAATTGTATGTGAAGCTCGTCCATAAACTTGGACGAGATAAATGTACTTAGATAAATTTTTTTTAAAAAAAAAAGAGAAGAAGAAGAGGGAAAAGAGCGAAGCCTAAAACAACAGGCACTTTTAATAAAAATTATCAAACTAATAAACTCATGAGGATAAACCATTAGGGGCATTACCTCCAGACTTTGGATTGTCCTGGATGACTTCGTTGTTGGCGTCATCCATGATGTTGACATTTTCAAAACTTGTCTGCAATAAAGAGCTTTCTGTAGCAAGAGGAAGCTTGAAGGAGTCAAAGTCCAAGTTTGGAAAAGCTTCCCTGGCGTCAGCACGGAAGTCTTCATAACCAGCAGCATAGTGACTGTTTAGACAATTCTTGTACTCGTCAGACTTCTTAAAGGCTGATATGGCTTCTTCGCGTGCTTTCTCTAAGGACGAGTCAAATGCAGAGACTTGTCCCTCCGAGTGAGCAATGTGAGTCTCCTTCTCTATGACATTTGCTTTGAGCTCCTCCACCTCGTTCTTCAACTTCGTCTCACTTCCTTACAGACGATTGAAGTCATCAGTCAACCTGATTACTTCCCCATTTTTTAATAAAATTTCATTATTCAGCTCCTTAGCCTTCTCTTTAGCCGCCTTGGCCTCCTCACAGAGCTCCTTAGCTTGGCACGTCGTTGTATAAAACTTTGACATAGCCTATATATGGACGAGGGAAAGTTAGACAATTTATTTTGAAGAATTTACTGAAAACACACAAGGACGAATGAAACTCACCTTAAAGAGGTCATGGATGCCAGAACATTCAAATTCTTTCACTGACATATTGTAGCACTCATTAACTTCATTGTCAGTGATTATTCCTTTGAACGTCCTCCATGCATAACCCTCGTCCAGCATCAGGTTAGAAGGACGATCGGATGGCTCAGACGGATGAGGCTTGTGAGAAGTTTTGGCTGGACGGGGGGTAGGATCAGTCTGGACAGGATGAACTGTTTGGACGGGCTCCATATCCACTGCAGGTTCGTCTAGGTGTACCGTCGGGGGTATGAATTTGGGAACTTTGGGAAGAGAAGTCTTGCCAGGTTTTTGCTTCTTAGAACCTCGACGAGTTGGAAGATCGTCTAGATCCACAGCACTGGATATAGACTTAGACTTTCTCTTCCCTGCCTAGACGGAATTTTTTTGGACGACTGGTGGAGGGATATCCTCGTCCCCACTAGTAATAGTTTTTTCCTTGTTCTCCCTTATTGTACTTATTCCTGTGACGAAGAAAATCAAGTTAGAAATAGACAAAGAAGAAAGAAGAAAGAAGAAAGAAGAAAGAAAAAAGAGTGGACGACACTTACTTCGACGGGTGGTCTCCTCGTGACCAAGATTTTTAGCAGTAGGTTCTGGACCGAGCCCCCACGTGGCTAGACAACTCAGAGTCACTAGATCGTGAAAAGTTCTCCCAGGGAAGGTACGTACTTGGTCAATTCGATCCAAGTAAAATTTGTCCAATCGTGGACGAGCAACAGCTGTGCCAATAAAAAAGAAAATGGAGTTAGACGATTGAAAGGTATAAAATATGAAAGGATAAAATGAAATAAAACAAGAAGGAAACATACCCTCAGGACGAAGGCGACCTATAGGGCTGGTAAAAGGTGGGAAGGGGGCATTACCCACATCTACTGGGTCCCCAGCCCAATTTCCAGAAATAATAAAAAACTCATTTTTCTAGAGCCTGTCAGACGAGCTATGACCCTTTATTAAACTATAATTAGAGCCTCTGGACGAGAACTGGTAAAAACCAGCAGACTTATTTATCTCCGAGGGCTTATAACAGTAAATGAACTCGTCCACTGTTATAGGACAGTCCCCTTCCAACGCCTCACGCCATAGCACTTGCATGGCAACTATCGTCCTCCATCCATTGGGGTTGAGCTGGTTAGGTCCAATACCCAACCTATAGAGAAAACCTCTACAAAAGGAATTTAGGGGAAATCTAAGGCCAGCTAAAAGGTAAGACGCATATACTCCTAAACCAGAAGAAGGGGAACAACACCATTCCCCTTCCCTAGGTAGACGAGGGTTGAGCTCCCTAGGGATCTGGTATCTATCTACAAGAGTTTTTAACTTAGGGGCGTCTAAAGTGGATGCTACTTCAGGAGCACAGCTATATATCACATTCTCCTCCTCCTCCTCCTCGTCTTGAAGAAGGCTAGGTGGCTTTCTGGACGAGCTAGCCCTAGCTCTAGAAGTCGTCATACGTTGTATTTCCTAGAATTCCTCTAAAGAAATATCAGGAACCCCAGACAAATAATGCTCGTCTGAGGAATTATCACCGCTACTACTTGTGCTACCCTCACCACTCTCATAACTATTTCCACTTCTAGAAGAGACGTCCTGATACTCGTCTATCTCTCTCTCTACGCTATCACTAGACTCAGACATGATTGTTTGAAAAAGAAGGATTAATACGAAAACCTAAGGAAAAGAAGAGGAAAGTACCTGACGAGACTAGATGATGAAGTCTAGACGAGGGTCTTCGGCAGAAGGGAGTTTATGAGAAAGGTGAAGGGCAAGAAAGAGAATGTGCCTATTTATAGGGCCCAGAAGTAGGGTCAACGAAGCGACACCATCCATTAAGAAAACGACACATGGCAGTCACTTTGAAAAATGCAATCGACGCAACAAGTCAACTAATTAAATCAAGACACGTGGTTTCTAAGAAGAGAAAGAAGAAAATCATATTAGAATAAGGGCATGGATTAAATCCCATATCCTTGGACTAGACAAGGGGGCAATTGATGGGATAACAAAAAAAGACTCATCTCTTGTTCGTCCAGAGGTGTCGTCCATGAGCACCATTTAGCCAAATGACCACAGACGGTCTGGGG
Organism: Quercus ilex subsp. ballota; assembly: GCA_032727855.1. Taxonomy (NCBI): domain Eukaryota; kingdom Viridiplantae; phylum Streptophyta; class Magnoliopsida; order Fagales; family Fagaceae; genus Quercus; species Quercus ilex. The sequence continues at coordinate 31,399,095 of CM064912.1, read as the reverse complement.
AAAAGAGTCATCCATGTGCTTTGCACATGGACAACCTCGCAATATCAAAATTGGGAACAAAGGAGTCGTCCATGGGCATAGCACATGGACGACCATGCGACATCAACTTATGAACAAATAGTCGTCCATGGGCAAAGTGCATGGACGACCACGTAACACTTAGGAATTTCTCAAGTGTTAAGTTACTTCACATATGTAGGAGCCTTGGAACGGTTAATCAACCCATGATCATCGCCACCAATTTCTTCTAAGTATTTAACTTCCACTAGCGGTTGCTGTTCAGATAGCCGTTGGAGAAGTTATGTCTGGAATTGCTAAATTCCACGAATCTTGGGGAAGTTACAAAACTAATAACCGTTCCAAGGTTCTCTATATAAGAACTGGTCCAAATCAAACAAAGGAATGAAATTTTGAGATTTTTACTCCCAGAAAGTTGGAATTCCATTCTTGTGTGAAACTAACTTATCCATCGGAGGGTATTTGGCCGGTCCACCCCGATCACCCTTGATAGTTCTTTCATTTTTGCAGGCCTTCTCTACAACCGTAGTCCACCGAAGCCGAAGTGTTCAACCAACTGATTCCTTACCCTATCAGATATGATATATTGTCTCTTTCCTATCACCAATGCATGTTTTACTTCATTTGAACATAAAGATGATAAATTTAAGGGTAAATTGCAAATTACACCCCTAAAATTTGGGGGTAATTGGATTTAATATCCTAAAATTTCAGAATTTGGATTTTACACCCTAAAGTATCAAAATTTGGGGGTGTAAAATTCAAACAACTCTAAACTTTAGGGAGTAAAATCCAAGTTCTGAAACGTCAAAGTGGAAAATCCAAACACTCCAAATTTCAGGGGGTAAAATCCAAATCATGAAACTTCAGAGTATAAAATTCAATCATCCCCGAACTTTAGGAGTGTAATTTGCAATTTACCCTAAATTTAATTATTTGCTTACAACTCATATATTTCATTGAGGGTTTTTTAAGCATTTAAATTTAAATTTAAGCCAATATACTTCACGTGATTATGTGCAATTAATTATTGTCAATTTATAATTATACTAACCAAGCTAATCGTCTAAGTAATTTTAAAAAAATCAACATCAAAATCAAAATTACTCATATGGGTGTAAAAGTTGGCAGAGAAAAGGCATGCTACAACTAATTAGATTTATTTATTATTTTTCTATTGATTTTGAGTAGAATATTTTCTATAAATGCAATTTGTCAACTTAATTTCATTTTCATGTAATGGGATTGATCATGTATTGTTAAAGTTATAACTATTGTAAAGTTAATTGATGATATCCCATTGAAATGTTTAATTAATAGTGGTCAATTAGGCTTGCATAGAATACAATTAATAGTGGTTAAAAATAGAATACAATTAATAGAATACAATTGATGATAAATAGAATACAATTAATAGAGGTCCAAAATTAATTGGTCACAGACTAAGGCCCAAAGAAGGAAAACGTTGAGCTCATTTCACACAAAAATAAATAAATAATAAAACTAAGAAAGAAAAGGGAAAGCTGGGCTCACACAATAAAGAAAAAAGGAAAAGAAAAAAAGAAAAGGGCAAGAGGCGCAGAAGATTGGAATCCAGAGACCCACGAAAAGAACAAAAAAGGGGCCCAAACTAGGCAGAACCAGCAAGCCAAAGAAAGCCCAAAAAGAAGAACCGCGTTGGGATCCCGGAAGCCACCAGAGTTAGGGGATCCCTGGACACGCGAAGTAAGATTGAAGCAAATTCAAAGAGAGATAAAAAAAAAACAAAGGGCATGTGGATCTCATGATCCAGACATGCAGTGGAGCCAGGAGGTACGAAGCAAAACGCAGGAGCCTGGTTCCGACCATTTGGAGAAAGTGACAAGGAAGAGTACACTAAAAAAGTTGGAGCACTGAGAAGAAAAAGCCAAATAAGCTTCAGACCAGCCAACAGAGAAGTCTGGGAATAGAAAACTAGTTAAGGAACTTTCATTTGGTTGGACCAAAAGCAAGAAACTATGAAAGAAAAGGGAAATGACACGACCCTGAGCAACCTGGCACGGCACGAACTCACAGGGGCAAAAGGGAGAAATCGTTAGTACCCCGGAGCCCAAAGCTGTGCTACAAAAGGAGGAAGGGGTCCATGCTACAGAGGCATTTTCAGATGGAGAGGAAGAGATAGAGATTCATTTTCGATTAGATTATTTGAGGCATTCATAGTTGTTTTTTTTTTTTCTGAAGTCTCATGAAATTATAAGAAAAGACTCTGTAAACTTAAGAGAAAATAGGGTAAACTTAAGAGAAAACAGGGGAAACGTTCCCGGTATCCCAGAGACAGCCACTATAGTACATGCTCGGATTCAACAAATTCAAACTTTGCAAGTCTTTGAAGCTTAAATAACTATCAAAGTCTGTAACTTTTGAACTTAGTTGAACCTTGCACCACGTCTTAGTGAGTACTGTAATCACAACTAAGGGAAATTAATAAAATGCACCTCACTAATTTGAGGATCCCTAACCTTTTCTTACATTGTATTTTACTTATTGTGCATTCCTTTGCTGTTAAAATGTCATTCAATACAGATATTCTTGCTTGTTAGTTATTTGCATTGTAGGAAGACTGTTTTGCGCACAACTCGATTCTTAAACAGCCCTTTTAGTTGCGGTGAATCGAGCCCAGTCCACCAAGAACATTTTATTCGACCCAGGATCCTTGGGCCATAGTGCTGAAGAAAAAAGGCACTCTCACACGTTTTAATAGTCTCCTACTTAATTTCATACATTTTATCAAGGAAATAAAAATTCATCATTGGAAATGCATGTTTTTTTTTTTTTTTTTTTTTTTTAATGTTTTATTTCATGCATGTGTATTAGAAACTTCACGCGTCAAACCTTATATGAATAACAGCCTTTACATGTCAACCCTTTGGGTTTGTTTAGTTAGGTGGATTTTAGGGTGGATGGAAAAGATAGGAGAGAATATGAAAGAAAAAAAATGGTATTTTTGTATGCTTGGTAAGTGAAAATTTTTCACTAATACTCATCTAAAGCCACCGTTGAAAGCTATTTTTTTACCTACCATTGGTAATCTACAATATCAATAATTGTGAAAAATTTTGTCAAATTTCTTGTGTCTATAAACTCTCTTTTTTGGAGGTTTTTGCTTGATTTTTGTTTGAGTTATTTTAGGGACACACCTTTCGCACAACTTTGCTATGACTTGGATTAACATCACTTAGGCAAAGGTCCACCACTTAAAATACTCCAATCCAATAGACACCCAAGCAAATTGTGGCAAAATGTGTACCCAAGGTATCCCTTTGGAATTTGAGGGAGCTTGGATTTGACGTGGTACTGCTCCTATTAATAAGAATGCTGTCATGTCAATGAATTATTTATAGATTTGGCCTCATTAATTTGAATTTAACTCCTGAACAAAAAAAAATTACTCATGTTACACCCAAAGCTAATTAAACTCTGGAGATAAAACGGGCTCACCGACTCACACTGTTGTCCCAAATTCGTCTCAACAATGAGAGTTTTTATTATTATTTGATGATGCATGCCTTTTGTAGGCTAGACGTAAAACAAAAAACAAAAAACAAAAAACAAAAGTTCTACTATTCCAACCCAAGGAAAAGAATCTGGTAGCATCAATTATTTGGCAATGCATATAAGAAATCCTAACAACATCCATAGTTCCAACAGATGACCCAGCCTGTGTCTATATAATCACAGTTAAGGATTCTATCTCAAACGTTGCGAAAGCAACATCCACAAAAAAACTAAGGACCAATCAAAAACAAAGAGAACACAAAGCTTTTGAATTCTGAAAGCTGTGGTGTATACTGGAAATTGTCTTGTCATCTCCCTGAATTTTATTCCAGCGCGAAAAATTGAAGGCTGCATTTAGTGAAGATGATGATCATCATCGCCGTGTCCATCTGGAGGTCCTCCAGGTCCCACCACTTCCAGCTGTGAAACATCAGATGAATGATTAGGGAAAACTGCAATGCTGAAAGCAACTAACTTTTTCTGTACTGAGCCACAATGATAGCTATTTTAATCGGTATATGATTTTGAGAAAAAAGCCGCATTAGAAGATGAAAAAAGAAATTAAGGGAAATCAGCGAGCTAAATTTAAGCTATTGAATGGACAAGTTTATCTACATTCAATCCCTTAAACAAGGGAAGAGAAAAGGACACATTGGCTGGAATTTCATTCAATAATTGCCTTTAAAAAGCTATTGATACAACTTAAGATATCATAAGGTCACATGAATTATCAGTGGTCACAACTAATTGAAAGTCGCATGATTTATTATATATAAAAATTATAAGACTTGCATACAATCCACATTGATCTTATAAAGGAAAGGGAAAAATGCAGAAAGACTCTGAACTTTAGATCATAATCAAACTAATCCTCAGTTCATCTAATTTGAAAATTTGATTCCCTAAAGTTACAGAAATAACCAAATTGATCCTTCCGTTACATTTCCTGAAGCTATGGAAAACAAATTTCTCTCTCCAGTGGCCAACCACCACCACTGTACGACCATACTGCCGCTTAGTATCACCCAATCCATCCTCAGGCCTCCCCTAACAAAAAACACCACTCTGAAACTCATAGCTGGCTACCAGGCTACCAAGAACCACCACCCCTTGTCCGAACTCCAAACAGAGAATCAAACCCATAGAAACCAATTTTTACCCAAAACCATAAACAACCACCCAGAACCCAAATCACTGATGCTATTGCCAAATCCTGATGCAAATTAACCCATGGCTGAACACCCACAAGTCCATTCTAATTGCCCAAGCCTCCAATCTTTGCTACAAACCAAAAAAATTCAAACACCGCCACTATTTGCTGCTCCCTAAAGCCCAACCAACCACTTCAAACCCCAACAACATCCACAAGAATTATATACCCAAACACCACCTTTAGGTCACACTGGCGACCAAATCGCAGTCCAAAAAGTGAGGCAAGAGTATGAGTCTTTGAGAGAGAACTGGTCAAGTGTGAAAGAGGAGGAGAAAAACTAAAAAAGAAAAGCAATTTTTATTACATTATAATTATATATATATATATATGCTATCATGAATAACGCACACGACAACATTTTCTGTAATGGAAGGACCAAGTTGGTCATATTTGTAACTTTAGAGACTAAAATTTTAAATTAGCAGAATGGACAGTCCATTTGATTTTTGAACCAGAGTTCCAGGGGTAATATATGCCAAATTTGAAACCCCAAGAGAGGAACTGCATGGAATATAAAACAGATTAGATGACGGCATGCTCATTCTATAATCAACACCTTGAATTTTATTTTTCCTCCACAAAGATAATGACTTAAATGTTGCAAATATTTTGGCCTCTGTTTCAACCAGATTAATAATTAGTGTGAATCTTTGCTCAAATATGGGTCATCTATGTATTTAACACGGAGCAAACATAAAAAATATAATTTTAATTGATTGGCCATGCCCTGTTCAGGACATGTATGTGAAGCTAACTGTAGCAAAGTTGATAGCCAACCATAGTCATAACGAGCCTTTGGGACTCAGCTTGTGGAATAATCTGCCAAGTAAATGGTTAGCTGTTGTATAAGAATCCTAAATTGTGTACATTAAAGTATTTGTTGTGTGTGTCCCTGTCTATCTATTTAGCCCTGGATCCACATTTAGACATACAGCTTCATGTTCAAATTTTGAATCACCTCCATGCACTCCAGATCAGACCCTTTTTTTTGGTTTTGACAAGTTACTCCAGATTAGGTCTTAGCAATAAAGAGTCAATCCAAGTTTAACCATTTACTTACCTCAAAGTACTGTGTACACACTGGACATTCATGTGGCTTGCCTTTCTCCAGCCAAAACCATACAACATCATGTTCATCCTCTGCCATTCAAAAGCAAGAAAATCACACAAGAGCATTAAGAAAATGAAACATATTTATTTTTCTATAAAGGGAGAAGTATGTACGCACATCCAAGAGAACAGTAAAAATAGAGAAAGATAAAGAGGTACCCACCGCCTTCACCACCAGGGCATCCAACTATTCTCTTGTCATAGTAGGACTTAATAATTGCAGGTTCCTCCTACAGGCCAAAAACAGAAAGAAAATATACATATATTAAACAGATTAAATCCAGTTGTGAAAATCATTATAGATTTAGGCAAAAACCAAAGATAAATTAGTTTCTCACAAGAAGGCATAGTAATAAGTAATAACAACTTCAGAGTCATTTAAACAAGTAGTCCTTATCCACATTGACTAAAAATGTAGATACTATAGAAAATAAGGGCTTCTCTCTTCATGAAGATAGATTATTATCCATTGAAAATCTTTAGGACGTGAAAATATAAAACTATAATTATGAACAAGACAATTGAAGTTGTTCTAGTCAGCAAGAAGATGATAAGATACCATTTTTCTGATTTCATAACAAGTCACCATTTCAACTTTCTTCTACTAAGCATATCAATGGTTTCCATCTCATAATAGACCATGATATGAAAAGAGACATTTCTAATAAAATTTTACAAGATAGAATGGAGACTGGCCCAAGCAAACTGGCAGCATACAAGATAAATTCTGATAAATCAAAATCTAATAATTTATAGAACCAAACAAAGAAGAAAAGAGGAACCACTGCAAGCCCTCATCCACTCAGAAAGATATTTCAAGAACTAAAGCCTCAACTAGGCAAAGAAAGCTCAATGCCATCAAATGTTTAAACACATCTCTCTCTCCAAAGGCACCACAACAAATAATATTAATAAAGACCTCATCTCTCTCTTAAAAAATATTGCGATATTCCTACCATTGACCTTTTAAATTTATTTTTTTGCAAGAACTATACAGTGATGGTTTGAAGCAATGGCCAAACTATAAGCTAACACCCTTTTTTCATATGTTATATAATTTAACCAGAGGAATCATAAACAATAAAGGAGTATCAGATAATAAGCATACAACAGAAATGAGGTAAGAAGAGGGAGAGAGAGAGAGAGAGAGAGAGAGAGAGAGAGAGAGAGAGAGTAAACAGAAAACTAAGTCTAAGTCACTATAATCCGAAAGTTAGACAAAAGCATTTTTTTTTTTTTTTTTGAGAAAGAGACAAAAGCATTTCTGATTCATAACAGATTCCTTAACCTTTTTATTTTCATTTTTATTATTATTACTTGTTAAGATATAACAATTTTACTTAGGAAATAACTCAGGTTATGAGCTACATAAGCCACAAATAAACAAGTAAACAACACCAATACATAGCTATTATCCTCAAATCAAAGTTCCATGCTATAATACTCAATTCTTTCCCTATGATACAAAAAATTATCGTCAATGCAGTCAGAAAAAATATGATATACCAAGTAGTGTGTTTATTAATTTGAGAGCTTCTCTGCTGCTGGAGAATCTTGTTTCTTTTCCAACCCCACCTTTTTTTTTTCATTTCTTAGAATCTTAATATACCCTTGTGAGAGGCTAGGTTGTGAGTCTTTTAGCTCAGCCATGTTTGCATTCTCGGACTTTATTGAGAATAATTATCTAGTGGATCTTCCATTGGATGGGGCTGCTTTCACTTGGTTTAGAGATGCTGAGCCGCAAGCTATGTCACATATTGACAGGGCTCTAGTTTCTATGGATTGGGTGGATCATTTTGGGAATGTGTCTCAAAGGGTGCTCCCTCGTGTTATTTCTGATCATTGTCCGCTTTTGGTGGAAGCTGGTGGAGTTGGTAGGGGTCGCTGTGCTTTTAAGTTTGAAAATATGTGGCTCAAAGTTGAGGGTTTCGTCGAGAGAGTTAAACATTGGTGGGAGGGCTATAGCTTTATGGGTTCCCCTAGTTTTGTACTAGCTCAAAAATTAAAGGCTCTCAAAGAAGACCTTAAAAAGTGGAATAAGGAGGAATTTGGAGATTTGGCATTTAGGAAGAAGTGTTTGCTGTTTGAATTATTGGGTCTAGATGCTAAAGAAGATCGGTTGGGCCTCTCAAATGCGGAAGAATCCCACCGTACTCAAGTTAAAGGTGATATCGCAGCTTTAGCCGCTTTAGAAGAGACTTTTTGGAGACAAAAGTCTCGTGCTCTGTATGTGAAGGAGGGAGATAATAACACTCGGTTCTTTCATAGATTAGCGAACTCTCATAGAAGAGCTAATCACATTAGAAGCATTGAGGTAGATGGTGTCTTATATGAGGATGGTTCTGCTGTACAATCTTAGATAGTTCAGTTCTTTCAAAATCTCTACACAGAGACAGATATGTGGCGTCCAACTATGGATGGGCTGGATTTTGCTTGCATTAGAGAGGATGAGAGGTTGTCCTTGGAGAGGGAGTTCTCTAAAGAAGAGGTTACCCAGGTTTTGTCGGAGATGGAGGGGGATAAAGCACCTGGGCCTGATGACTTCACCATGGCTTTTTTTCAAAAATGTTGGAGTGTGGTGGAGGTGGATGTCATGGCTGTTTTTGAGCATTTTCACAGGTATTCTGTGTTTGAATGGTCTTTAAATGCCTCGTTTCTCTCTCTAATTCCCAAGAAAAATAATGCAATTGATGTGAAGGATTTTCGGCCTATTAGTTTGGTAGGGAGTGTGTACAAGTTGCTGTCTAAGGTTTTGGCAAATAGACTGAGGGTTGTGCTAAATAGTCTCATCTCTGAGTCTCAAAATGCTTTTGTTGGTGGGAGACAAATTTTGGATTCAGTGCTTATTGCTAATGAGTGCCTAGATAGCAGATTGAAGAGTCAGGTCCCCAGGGTGGTTTGTAAACTGGACATTGAGAAAGCCTATGACCATGTGAATTGGGATGCATTGTTCTATTTGTTGGATAGGATGGGTTTTGGGGGGAAGTGGAGGGGGTGGATTAAGGCTTTTATAACCACTGTTCGCTTCTCTATTATTGTGAATGGTTCTCCGGTTGGCTTTTTTGGTAGCTCTTGTGGGTTGAGACAAGGTGATCCACTGTCTCCTCTTCTTTTCCTTTTAATTATGGAAGTTCTTAGTAGGATTTTGAAGAAAACTGAGGATTGTGGTCTGCTTCGAGGCTTTCATGTGGGGCCAACTAACTCTATAGGGGTCCGCATTTCTCACTTGCTGTTTGCAGATGATACCATTTTGTTTTGTGATGATTCTAGAGACCAAGTGTTGTCCATTAGGCTGGCTTTGACTTGCTTCCAAGCTTTTACTGGTTTGAAAGTTAATGTGGGGAAGAGTGAGATTGTTCCGGTTGGGGAGGTAGGAAATATAGATGCATTGGCTTCCATACTTCGATGTAGGGTGGGTCGTCTGCCTATGAAATACTTCGGAATGCCGTTGGGCACTCCATACAAAACTGCTTCTGTGTGGAATCCTATATTGGAAAGGATGGAGAAGAAGCTCTCAGGTTGGAAGCGTCTTTATTTATCTAAGGGATGTAGACTTACCCTGTTGAAGAGTACTCTTTCTAGCCTTCCTACGTACTATCTATCATTATTTGTCATCCCGGTAGCTGTGGCTGATAGATTGGAACGTATTCAAAGAAATTTTTTATGGGGATCTTCAGAGGAGTGCTTCAAATATCCTTTGGTGGCTTGGGAGAAGGTGTGTTTACCGAGAGATTTGGGGGGTTTGGGAATCAGGAAGTTAGTGCATTTTAATAAAGCCTTGTTAGGGAAATGGTTATGGAGGTTTGGGCGAGAAGGCACTCATCTTTGGAGGAGGGTTATTGCATCTAAATATGGAGAGGTTCAAGGGGGGTGGACTACTAAAATTTGTAGAAGGGCCCATGGATGTAGTCTGTGGCGTGGTATTCATGAAGGTTGGGAGATTTTCTCCAAACATGTGGCCCTAGTGGTGGGTGATGGCACTCGTATTCTTTTTTGGCAAGATAAGTGGGTGGGAGATAACTCACTTAAAAGGCTTTATCCTCAGTTGTATGTGTGTTCTAATGAGAAGGAAGCTTGCATTTCTGATGTATTATGCTTCCAGGAGGGTGGAAACGTTAGAATTTGGAATTTGAGATTTCATAGAGATTTTCATGAAAGGGAATTAGAGGCTGCCTTCTCCTTCCTTGAGTTCATTCAATCTCGGATCCCTAGGGGTGGTGGGAGTGACACTTCTCATTGGTGTCTCAATGGGAATGGCAAGTTTGATAACCGGTCCTATTACCATAACATGAGGGGTGCAGCTGCCTCCAATTTTCCATGGAAGGGAGTTTGGAAAGCTAAGATCCCTAAGAGGGTGGCATTTTTTGTGTAGACAGCGGTTCATGGGCAAATCCTTACATTGGATAATCTCGTGCTTAGGGGGCGCATTTTGGTGAATTGGTGTTGTATGTCATCGGAATGAGGAAACTGTGGATCATCTCCTCCTCCATTGTCCTGTAGCTCACTCTCTGTGGGTTTATATGCTTTAGATCTTTGGGACCCAATGGGTCATGCCAGGCTCTGTGGAAAGCTTGGTGTTTTGTTGGAGCTATTGGTTGGGTAAATTTAATTCTGACATTTGGAATATGGTTCCTGGCTGTTTGATGTGGATTGTTTGGACGGAAAGAAATAGGCACTCTTTTGAGGATACCGAGAAATCCTTGGCTCAATTACAAGCTCTATGCCTGAAGACTTTATTTGATTGGTCTAGGTGTTGGGGCTTCTCGGATTGTTCTACTATCTTGGAGTTTATTTCTTCTCTTAGTATTGCACTTTTAAGTTTTTTGTTGTAATTGTTTGTTGGTTGCATTTCCTTGTGTTCACCATCATGAACACCTTGTATTTGCTTTATTCTGTTTTTCTATGTGCTTAATATATCTCTTATTACCTATCAAAAAAAAAAAAAAAAAAAAGTTATCTACTTGTTTGCAAAAAAAAAAAAAAAAAAAAAATCTTCTTCAAAGTGCGCCATACACATACATATATAAGAAAGTGATCCTTGCCATGGTCCAAACCAATGACAGAATCAATTGCAAGATCAAAGCATTTCTCTTTCTCGTGTATATGTGTGTGTGTATTGAAACAATAACTAAAATCTATGCCTTAAAACACTAGTTTGAATCCATGACTTTTAATTTATCAATCGTCTGTTATCATTTGTGCATTTGGGGGTTCAATGGGTATGTCCACGAGTGTCGTTTAACTATGTTTTGGGAAGCATTCATCTGTGCTTGGAACTTAGTCCTATTATGCCTATTGCGGACATTATAAAGGGTGAGGAATCAGTGTACTTTGAGAATTTAAAAGCCTTAGTTATTCTTTTATAATAACATTGTTTGAGTGGTATCATTGAGCCAAAAATCCTTTTTGCCAATTTCATACTACGAACACTAGCAACGAATCTTAACAATCAACACACGCAAAAACATCATTTTCACAACTCAAGAAAGTTATCAATAATTAAAAAACCGTGAAACCAAGTTAAGCAATGCATTAAGTACTAACCTTAGTGCCGAAAGGACCGACTGGATAGTCAATATCAAGAACTTTTTTTCCCTACACAAGCCAAAGCCAATCAATTCCACTCTCACTCGGTCCAGAATCGAATTTAAACCAAAATTTATAAAAAAAAAGTATTCATTTAGGTCTTAATCATATGCTAATATTATTTTTTCGAAGGAACGGTTAAGTAATGAGATGAAATCAGAGAAAGACCTGAAGCTCGGCTTCAAGCTCCTCACGCTCGTGTCCAGTGGCAATGGGCATTACATCTTCAACTCTCTTCTTCACCGCACCATCAGCTGCACAAAAAAAGAAATGAAAAACAAAACCAAATCAATCACACTCACTAAGATACAAAAAAATGAGAGAGAGTTGAGTGAAAGATCTAGTACAGGAATCAGCGGTGAAATGGCGGAGGTTGAAGAGAGAAGCGGAGGCGGAAGGGGAAATGAGGGATCCGGTGTGTATGGAGGTGGATCGGGTGGGGGCGGCGGCGGTGGCGGCGGCTAGGGTTTTGAGATTGGAAGAGAGGAGTCTCCGCCACATAGTGAGTGTTTACGAGAGAGAAAGAGAGAGTGAAATTGAGATCTCAGGTCACGCCCTTCCTTTTGCTGTGGTGGAACTGGTGGCTGTTATGACTTATGACTTATGAGACGAGTTCTTTCTGTTTTTCCGGCTTTGAATTGGTATTTGCCACAGAGAAAGAATATATGAAATATGAAATAGTGGTAAAATTAGGATCAAGTGCGGCTGTGTGGGGCGACTTGTCTGCTGCTACTGTGCAGAAGAGTGGTTTGTTTGTGAGCGTGTGAGTGGATTTTTGACTCTCTCGCACGTGCGAGTGGAGGATCGGCCAATTACATTTTTACTTCTACACGTGAGGGATAAGGGGCCGTTGACGTTTTTGGGTCTTCTTCTTCTTCTTCTTCTTCTTCTTCTTCATGATTACCAATGTATAGAAATGGGCCTCGGGGGGTGAACATTAACTTTTAGCCCATTTGGTTGTTCGGATTGGAAATTTGGGTCTTTATTACATATTGGAAAATGGCCACTTTTAATGTTTTGACAATAAGGACATTGGTAATGGGCCTAAGTCAAAAAAAATTTGCAAGCCCATTTGTTAATAAAACGTGGATTTATAAAAAATTAAAAAAAAAATTCAATTGGACCTAACTAATAAATACCATTTTTTTTTTGGGGGAACGACCTTTAAATACAATTTTAGGATGGGAATTGGAGGTAAAATTAATAGGGATATTTAAATGAGACATGCTTGGTACAATATAAAGTTGTGTTCTTAATAAGTGTCTTTTCCTTGTTTTTAACAAATACCAGTAAATTGTGTTTTTGTTGGAATAATGATTGTCACTATTTTAACTTCAAAAACTTAATACAATTGTTTTAGTTAATTAGGTCTAAAGGCATGTTTACAAAGCAGACAACAAAATGGTAAATATATTATGGATAAATAATTAAATATAATGCTGGGAAAGATGTACAACAACTTATTGCAGGTGTATGGGATGGACATGGACATGAACTCACATTCATACTCAAAACACCAGAAGAAGAAAAGAGGAAAACATTATATCAAGGTTGTGCTACACTACAGTGAGAGGGATAAGGGCATTGGATAGAGCTGGACTGTGCAAATGTATTTCTGTGATGTAAGTAAAGAATGCAAGAGAGTTGAGCACTTGGATCTGGAAGTATTTATGACAAAATAGAAAGTTTGAAGTGAAAGGCTATGCCTATGTTCCTCCAAGGCTTTGGAAACTCTTATATCTTATAGTGAATGACTGTTGCAAAGTGAAGTGGCAGTACATGTAAGTACAAGAAAGAGAGAGAGAGAGAGTAGTACATGACTGCATCCATGCACAAGTGTACTATTGTACTAAGTTACTAACTATATAGTACACGAATTATATTTTTCAGTTACAAACAGGATGCACAGAGAGAATGAAGATTTCCACTCATCTTTAGTCAATTCATACTTCTAAAGCAGCTGTTCTTCTTAAGAGCATTAAAATAAATGAAAGTAAGAAACAAAAAATTATTTGCAAAAGCTAATGGATTCTTGATGCAACAAGTGGTTCTAGATTTCTATGTGAGAAGCTTGTAAATGTTTTAATTCATTGGCTCTTATAATTTAGTATGCAAACTCAATTGGTTCTTTTAGTCCTCTTGGATTTAGACAAGTAGACAACTCACAGTCTCTCTCTCATTCTATCAATTTTCAAGTGAAATTGAAATCTTTCAAGCTTATAACAATCAATGGGTTCCTCTTGATTTTTTTTTCCTGTCACCTCAAAATTCATTTGCCACATAACATTAATCAAATAAAAAGAGGTGCAAGTATAAAAGTTTAGTTCTGAACCCACTAACCTTGACTTGCTAGTGATTGAGCTGTTGGGGTTTCTGTTTGTAGTACCCATCATCGTTATCATCATACTTGGCATAGATACTAGTTTCTGGATTATTTGAGGTAAAATTGAAGCTACCATAAAACAATTCCAGGAAATCAGAATCTAATGTATTAGAGAAACAACTGATGATCAATGACTTACACTTTGTTTAAGGAAAACACACGTGCTACCAGTAAAAGTTTTCTTACTAATCAATCTGGTTAACATAGCCAAGTTCTCTTGATGCCAAACCATTACACTTTATTACCCTCTACCTTTGCATATCAAAAGAAGGCTAATACTTATTCACACACTGTATGCAATAAACATTGCCCATTTTCAATCTTTTTTATTTGTCTTTTGGTATCACTCACCAACTTACCTGTACTCACACACCTCAACAAAACGAGATCGCTGAAAGAAAACACAAACATAATATCTAGAGCTGCCATACATTTATCCTTGCCTTATGCATTTTCCATTAAATATTGCTATGTACCTCATCAATTGATTACCTACCCTCACTTTTTAATTTATTTCTCCGTGGGAAAAACTATATGATTCCACACGTAATTACTCTTTCTCTAAGTTTGTTAATATATTTGGTACACACTTCTTCATACAATATTCACACAATCACTTATGCCAAAAAATGAGTGGTGTCTTAGTTTGATAATAAAGAGTTATCATAAAAAACGGACGCCAAACGTTAAAACTCTCTCTCTCTAAATAAAAAAAAAAAAAAAAAACTTCAGACGGAAGTTTTATCTGAAGTTTTTGACTTGGATAAATTATTAGGTCCATTGGAGGACTGTTGAAGTGGTCATCTCTGGTCCTTTCAACCAATAAAATGCTGTCACTTATGCAAATGTGACATCAATTGATGATTTTTTATTTTTTATTTATTGTGTTGCTTAGGAAGTTGACTTAATACATTTGCATAAGTGACATAGTTTCATTGGTAAGGAGGATCACTTCAGCAGTCTTCTTGATGAACCTAATAATTTTTCACTTAATTAATTGGGAGTAAAAGTATATGTAAGGCAGATTTATAATCATTCTTATTTAAGTATCACTCATTGTGATTATATTGTAAATAAATAAAAGAACATTTGTTTTAATTACTGTAGTTTGTTTTCATATAATAGGAGGATAGGCCAATGAATCTTAAATTTGGTATCTACCATAAAATGCACATAAAATGAAAGGTACCCGCAAGGCTAGTATTAATAAAACTGGAATTACTAAATTAAAACTTATAGGGTGTTACAATATTACAAATAATATTATAAGCATGTGTCGCATAAGGATATTTTGTTAATTAATGGATGTGCAAATATGCATGTCCATGAAGAGATAGTGGAGTAGGTTATATATATAGATATAGATAGATGACATCTCAATGCTTCTTGATGTGTTCTTCATAACATTCAAGTATGCAATCCGCCATAAGGGAGTAAACACCTTCCGATCGTTCGAAAATGAGTGCTTCCAGGCTCAAATTTAGTTTTACAATTTGGAAGTACGTATCTTCTCAAGGCAATTGTATATAAATGGGTAATAATCAATTTGGGAAGGCCGAGGAAAGTGAATGTAAAATGAAAAATGATGGAAAGGAGATATAAGGTCTTTAGCTTGCACAAAAAGTACGAGGATGATCACGATCATAAGTTTTATAATATATTTTATAGCCATTAATAATTTCTCAAACTCTAAAAAATTTCTTATTTCGATGTTAAATGCACAACAACTCTTTAAAGGAAATAAAACCCCCCATCACAATTAAACGGCTTCACAATGAATATATAAAATATTTTAGTTTGTATATTTATTTTACATTAAAAATTAGTTGTTTGAGAATTATGATTTTAGAAATATGATAATTTTTAAGTAAATCCCTTTACGGCAAGTAATGTCCTTTCGCTAGGGACATGAGATTTCATAAGACTTTTTTTTTTTTTTTATGGAAAATAATATGAGATTCTTAGTTCAAATATATTGTTTATAAGAATAAATATTCAAATATCCTTATAAAAATGCAATTATTGTGTGTGAAATTAAAAGAACATAAGTGCATATATGGGATATGTTATTTGAAATTTATTAGATCAAACTTAGTGCAAAGGTTAGAAAGAAATTATTGGTCCAAAAAAAAGAGGTCATGTCATATTGGAATATATGAAGTCCAAATCGTTATACATTTCTTAATAAAAAAGCACTATAAATGGTGAAAACTTATATAAGATAAGAAGTGACTTCTCAAGAATTATATTAAGTGATATTAGCAAGGACAAAACTGAAATTGACGAGACAAATGGTGGCAAAGATGAAATTGAAATTGTCTTAAAAAAATCAAGGGACTAAAAAACAAGGGAAAAGAAAATCAAGAACTAAAACTAAAACTCCCCATATTTATAGGGACGGAAAGTGATTTTCTGTCTTAAGATTTATGGCTGTGTTTGCATCATTAATTAGAATGATTTTTTCAAATTTCTACGCACACGATGCATTTTCAAAAGAGTTGACATTCTTTGTTGTTACTTTAAAACGTGTGAAATATATTTTGCTAAAATGCATTTTTTAGAGCAAAAGTCATAATTAGAGGTGTGTAGCCAACCCATTGATCTGCCAAAATTGGTTCAATCCAATCCAACCTAGTAGGTTGGGTCAGTTTTTAGGGTTGAGTTATCAATTTATTTTTTTTAACAGTGGGTTGGGTTAGGTGCAGGTCAACAGATTCACAAATCCACATAATCTAACTCGATCCACCATTATTTAATATATAATCAAAATATATATTATATGGTTTTGTTACTTACTCTTTTGCCCCTCTCCTGAATTTTTTTTTTTTTTTTTTAAATCCTAACCTATTTTTTCATTTCATTCCAATCTCAGATTATTTGTGTTGGTTTGATACTATACTCAGGTTTGTAAAGTTATAAATTTGCTGTTATTTGTGTTAGTTTGGTCATATGCTCAAATTTGATCAGTGCATTAAACCAACACAAATAAGAGTATAAATTTGTTATAATTTGTGTTGATAATCTTATAAATCTATTGTTTTAACTTTTTTAATACTTAAGGCCCGTTTGGTAAGAATTTCTAGTAATGTTGTTTAAGTGTTGTGGAAATATGTGTGAGTTAAAAAGCATTGTGAAAATACGCATTGTGGTGTTTAAACACTGAAAACTATTGTTTAAACAACGATACCAAATGGGCCCTTAATTTTTTTTTTTTTTTTATATATATAAAATATTGTCCAATCCAATCCACATGGATTGGGTTGGGTTGGGTTAGACCCTTATGATGTGTTGGATTTTTTCCAATCCCATTATGGTGGGTTAGATTAAAAAAAGTCGACCCATACTCTAGTTAGAATCTACAAAAATGGGGATTAAACTTATACATTTTGATTCATTTTGGCTAATAGGACCCACTAACTCTCTTTGTTCTAACGCCTAACATCTTATTCTCTTATTTATTTCCCATTCTTTTTCTTTTCTTCTTTTTATCTCCTCTGATTTACTTTTCCCCCTTTTCTTCTCACTTTCATTTCTACTTCAGCATCAATAACTCTCTCTCTCTCTCCATAACTATCCTATTTTGCAACCTCTAGTAAAACATAATGGGTAAGGCTTGGATCCAATATCTAGTTACACTGGACCCAAGCCAAGTCCAAACATAATTACATAAACAAGACAGAGAATTTCAAAAGAATGCATTTTTCTAGAAACAAATACATACAAGGAAGATGAAATGAAGTTTTAACACAAAGAACACCACAAACTCCACTAAAAGGCTATGATAATTTTTAAGGAAGAGTATGATAAGTTATACTACACAATACATTCTCTTAAATTTTATATTCAACTACCTTGTAACCCCATGCATATGCATGGATACACTTAAAAATATACAATAAGATGCATATATAATTCATATATATATATATATATATAATTTAAACACTATTGATAGTCATTTTTATATTTTGTTAACTCTTTAAAAAATTTTGTAAGGATATTATTAGGTATAAAATGTAAATTTAACATTTTTTTTTTAAATTATTGTGAAACACTTTTATTTTTTATTTTTTATGATTCATTTATTCTAGACTCTTTGCTTTTTATACTTAATAACTCACTTGTATTAATATTTATGATGTGGTCCCATATTTGATTCTAAAATTAAGAAATAAAACTCTTTAAAAATAAATAATCTAGAACACATGGCACAAAATTGAAACTCTAATTTAGAATCCAAATTTAAGTTCCTCTCAGCTTCACCTATTATTATTGTGAAGAACCTTTTTTATATGATTTATTTATTTTGAACTCTTTGATTTTTGTACTTGTTGAGGTCCAAAATTTCACAAAGCCCATTCCATAAAAAATAAAGAAGGCCCAATTCGTGCAGCAAGAAGAATCGACATCAAGGCCTTATGTATGTTCAGATTTCCAGCAAAAAATGCCATTAAAAAGTCCAACAAATTCCAGTGAAAGAACTAAGCCGGGATCCCCAGAGGCTTGGGATCCTCGGGACGCACAACATGCTCTAAGTAAGATTGAAACGGCTCAAAGCATAAAGGATGAAGGACAAACAGGTCTCAAGCGCCCAGTCATGCGTTAGAAAGTGTAAAGCAAACATTCATGAACAAAGGAGCTGCACCTCAAGGAACCAAGCATTAAAAAACCATAAGTAGAAGTGGTTGGAGGGAGCTTTCAACCCAGCAGTAAAAGATCCCGATTGTTTGGGAAAAATGACAAGGATGGAGGGCAGACAAAAACTGAAAAGGCGAAGAGGGCCAAATAGCTAAGATCAGCAACCTGAGTGGATCTTGGAATAGAAAGTTAGCCAGGGGCTTTCAACTTGGTCGGACCAAAAGGAAGAAATTATGTGGAAAAAGGAAAGGACAAGCCTCTAGGTAGCTGACACAGTATGAGCTCTGAGGGGCAAAAGAGAGAAATCACTCGTGCCCTGAAGCCCTAGAGTCGCACTATAAAAGGAAGAGAAAACCCATGCTGAGGGACATTCATTCCTCACCATTTTGATCTGAGAAAAGATATCACAACAGAGCCATAGAAAGAACTCTGTAAAACCCAAAGAAAAACAAAGGACTGTCTCCCGGTATCCCAGAAAATAGCTACTATAGCACATACTTGGATTCAAAAGGATTCAAACTTTGCAAGTCTTAGAGGTTTGAATAGCCATCAAAGTCTGCAATTTTTGAGTAAATTTAAACCTTGTATCATGTCTTAGTGAGCACACTGTAATCCACAATCAAGAAAAATAATGAAATACCTCATATTGATTTGAGGATCTCTAACAATTATTTTGTGTATTTCTTTATTACGTTGTCTTCCTTTACTGTTTCTTGCTAAAATCCTTCTCACCTAACTATCTTGGTAGGCAAAGTTCAAGCAAAGCCACTCGAACTTGAGTTCCAAATTCCACAAGTCTTGTGCAAAAGCACTAAGTCTGTGAGAATTGGGGCCATGATCCTCGTGGCTGAATCATTCTCATGAAACTCATGTACATATATGTATATGTATTAAAATGTATATCCTAATCTAAGAAACTAACAATTATTTGAAGATGTGTGTATTGTATAGTGTGTTTTTATGTAGCACCCATAGAGGTAAAGAGAAAGGACAAAACTCTACTGCATAATAAACATGGAAAAAGATAATATTGTTCAAAGAACCAGTATTCTGGGTTCTTACAGCCCTAGTACGCTCCGGGATCCCACAACAGTATGGCCGGGATCCCACGACAGTACGCCCCTTGATACCAAGTGATGGAACTTTTTTAAATGTTTATACAATAAAAGATAAGCCTTAAATACTCTATTTCAATCTCCTTCTCATTGTGAATATTATGAACACTTATTTTACTTATTTCGTAAGAGTAAATGGTCATTTTATGAGGCTAAAACACTTATAATGGTATTTTATTGCTTAAGAGAAATTGCATTTTTCATCTTGAGGAGCTTTATGTGACTTGCGCACAACTTGGTTCGTAATCAGCCCCATTTAGCTACGGTGAACCAAGCCCAGTCCACCAAAACAACAAGTATTTGGGCTCGGGATCCTTGTCTCTACTTGGGCCTGTGTGCTAAGAAAAAAAAGCATTCTCACAGTACTTAATAACTCACTTTGATGAATATTACATTTTATACCTAATAATATTCTTACAAAATTTTTTAAAGAGTTAACAAAATATAAAAATAACTATCAATGGTATTTCAATTATATATATAGAAATTATATTATGCATTTTATTGTATATTTTTAAGTATATCCATGCAAAAAAAAAAAAAAAAAATTGAAGACATAAGTAATACTCATTGAGTAAATATCACATGTTCATATCTAGGGGCCTTGAAGAAGCACTTACAGTTGGATCGGGAGGTTGGTATAATGGTTCTTTGTCTTTCTTGCCCCTACCTATTCCGACACTTGTAAATTCATGAACTAGGCCCCTACTTTTTCCAGAATGTATCATAAAAAAAAAAAAAAAAAAATCAAAGCATTTGTCTCAATTCGTACAAAAAGCATTAGCCACCTTTTCATATTTTTGTATCAAAGCATTTGTTTCAATTTATACAAAAATTTCTGTCAATTTTAACATAAGGATCTAATATTTCTATTTTATATAATCATTTTTTAAAACACTCCAAATTAAATTATCTATTTTACATTATATTTTATTTAAATATTAATTTTTCTAGATTTTTTTAATTGTTTATCTTTCTTATCACTCAATAGTCATCATCCATTTTCACTCTTCATCATTAGGATATGTAAACAAAAAAATAAAAAAAAAACAAAATAAATAGTGCCCACTATTATTATAGTAATTATATATTTTTACACAATTTTATAAGAACTAATGTAGATAAATTTTATGTTTTAATTGACTAAAATGTGATTCTTTTTCCATATGCCAGTGCTCTCACTAATCAAAAGGACATAGGCAGCTTTGCCTTAAAAAAAAAAAATAAAATAAATAAAGGCGGTTTCGAAACAGGGTTTCCGACTCTGAAACGGATTTGGAAAACTTTGTAAGATATAAACACTAACCGTTCGGTTTCAAAGCATGGGTTGGTGTTCAAATTTGAAAACAGGGTTTCCAATTCCAAAACGGACTCCGGAAACTTTTTAAGATATATATAAAAACAAAAACAAGGGTTGGGTTTCTGGTAAAGTAATCTCAAATCTGTGTTTGAGGATTAGAGCATCTTCGCTCTGAGCAAGAAAAGCAGCAAATTGGGTAATCTCAAATCTGTGTTTGAGAAGAGAAGGGTTGGATTTTTTTGTTGTGGTTGATATATGGAGAAGATGGATATGGGTGTGGAGGTGAATGAGGATTATTTGTTGGGTGGTTCTATAGTGGAGGTGTTGTACATATTTTCATGGAAACAAGCAGTAGTGTTGGGAAGGGCAGTATCTGAATCTGATGAGGATGACAAAGACTGCTTCTTGGTTTGGTTAATTGGTGATGAAGTCGAGAACTTTTCAGTGAAGGATGTGAAAGTACATAAAACCCTTATCAGAAGGTGTACTAGGAAAGTGTCCCGCCTCTCTTTTCTGCAAAGTCTTTGTGATCAAAACCTCTTATCTGATCAACATTGTTCTACGCTTGAGGAGGAGGAGGAAAGAAGAGGAAGCAGCCTGCAGTTCTTGTTATCATTACCACACGCAATGAGAACATGGGCATGGGATAATGAGATGGAGATTGAGGAGAAGGTGAATTTGCCCTTTGAATCTTCGCAAGAGGAGGAGGAGGAGGCTAACTTTGCATCTTCTTCTATGGCTAGTTGTTCTGCCTCTACCCCATATGTTCCAAACTGTGGCTGTGTCAAAGACATTGATTTTGAAAGTGAATATTACTTTAGTGATGCTGAATCTGTTTGCGGATGAGGATTATACAGATCTGAACAACTCAACTCAATGTTCATGTTCTCATAACACATCTAATTCCTTTCAGTAATTACTAGTTGGTCAATTTTGAACCGAAGTTGTATTTAGTGCATTTTTCTTCTTGTTTTTTTTGTCCTTTTTCAAGAACATTGCATAGAAGATTGTTGGCCTTATGGCTTTATGAATTAATGGTATATATCTTCTTTTTCTTAAATCCAATGATGAATTTTGCACGGCCTTTCATTTTATGTTCTGTTCATTGCAAATTTTTTTATTTTATTAAATTATTTTTAAATTCTGCCTTGTGCTCTGCTCTGGACTGGATTCTTTTTGTATGTTGTTATTATATTCACCCTTTGGATTTTATATCAAAACCAGTGAATCTACCCTACTGATTTACAAGATATTGAAGTTGTACAATTAAAAATCTACCCTACTGAAAATATTGAAGGGAGTAATCACCTTCCGATCGTTTGAAGCACAAGTTTGGGCACTGTTTACCAGATTCATAAATTTTAAATTCATCACCTATAACATATTTCCCGTCCTTGGCTAGGCACCGGATGAAATTCTTAACAATACACTCATGAAAATGAGTGCTTCCAGCTCAAATTTAGTTTTACAATTTGGAAGTATCTTGTCAAGGCACTTGTATATAAATGGGTAATAATCAATTTGGGAAGGATGAGGAAAGTGGATGGAAAATGAAAAATGATGGAAAGGAGACATAAGGTCTTTAGCTTGCACAAAAAGTATGAGGATGATCACGATCATAAGTTTTATAATATATTTTATAGCCATTAATAATTTCTCCAACTCTAAAAATTTTCTTATTTGGATGTTAAATGCAAAACAACTATTTAAAGGAAATAAATCCTCCACCACAATTTAACGACTTCACAATGGATATATAAAATATTTTAGTTTGTATATTTATTTTACATTAAAAATTAGTTGTTTGAGAATTATGATTTTAGAAATATGATAGTTTTGAAGTAAATACCTTTACGGCAAGTAATGCCCTTTGGCTAAGGACATGAGATTTCATAAGACTTTTTTTTTTTTTTTTTTTATGGAAAATAATATGAGATTCTTAGTTCAAATATATTGTGTATAAGAATAATTATTCAAATATACTTATAAAAATGCAATTATTGTGTGTGAAATTAAAAGAACATAAGTGCATGGGATATATTATTTGAAATTTATTAGATCTCATCAAACTTAGTGTAGAGTTTCAAAAGAAATTATTGTTAAAAAAAAAAAAAAAAAAAAAAAGCTCATGTCATATTGGAATATATAAAGTCCAAATCGTCATACATTTCTTAATAAAAAAAGCAACACTATATATGGCGAAAACTTATAGAAGATAAGAAGTGACTTCTCAAGAATTATATTAAGTGATGTTAGCAATATGTTAATCACGTCATCATTTTTAATGAGACAAATGACGGCAAAGATGAAATTGAAATTGTCTTAAAAAATCAAGGGACTAAAAAAAGGGAAAGGAAAATCTAGAACCACAACAAAAACACCCTATATTAATAGGGACGGAAATTGATTTTATGTCTTAAGATTTATGGTTGTGTTTGCATCAGTAATTAGAATGACTTTTACAAATTAATTTCTACGCACACAATGCATTTTCAAAAGGGTTGGCATGCTTTGTTGGTACTTCAAAATGTGTGAAATATATTTTGCCAAAACCGACCCAATTCAACCCAACCTACTAGGTTGGGTCGGTTTTTAGGGTTGGGTTAGGTGGGGTTATCAAATTTTTTTTTAAACAGCAGGTTGGGTTGGGTGCAAGTCAATAGATTCACAAATCCACATAATCCAACTAGATCCACCTCTATTTAATATATATTATATGGTTTTATTACTTACTCTTTTGCCCCCCTCCCTGAATTTTAAAAAAAAAAAATCATAACATATTTTCTCAATTCATTTCATTCTTAGATTATTTGTGTTGGTTTGACACACTAACCAATCTAATCAAATAGTTTGTATTGGTTTGGTGTTATGCTCAGGTTTATAAGATTATATATAACTTTGTTGTTGTTGAGGACCATTTTTTCGGCCCACGTGACATTACTTTATTGGCGACCCATGCCACATCAACATATTATTGATTTTATGGGTAAATCTATTTAAAGCCCAAAATAAGCTCATATCTCATTCAACTACATGGATTGGGCTCACATGGCCCACGAGATCCTTAATTCACGAGGCGGGTCCATGGTCCGAATTTCCTCTTCATCAATTGAGATCATAACCCCATAACATTATTAACGTCAACGTATGGATCGGGCTTAAGTAATGAATCAAAGCTCATGGCCCATATTACCTCTCTTACACTCATGGCAAGCGGCTTCTTCAACAAGAGCCCATATTTACACAAAATGACAACAAAACCCGAGGTACGTCATCTCATCTTCGGCTTATCATCCAAGCTCATAAGTCACTTTGGGGAAACTTTGGGAGTCGTGGTTTGGAGGGCCAAGAGGTATGTTCAGTAAAGCTCCAGCGGTTTAAAGTTGATAAAAGAAACATGTTGCTTGGCGTGTCTTCTTCAACTCCCTAAACTCTGACGAGTCTGTGTGTAGCGGGTAATGTATGGTAAGCATCTCTTATCACGTAGCACTTAAAATGATAAAATTCCACATTGCTCTTTTTTTATGCTTAATATTCATCATATGACAAATGCTCAATATTCCCAACCATCTAACTGCTAGGAAGATTACTGTTCATTCAATCCCCAGCTGTTGCTATACATATTCAGAAACTTCATTATATTATTCTACATAAATCTCATTACTTCTTTCAGCTAAAATCCAGCTCAAACACGTGGCCTAATTTGATTGGCTATCTTTAATCTCTCTCTATACAAAATATTCATAATATCTCTGAATACCCAGCTGCTGTCTGCCACAATCTGACCATATATTTCTCTGCCAGCTGCCAGAGCAGAGCATTAAATACTCTTCTTCCTCACCAAGATTATGTCACAACACAATGAGATCTTGACTAAATCTCTAAGGCTTCATTACCTTTCAACCAATCCTTCTATTATGTGTTGTAATGGAACTTTGCACCAAAAACACAAACACCCAAAGAAGGAAGCATTTCCAGCTGAATCCCAGCAGTGTATTCAGAACTTGACACCTGGCTGGGAGTGACATCATCAGCCATTTAATACTGAAATCCCAGCAGCTAGCTATTATACCCAAAATAGCAAGATATCCTCCAAAGAGATCTTACCATTTTTCAGCCAAATCCTTGAAATGACCTCTCCAGCAGTCTGAAATGACCTAGCTGACCTCATTGGTTCTGCCTAAAGCAAACAGCTTTTTACAGCTTTTCCTAACAACTGGGACAGCTTTTTCATGATAGCTGTCACAGCTTTTCCTGACAGCTGGGACAGCCTTTTTAGAGCAGCTGTGACAACTGAACCAGCAGCCTGAGCATTACTGATTTTTTCACTTTTGGCTAAAACCAAAACCAAGTACTAAAATTACCTTTCTCTTGCCAAAATACCTTCCTTTTCTGTTGCTTTTTTCCTCAGCAACTCTTAGCTGAAATAGCAAGAATACCTTAAAACTAAACATACTATTTTTGGCCAAATCTTAAAATGGATTCTCTGAAGATTCATTGCTGTAGGGGACATATTTTGTTTGATATTCTTTACTAAAATACCCCCTTAAACTCAGCTAAAGGGGACCTTTGAAAAACACCTCAAAAGGGGGACACCAATGAGGGGAACTCACTGATAAACTTCTCTCTCCCTCTAATTAACTTGGGGGAGCTCTTAAGGAAGTACTGAACTTCTGATTTTTTAGTTTCCAAATTAGGAACTAAACTCTTCAGCCCTTAGCTCATAAATGTCCTTCATAAGCCTTCATACAATCTCAGCAGAAAATCCCAGCAGCTTTGCTAAACACACTGCTACACTATTACTCTTCATATACTCATTCTCTCATTCTCGATACTCAGAAAATACACCTATCTCACTGCTCTTATCTCCAAATACCTAAATCCATCTTCATGCTCTTCTTTTACAAAAGTCTTTCATCTTGGAAAGCCATCTCAACAACTTCTCCAGCAGTTATGATCTCATATTTTTACTATCTTTAACCACCATATCTCTCATATTTCACAACAGATCTATATATTTTACCATCTCAATACTTCTCAAGAGATGCCAAACACCCATACTAAAAGCTCTTCTCATGGAATGTATGAACTTCTATTACTAAATCCCTTCTCCTAGAAGGCACCGAGATCTCATATCAAAGTCTTTCTCTTAGAAGGCACCACTACTTCTTACATAAAGCCCTTCTCTTAAAAGGCACATATACTCCATACAAAAGCCCTTATCTTAGAAGGCATATATACTCCATATAAAAGCCCTTCTCATGGAAGGCAATACTACTCATAACTTCACAAAAACTAAAAGAGTATTGTTAAGGGGAAAACTCATTTAAGTGCATGATAAGAGGAGCAAGCTTAACCAGCCCTTACACATAGCTGGGCATACTCTCTCTCCCTCTAGTTGCACCCATTTTTTCCCTTCAATCTTGAAATCATCATGGCAAACTATCGCTGGCATTCTGCTGGAATCTTATCAGCTCACTGATGCTACACAGCTAGGCTGCAAACTATCAAAGATAAGTGACTCTGTTTCCTTACCTTTAAATTTATATCATTACATGATTACTTCACATTTAAATACATATTACTTTATTCCAATTACTATTACAACTATTAACCAAGACTTAAACTCATTTAAATGCATGACAAGAGAGGCAAGCTTAACTAGCCTCTACCGCTGGCATCTTGCTGGAATCCTGTCAGCTCACTGATGCTACACAACTGGAGCTATAAACCATACAAAGGGCTTAAACTCATTCAACCGCTGGCAAACTGCCTCTCTACTGCTGGCACTTTGCTGGGATATTATCAATTCACAGAAGTTGTATAGCTGGGGTTACAAATCATACAAAGATAAGTGACTTTGCTTCCTTATCTTTAAATTTACATCGTTGAGTACACGATTACTTTACCTCTAAATAAATACTACTTTATTTCAACTGTTATTACAGCTAATCAAAGCTATCATATCAAACACATATTACATA
Organism: Quercus ilex subsp. ballota; assembly: GCA_032727855.1. NCBI lineage: Eukaryota > Viridiplantae > Streptophyta > Magnoliopsida > Fagales > Fagaceae > Quercus > Quercus ilex. The sequence goes on along the minus strand of CM064912.1, from coordinate 31,372,214 downwards.
TTTACTCAACAATTATCGTGATTCTTAGATTTTGGCCTTAATGATTGTTAGGCTTAATAATACACCGGTAGCCGTTGGACCACGTGGCCCAATGTTGAGTTCCGGGCGCAACTCCCCAAAAAAGAACCCAGGCCTAGTAAGGTCATCCATCCAACAAATCACACGTGGCTGGGCAACCGAAAAATGGCACCGAACAGTTGTTATTTGTGTTAGTTTGGTGGTATGCTCAGATTTGATTAGTGCATCAAACTAACACAAATAAGATTATAAATTCATTATTATTTGTGTTGATAATCTTATAAATCTATTGTCCAATCTGATTCATGTGAGTTGGATTGGGTTGGGTTAGGTTGGACCCCTATGATGGGTTGGATTTTTTTCCAATCTGACTATGGCGGGTTAGATTGAAAAAGCTCTTTAACCCGACCTATGCACACCCTAGATAGAATCTACAAAAATGATGATTAAACTTATGCATTTTAGCTAGAGTGTGTGGACCCACTTGTTGGGCTTTGTGGAGCCTAATTGTGTTTGTTTCGGTTGACGACCCGACTTGGCTCGAATAATGTTGTATAGTTTTTAATAGGAGATTTTCTGAGATTTAGTCTATGGAGCGGAGGCTTGGTCGACAAGCCCAAGCCGTAGCGCTCGTTGTGAATAAAACGCAGGATGTAGCCCATTGTGAATCCTGTACACAGGCTGTAGAAAATGCAGTTTTGGTGATTAGGGTTTGTTGTTGTAGTTTTTTGAGAGACTGAAAAATTGTACTACCGCACTTGTATTTTCTCCCTGATAATAGTGAAATCTCTGCAACTGCTTGGACATAGGAAAATTGCCGAACCACATAAATACTGTCTTGTGTGTGTGATTATTTCTCTTTAGCGTGTGTTTTTCTCTATTTTTTTGTTTCTCACAAGTTTGGGAATTTCGGGTTAATTCCCTACACCACTAACTCTCTTCAGTTTAACGCCCAACATCTTATCCTCTTATTTATTTTCCAATCTTTTTCTTTTCTTCTTTTAATCTCCTTCTTTGCTTTATTTTTTTTCTCCCTTTTCTTCTTCCTATCATTTCTACTTCAGCATCAATAAATCTCTCTCTCTCTCTCTCTCTCTTAATGAAGTCCACATCCATATACTATTTTTTAATAAAAATAAACTTTTTACTTTTTTTTAATCTAAATTTACACAAACTACATTTTCTATTCTCTCATTTTTCTTCTCAACCAAACAAAAACATTTTTCTCATTGCCACTTTTTCACTCTCTCAACCAAACACAAATAAGGAAAAATAAAATCTCCTCTATCATTCCAATCTCATAAAATCTTTATTTTCGTGGCAGAATTGTTATCAATTGTGAATATTTCTTAGACTGTAAATTAGAGATCATAACTCATGTCTTCATATTCTCTATGCATTTTGAGTTTTTATTTTTATTTTTATTTTTAGATCTTCTTTTCTCTTGATTTTTTTTTTAGTTTTTATGTTTTGAGATGAGAGAAACATAAAAGTGTAGCAAAAATAAAAATTTATCTATGTTTTTAACTGAGGTGGATAACATGAGATAAATAGAGCTTACCTTAGATAGGTAAAGTGCTAATTTTTAAATCACAAGTAGGCAAAGTGTTTTTTAGACAAACTACAAATGGGCAAAGTGTAATTTTCCCTAATTAGTTTGTAACCTTATGTATATACAAGAGATACATTTACAAATAAACATAACTAAATGTTTTTTTACATTTTACTAAATTTATATATAATATATATAATGTTTGTATATTTGAAAATATAAAATAGCTACTAATAAAATAAAATATAAGTTTATTTGAAAATAATGGAAAAAAAAAAATTTTAATTGTTATTCAATAAATTCTCAATTTTAGTGTGTCCAAACACTATTTGTAGAATAATAATATTATTATTATAATTTTCTATCCAAAAAAAAAAAATACTATAATTTTTTGGGTGCCCTTAGTGCATCTGTTAATGGACTATTTTAAGAATTTTTTGATGAATTTTTTAGGAAAATTTGATGCTACATTAATCGAAAATATAAAAAAATTATCAAAAAAATTAATTTTTTTCACATATAGGTTTTAAAAATATTTTCTAGCCCAGTTTCTTTAAATTCTCACTGTATACTGATAGAATAGGCGGAAGATATAGGCGGCTTTGCTTAAAGAAAAAAAAGAAAAGAAAAAAGACATTTGGGCGACTTGGATAGCCGTTGGGTTTCAAAACAGGGATTTCCAATTCCGAAACGGATTTGGAAAACTTTGTAAGATATAAACTAGCCGTTCGGTTTCAAAACATGGGTTGATATTCAAATTCGAGAACAGGGTTTCCTATTCCAAAACGGATTCGGAAAACTTTCATTTTAAGAGATATAAAAACAAAAACAAGGGTTGTGTTTCTGGTTAAGTAGTCTCCAATCTGTGTTTGTGGAATAGAGCATCTTCGCTCTGAGAAAGAAAAGCAGCAAATTGGGTAATCTCAAATTTGTGTTTGAGAAAAGAAGGGTTGGATTTTGTTGTTGTTGTTGTGGATGATATATGGAGAAGATGGATATGGGTGTGGAGGTGAATGAGGATTATTTGTTGGGTGGTTCTATAGTGGAGGTGTTGTACATATTTTCATGGAAACAAGCAGTGGTGTTGGGAAAGGCAGTATCTGAATCTGATGAGGATAACAAAGACTACTACTTGGTTTGGCTAATTGGTGATGAAGTTAAGAACTTTTCAGTGAAGGATGTGAAAGTACGTAAAACCCTTATCAGAAGGTGTACTAGGAAAGTGTCCCGCCTCTCTTTTCTGCAAAGTCTTTTTGATCAAAACCTCTTATCTGATCAACATTGTTCTACGCTTGAGGAGGAGGAGGAAAGAAGAGGAAGCAGCCTGCAGTTCTTGTTATCATTACCGCCCGCAATGAGAACATGGGTATGGGACAATGAGATTGAGATTAAGGAGAAGAAGAAGTTGCCCTTTGAATCTTCACAAGAGGAGGAGGCTAGCTTTGCATATTCTTCTATGGCTAGTTGTTCTGCCTCTACCCCACATGTTCCAACCTGTGGCTGTGTCAAAGACATTGACTTTGAAAGTGAATATTATTTTAGTGATGCTGAATCTGTTTGCGGATGAGGATTATAGATATCTGAACAACTCAACTCATTGTACATGTTCTCATAACATGTCTAATTTCTTTCAGTAGTTACTCGTTAGTAAATCTTGAACCGAAGTTGTATTTAGTGAATTTTATTCTTCTTCTTGTTTTTTTTGTCCTTTTTCAAGAACATTGCACAGAAGATTGTGCCTTATGGGTTTATGAATTAATGGTATATATCTTCTTTTCTTAGATCCAATGATGAATTTTGCATGTCCTTTCATTTAATGTTCTGTTCATTTTAAATTTTTTATTTTATTTATTTTTAAATTCTGGCTTGTGCTCTGGACTGGATTCTTTTTGCAGGTTGTTCAATACACTCTTTAGATTTTATATCAAAACCAATAAATTCTCCAGTCAACTTCTTATATACAGAAACTATTGTATTATTTTCACCAGGAAAAAAAATAAATAAATAAATAAAGATATAGATTTAAAAACCTATTCTACTGAAAATAAACCAGAGATAGAATCCATGTTCATTTGCACAAAACACATAAATAGAAATCAAAGGGCTAAAGCAGCCCCACCTCCAAAACAAAATCACCAAAACAGATTTTATCACCACCTTCAATCAGAATATACGCCTTCGAATTGGTTGGTTTTGAAATGACAGATTTCACTTCTGGAATCTTAGCCTGCAATAATTAATAATAAGCAGGCTACAAGGCATCAAAGAAAAGAAACAAATTATAGTCACAAATTTTGTTTGGCAAAGAAATATTATGAAAAGGTAATGAATTAGAAAAGTTAAATGGTATATAATAAAAAAAATTGCACACCTTAATCCGTGGAAAAAAAAATTTAATTAGCTGCAGGCCTAGCTCTTACAAGGGACATGTATTATGGCTACAGCCGTTGTTAACTTAAAGATATCAGCTCCTCAAGCCACGTTATGTTTCTTCTTTCTCCTTTAATTTTAATAATGGAAATTTTTGTCTTCTAAGATAAATGTAGATGAAAGATTGGCACAGATATCATGGAATGGCAATGATAACTTGATATCTGCTTGAAGGGTTACTAGGACAGAATAACCTTGGACTGATGAAATCATGGTTTAGGTTAGGTCTGTGGTAACCTTCTTCAACATAGAAATATTGATACCAATCAAGAAATTGCTTTGTTATCTGTCTAAGTCATATGCTTTCTTTCTAATTCTATTATCATATTTAGGCAATGTATTTGAAATCCTTAACATATTTGTGATGGTAGCTCTGCAAGTGAGGTTGGATCATGGATGAATCATCTAGCATGGCATTTTGTGGCCTTTTTTTAACTAGTGACCATCTGGTAACATGACTTATTTTCCCTGCTATTCATTGTTGTTGCTGATAACATTTATTGGGAAAAAGGATATGATGTTTTCCAAAGACTTCTGATTGACTCAAATTGGGCAATCAACAATGGAAACTAGCTATGGCTTTCATGTGCTTCATTTTTTAAACAGGTATGAAGCATATGTGCTTTCTGTCATTTACGAGTTCTTATATTGGTGTTTCCTATTAGTGGGAAGTGATTACCATCTCAGCATCGATCCATAGATATAATCTATAGAATCATTCATTATTCATGATTTCAGCTCATGTCAACTAGAAAATGGGCCTATTATTAATTTATTATGAGACCATGAATGCCTGAAAACATCATGTTTGATTTGGATAACTCGATTATCTTTTCTGGACTTTCCATGGCTTAATGTGAATTTTTTTAAGTGGTAAAAATCAGATTTTCCAAATTTTGTCATTCCTAAAACAGTTTTGAGGCCAGTGTAGTTGATGGTTCAGTCTTGTATTTCATTACTAGCATGCATAAGTAAGTTGCATGGATAGAGCTGATTTGAATTTAGTTATTTGCATTTTGGACTCTATAAGGCAATTGAATTTAGTGACGCTTAGCTGCAGATTTTTTTTATTACATACTGATAATGTAAATGCTGACCAATATAACCGTATCTACTCCCTTAACTCATATGGAAAGAATTAAGATCCCAATGATGATTATATGAGTCATTTTCTTCCCATACCGAGAGGTATGTTCCAGCACCCTAATTTCCTATTCTTTTGGTTAGCTTTTTCAATCAAAGGTCAATGACCAAGTATGCCAAAGGAGTACACTTTTGAGCCCAGATATCTCCTCTGAGTGATCAGACAAAAGCTAAGTGCATAATTGGAAGAGATTATCCAAAGCCAGGCCAATTCCATCACTGTCCTTATTTGAGTTGTTTGTGTTTCCTTTCATTCAGTGCTCATAGAATTAGTCACATATTTTTATCTGCTTTGAACCATGGTGTCACAAATGCCATGACAAACACATAGGCTTTTGCTTTAGAGTTCGACATATGAAATTACTATTCTGTAAAATCTATTGAATGAGTTTGTTAAAAACGTGCCCTTTTCTCTCCATCTAATTAAATGAAGTGTTGGAATTGAAATTTTAATATATTATATTGATGGACTGAAAGCCTTTACACTTAGTGACAAGCTTATGACAAAGGTTGGACTGAAAAGCCTTTACACTTGGTGACAAGCTTATGATAAAGGTTAACTCTGCATATATTCCTTTTACTCTAAAATCCATGAGCTTTCAGTACATAGAGATGTGATACCTATTTACTACTGCAATTTCTTATATTAGCGTATTACAAAGACTTTGGCTAACAAGTTTGTGGAATTATATGATTGCTTAAATGGCTTGGAAATATTTGCTTTCATTCCTGGCAGAAGAAGAGCTGATAATATATCACAACTGAGGAACTAGCAAGAAGTCATGACTTAATGGGATTATTTGATTCCACTGTCTATTGCTTTTCACTTTCTCCTGTAGGGGATATTGGAGGTTGTGAGATTTCAGAAGCTCTGACGATCAAAGAACTTGGCTATGGACAGGTTTTGAACAAATATCATTTCATAAAGTGCCTTTTCTTAGTATACATTGTTTGAAGAAGTTTTACGCTGGATGAGTTTTCAACTTCAGAGGTGGGGGATCAGAAGCCTTGAAGAGGTTGAAAGAATCAATTAACAAGAAGTTGCTTATGGTTAATTTAGCTTTGTGCTCGTACTTAATAAGGAAAAAGCAATAGTTTTTAAGTTATGTTTAAAAAGTTGCTCCTGCTTTTTGGAGATGCAACTACTAGTTAGAGGACCCCTCACAATCTGCCTCACCACTCAACACTAGAAAGAAGTCCAGTACTAAATTCAGTAAATTGTGCTATTTATGGCATCTAAAGGTGGGATTTAGGCCCTAAGTTGACGGACTACGTTACACTTTTTTCCTAGTTTCTGAGCATGTTATACTTCGATATTCTTTCTGCAAAATTAAATTTGCTACTATAGTATAAAACTATTTGGTACATTTTTGTACAAGATACATGGGAAGGACTTGTAGGGGTCACCAGGTCTACCAACAAGTTTGTTCATGGGGCTAATGATGGGGGTGACATTCTCACTCACCCTGGCAAGTTAAGTAATCATTTTCCTCAGCCATATGCAAATGAACAAGCAGCTAGATTTGCTAATGGAGGGGCATATTGTCCTGATCTTAGTCTTATCACTAAGGTATTTCTCTTCTTCTAAACTTGTTTGTAGAAGTAAAATATTCTCTCTCTGCTGTGTGTTTGACCCCTTAAGAAATTACTAACTTGTAACTTTATGCATGTGTATGGATACACTTAAAAATATACAATAAGATATATAATATAATTCTTATATATATATATATATATATATATAATTTAAATACTATTGATAGTCATTTTTATATTTTGTTAACTCATTAAAAAATTTTGTAAGGATATTATTAGGTATAAAATGTAAATTGTCCGTTTTTTTTAATTATTGTGAAGCACTTTTTTTTTTTTTTTTTTTATGATTAATTTATTCTAGACTTTTTGATTTTTGTACTTAATAACTCACTTGGATGAATATTTATAATGTAGTCCCACATTTGATTCTAAAATTAAGAAATAAAACTCTTTAATAATAGATAATTTAGAATACATGGCACAAAATTGGAACTTTGATTTCAAATTCTAATTTGAGTTTCTCTCAACTTCACCTATTATTATATATCTAGATTTGTGTGTGCCCACTTGCATGGACATTGCACGTGTAAATGCGTTCATGGGTAAACGATTAGCATTGAGAATATAAGCACAAACTTATATTTTATATGATTAGAATTGAGAATACAAACTCTGTGTAATATTAGTTAGGCCTTTCTCTCCATCTTTTCGCGAACATGAAATGATCGTTTCATGTTCACCTTTATCTTCTCTATTTTTCTATTATGTACTTCTTGACAAATAGTTTTTCTTTTTCTTGAGAATATAAGCACAGCGGTATATCTCTTGTAAATAACATCATAGTAAACGATTAGGATTCTAACTTTATTTTAATTATAAAATAAAGTTATAACTCTACTTTCGAATTGAAAGGTTTTTAGTCATTAGATTGACATGAAGTATAACTTACGTAAATTTCTATTATTTTTGTAAAACTATATGTTATAGGTCTATTTATTTTAGCATAACATGCAAACTTATTTTTATCTTTAACAAATGTATAATTCTTTTAAAAGTCTCACTTTTTCTAAATATACCTTATACTTGTACACAATTTATTTTTTATACAAAATATAAGTCAATGAAAATAGTCTGTATAGTGAAAAGCACTTCCCTATATCATGAGGGTTTTTGTTTTGGACAAAACTTAGGTACAGTACCTTAGATGTTGTTCCTTAGGTTTCCTTCTTAATATTCAGCCATGTGGCTACTTAATTAAAAAATACACTTCCATTCTATGAGAAAAAATTTACATGACAAAATATTAAGAGGGGACCCTAAGGAAGAGCACCTAAGTCTTGCCCTTTGGTTTTGGTTTAAAAAACCACCCTATTTATCAACCATTTATTTATACTATAATACAAGAAATGGATTTAAAAGGTCACCAAAGAAAAAGAGGAGAAAAATCAAACAATATTAGGTTATAAGTCATATATATATATATGCATCAAGGTATATGTTTGTTTTGTTTTATTATTTTTTTTTTATAATAGAATTGGGTTATGTTAATATTAAATGAGCTTATATTTTAAGATGGCATAAGTGTGCTATACTCCCAATCCTCCCATGCAAGCAGCTGGTTATATTGTATATGGTTTTATAACTTTTCATTAATAATAGTTCTATCTTTTTACCTCAAATGCTACTATGGTATCAAATGCCAAACTAAGCAAAAAAAAAAAAAAAAAAAAAAAAAAAAAAAAGGGAAAATCAAGAGAATAGGCAGAATAGAGAGAGAGAGAGAGAGTTATGATTAAATTAGTATCTAATTGAGAAGGGAGAAGGGAACCTAGGGAAGATTGTACCAAGTAATAGCTGAAGTGCTAGTAGCCTAGTACTCCAATTGTTGTGTGATTTCTCTTAGAAAAAGAAATTAATGACAGGGGAGAGTAATCAAGTATGCCAAACAAATAGAAATTGAATGGCAAACTAAATTATCTCAAACAAGCTGTGGACGACTAAATTTCTAGTTTGAAATAAATCAAACAAGTAAAAATAGTTTCACAAATGCAGATTTGTATTGATGATTGTGTGGTACAATTCTCTGTGATTACAAAAGAGTGATCCTCTGATTCGATCTCCTTGCAAGACTTATTGATTTGGATTTGTGGTAAGGTGATTGTGACTTGAACACAAAATATCCTTCAATTTGGTTGAGGGATGGATCGAAGATTGCTGAAACGGAATTACAATGAATCTCCGGCTATGAGCTAGTTAAAAATCCTTTGTTCTTCACGTTCTTCGTGTTCTTCGTGTGTTCATCGTCTTTGAAAGTTTATGGTGGAAGTTCTTCGGGGCTGTAGGAGCTTGGATCCGTAGAGCTTTACTGATTTATGATTTGTTGATGTTTTCGGACACTTTAGGCTTGATTCTTTCAAACTTTTGGATCTAGGCGGATGATTTGGATGATTTCTCTTTGAATGTTCTTTGTATTTGAAGTTGAAGTTCTTGAAGTTCTTGGAGGCTTTAGAGCTTGATTATGGCAGAGCTTCTGGACTTCTGAGTGCTTCAGATGGCTTGATGTCCTTCTAAATGTCTTAGGAAGGCTTCTATTTATAGGAGTTTGGGAGTGGATGAGTGACACATGGCGGAGTCTGATTGGTGACACATGTCACAGTCTGATTGGTCCGCTTATGTCATCGCTTACACGTACGAGGCTGATTATGTCATCGCTTACACGTGCGAGGTTACTTATGTCATCACTTACACGAGTTGATGCGTGATTGGTTCTTGCATGACACTTGGCAAATTTCTGTTGGCTTCTGAATAGTTATAGTAAAACCTAGCAGCAGTATGTGGTGCTTTGTAATTGGCTGTATTTTGTGGACTTGGTAGTGTGACGTGTCAGCTTATGATAGGTTGGGAATTTTCCCTCTATACAAATGCCCCCTCGAGACTTGTTCACACACACAGTTTCAGAGTGTGGTGTGGGAATGAGTTTTGAAAACTGATTTTTGCACTTGACTCTTTAAGTGAAAAAGGTGGTGGAGCTTTCAGCAGGATGAGATAATTTCCGAGGAATAGACCCACCTATATGAAAGGATTTGGTAAGACCGAAAAGAGGTCTGCGAGTATTTGAATGTACTTGCGTGACCGAGCTTTCTCAGCAGAGGTTAAGTTGAAGTAACTTTAGAAGAGTGATTTTGGATCATTGGCGGCAATCACAGGGTGTAGAAGATGGGGAAGACGCGAGGATGGTGGCTGGGTACAGCATGCAGAGTCATGGGGCTAGCCTCGTGTTTTTAAGAACCGCTGGTGAAGTCATCTCAGAAGAGTATACTTCAAATTACAGCGAGGCCATGTGGGAAAGTGGTTGAGTGCGCATGCGTCATCGTTTTACTCAGGTTAAGTTGAGGTAATTTCAGAACTTAGGGATTCTGGGTATGTTGATGGTTGTGAAAAGAAGACGATGAAAATGAAGTGGAGATGGTGACTATGTGAAGAAGATGGTGATGAAGCAAAGTGAATGGGTGAAACAAATGACACCATGGCGCTGGCCCTGTATGTTGAGGACCCTTCGGTGTAGGTGTTTCTGAGAAGTACACCTTCGAATATGAGACTGACTGTATGTTGCATGGGGTCTGACAACAAGTCGTAGAATGTGCATGCGTGATGGGACTATGCCGACAGACGTTAAGTTGAAGTAATTTCAGAAGAGTACCTTCTGAAATACTTCAAGCTGTATTTAAGTTAGAGTAATTCCAGAAAGTGTGTTTTGAGGTACCAGCAACGATGACCTTTGAGTCCCATAGTGGTGGGGACATGGAATAAGGCTCTGGTAACCATTTACCGGCTCTAAAGGCTGAACTCTGATGAGCTGGTGCCTTGAAGGTTGTTTCAAGTGTCGGATGAAAGACAATTTGTAGGACACCCCAACACTTTTTACCATCTTCACTTACTGCTACTTGTTGGAAAAACACAGAAAAATGAAAGATGGGGCTAACTTGTGAACCTTTTGGAAATCAGACAAGTTGCTGTTTGTTCCGAACCTCTACCTTTGCTGCAAGACCAAACAACTTGAGAAGGACTATGGAGTTCTCAAAGCAATTAGGAAGCTCCTTGAGCTAAGGTACGGGAGGTTCAATTGGTAAGTTACTGTATGCTGTATGTCATCTTGCATTTCAACATTCGGTGCAGTTTTCTTTGATTTTGAGTACATCCGAGTTGCAAAGGTTGACTTCAAATATTTTCTATGTGATGGCAGCATTTAATGGCTTGCCAGATTTCTGAGCTCTCATTTTTCTTTTTGTTTGTTATCCAAGAAGTTTTCTATATAAAGCCACCCGGGTATGCATTAATCTGTGCAAGTAGTCTCCAGTGGGTAGCATGATACGTAGAGAAATTACGCTTTTTTTTTTTTTTTTTTTTGGTTGAGACGTGCCATGAGATTTTCTTCTGACAAGTTCTTTGTTGTTGCTTGTTTTTGTCATGCAGCATGCTTTCCTTGGCAATTAAACTGCACCAACACTTGTCTTTTCAACGCAGCCATCTCAAGAGTCTTTGCAATGTAGCCACATCAAGAGTCTTTGCCATGAAGCCGTGCCAGCATTTGTCCTTGTACTAAAGCCATGCCAACATTCATCTTTGCCATGAAGCAATATTTGCACTTGCATCTGCTATGAAGTCGCACCATTATTTGTCTTTGTAATGAAGCTGCACTAACACTCTTCTTTTACCATCAAGTTGCCTCGACATTTTATTTGCATTGAGGCCACATCTACACTTCATTCATACCCAAGCTATGCCAACATTCATCTTTGCCATGAAGTCATGACAACACTCTACATTAGCACTTGCATTTGCATTGAATTTGCACCAATATTCAGAGGCAACATAGCTCAGACATTGGGGGTGCATAACACTATAGCCAAACATCAAAATTTCAGAGATGCCAACATTCATCTTTGTCATGCAGCCACGTTAACACTTTATTCGCATCGAAGCCGTGCCAACACTCACCTTTAGCATGAAGCCACGTCAACACTTTATTCGCACCGAAGTCGTGCCAACGTTCATCTTTATCATGAAGCTACATCAACACTTCACTTGCATCGAAGCCATGCCAACGTTCATCTTTGCCATGAAGCCATGACAACACTCCACATTAGCACTGAAGTCACATTGAAGTTGCACCAATATTTGCACTAAAGTCTTGTCAACATTCATCTTTGCCATGAAGCCGTGACAACACTTCATTCATATCGAAGCTGTGCAACGTTCATCTTTGTCATGAAGCCACGACAACACTCCATATTAGCACTCGCACTCGCATTGAAGTCGCACCAATATTGACCTTTATAATAAAGTTACAACAACACAAATTTTCAGAGGCAACATAGCTCAGACATCAATGGTGCATAGCACTGAAGCCAGACATCAAGATTTCAAAGATGCCATCAAGAATTTTGACATTGCACGAACATGTTCATAGAGGAGAGATGATGCAGCACCGACTTCGGATATATATCATCATTCTGGAGGAAGTTGACGTCGTCCAGATTTCAGAGACATGACGTGAAACGACACCACTCAGAAGGGAGATGATGTGGTTCAAATTTCAGAGATATGAAGTGACACAACCTAGAAGAGAGAGGATGCAGCTTAGACTTGCAATGTATAAGAAGATACCCCCAGGAGATAAATGATGCAAAGCATACTTCAGAAACGTGGGAGAATGTCCATAGAAGATGGGCAATGCCATGCAGACTTCATTTCTTGCAAAAGAAGTTGAAGATTTTATATTGTTCCACAACCAAGAATCAACTTATGTTTATCATCATTTCAAGGAAAGCTAAGCCATGTCAATTCCTTACAGTCTTCATCTTCGACTACAACGATCTTCAATCATCCTATTGAGCAATTGACTACCTTTAAACAATGCCTTGCCAACCAAAGGGACCTTAAAAGCATATTGACAACCGTTGCAAAACTCTTCAAGCCAGACTGACAATCCTTCTCTTTTGATGTGACTGAACTTAGTGACAAGTACTAAGCTGCCTACGTACCCCGGAGAGGAATCAAGTCATCACGTAGTTCAACATAATTTTTTTTTTGATATATATATATATATTTTCTTTTTGATATTTTCTTTTTGGATGATTTCTTTGTTTTTTTTTTTCATAATTTGATAACTTTTTTTTTTTAGTGCGTGATTGAACTTAGCAAAATATACTAAGTTGCCTACATACCCTTGAGAGGGATCAAGTCATCACGTAGTTCAAAAGATTTTTTTTTTTTGATAACTTTTTTTTTTTTGTTATTGTTGTTGTTGTTGTTGTTGTTTTTTTTTTTTTTTTTTTTTTTTTTTTTTTTTTTTTTGCAAAAAGGGGGGCTCAGTGTGTAATAGTGGGTATCACCACTAATCGAACCCGAGACCCCTCAAGGGCGACATGGGCATCCAACCACTACGCCACACTAGCAGTTGGTGACATAGAGTGGGATTAATTTCTTTTTATTGGTACGCTTTCAGAGGTAATTGGAAGACATCATGTACTCTTGCAGCGCTACAATGGGCAGTTTAAACTCTTGCCAAGGAGTAATCCTCAATTTTCAAGCATAGAAGCGTTTGAGGAACTTCCCATTGATGGAGCCGATCCTTACACCATCATTATCAATCAACTTGTAAGCTCCATTGGTGTAGACTTCTTGCACAACATAAGGTCCATCCCATTTTGAAGTGAACTTATTGCCTGTACGATGAGTTGTGATGATAGGTCTTCGAACGGCAAGGACTAAGTCACCAACTTGGAATGATCGTGGTTTAACTCTTTTATTAAAGGTGCTTGAAAGACGAGCTTGATAGCACTCAAGGCGTTGTTGGGCCTCGAGCCTTTTCTCATCAAGTGCCTCTAATTCTTGCAATCTGAGCTTGGCATTTTCTTCTCCAGTCAATCCTTCTTGAATGGCAATTCGTAATGATGAGATTTGACGTTCCAAAGGAAGGACGGCTTCCACTCCATAGACAAGAGAATATGGTGTCGCTTGAGTAGGCGTTCGAAATGTTGTTCGATATGCCCATAATGCTTCTCCGATTCTTTCATGCCAGTCCCTCTTTGTTTTGGATACCACCTTCTTTAACAAACTGCCAAGCGTTTTGTTAAATGCTTCAGCTAGTCCATTTGCCGGGGCAATGTACATGGAGGAGTTGTATTGTTTAAACTCAAACTTCTCGCATAATTACGTCATCAACCTATTGTAGAACGACTTTCCATTATCAGTTATGATATACTGAGGGACACCATACTGATAGATCAAATGAGTTCGAATGAAATTGACCACCGTCTCTTTTTTCACTTCCCTAAGGGGCACAGCTTCTGCCCACTTTGAAAAGTAATCAGTTACAGCCAAGATGTATAAATCGCCACCGGATGACTTTGGTAATGGTCCTATCGCATCAAGCCCCCATGCATCAAAAGGCCAAGAAGCTACAATTGGGTGTAGAGGTTTTAGCGGCTGGTGGATGAAGTTTGCGTGATACTGACAAGCTTCGCATTTCTTAGCGCACTCCATGGAATCTTGCACCATTGTAGGCCAATATTAACCCATTCGTTTGATCCTGTAGTGTAACTTAGGACCCGATTGATGTGCGCCGCATATTCCAGAATGAGCCTCCTCTAAGGCTTGTTTAGCCTCCTCCTCTCCTAAGCAACGGAGAAACAATCCATTAAATGAATGGCGGAAAAGAGTGTCTTTATAGTAAATGAATCAAGCAGCCCTCCGCCGAACTTCAGTCTTGCGGCGTTTATCATCCGGGATTCTTCCATGTTGAAGGTATTCAATGATCACTTGTCGCCAATCTTTTTTTTCAACAAGGCATATGGAAATGATGTTGGCTTGCTCTTCTTCTTCTTCTTCTTCAATCACGAGAGGTACCACCCACCTCTGGGAAATAGCAACTTTGGTGGTCTCTTCTTGGGATAATGCCAAGGCGGTAGCCAAATTAGCTTAAGCATCGGCCTGTCTATTCTCCTCTCTTGGTATATGCTCCAATGTGATGGCCTCAAAATTTGTTAGCAACTTCTTCGCATATTTGCAATAGGGGATGAGGTCTTCCTTCTTGACATCATACTGCTCCAAGATTTGGTTGATAATTAGTTTGGAATCCCCAAAGATCTCAAGTTGCGATATGCCCATCTCAATGGCCATTTGTAGACCAATAATCAATGCTTGATATTCGGCTACGTTGTTAGAGCAAAGTTCGCTTAATGAGAACGAGTACAGAAGCATTTGCCGTTGTGGAGAAACAAACACTACACCTGCCCCAGCTCCTTCTCGGCGTGCAGCCCCATCGAAAAACATCATCCATGGTGGCATTACCTCAATGTAAAACACGTCTTCATCCTGAAAATCATCTAAGAATTCCCAATCAGATGGAACTGGGTGATCAGCTAAGAAATCTGCCAATGCTTGTCCTTTGATAGCTTTTTGTGGAATATATGCAAGGTCGTATTATTGTAGCAAAACCGCCCATCAAGCTATACGACCCGAAACCACTGGCCTAGAAAGGACATACTTAATCGGGTCCGCTTTTGCTATCAAACGAACTGTATATGCTTGCATGTAATGCTCCAGTTTGTCTATGGCAAAGAAAAGAGCAAGACACATCTTTTCAATAGGAGAATAATTTAATTCAGCCCTATTGAGAGTTTGACTTAGATAATAAAGGGCTCTTTCTTTCCCCTTTTCATTTTCTTGCGCCATAAGAGCACCCAAAGACTTTTCTTGTGCCGTGATGTACAACACTAGAGACTTTCTTGGAATAGGAGCACCCAAAACTGGAGGATTAAGCAAGTATCTTTTAATGCGCGCAAAAGCATTGCTACAAGCCTCATCCCATTCAAAGTGCACATCCTTCTTTATCAATCTATTGAAAGGTTGACATCGACCAGCCAAGTTCGAGATAAATCGTCGTATGTAAGCTAGTTTTCCCTGCAAGCCTTTAAGTTCTCGCAGATTCTTAGGCTCTGGCATTTTCTGGATAGCTTCAATTTTGGACTGGTCAATTTCAATACCGCGGTGCCTCACAATGAAACCAAGAAATTTCCCAGATGTTACACCAAAAGCGCATTTGCGTGGGTTCATTTTAAGCTGATATTTTCTCAGGCGGCTAAACACGGATTGCAGATCTACCAGATGGTCTTCCCTCCTTTTTGTTTTAACCACCAGATCATCGACATAACACTCCACGTATTTATGAAGTACATTATCAAAGATCTTTTGCATGGCCCGTTGGTAGGTGGCACCAGCGTTCTTTAGTCCAAAAGGCATCACTTTGTAACAGTAAATGCCCTTAGGGGTACAAAAAGCTGTGAGCTCTTCATCCTTAGGATTCATTCGAATTTGGTTGTAGCCTGAAGAACCATCCATGAAAGATAAAGCTTCATGACCAGTAGTGGCGTCAACCATGACCTCAGTGATGGGTAATGAAAAATCATCCTTGGGACATGCATTGTTCAAATCACGAAAGTCAACGCACACCTGGATTTGTCCATTCTTCTTTTTGACAGGGACGATGTTAGCGATCCATTCCCGTTACTGTACTTCACGAATGAAACCCGCCTCGATTAGCTTATTGACCTCAGTTTCTATTTGAGGGATAAGCTCTGGCCGAAAGCGTCTTTGGCTTGTTTAACTGGGCGCACGCCTTTCTTTACTGCCAAATGATGTAAAGCAATACTTGGATTGAGCCCGGGCATTTCCTTGTAAGTCCAAGCAAACACATCTTTGTATTCTACTAGGAGCTTGAGGTACCCTTCTTCTTCTTTATGGGTGAGAAGCGCACTGATGAAAGTTGGCCGGGGTTCTTCAGCAGTTCCTAAATTGACCTCTTTAAGTTCATCAACTATAGCTTGTCCTCCATCTTCCAAGGCTGGAGGAGCTTCCTCGACCTCTTCAGCTTTAGCATCTGAAATTGTATCCTCTTCTATCGTAATATGAAATGAGGATGATGCTTCTTCAATTTGCTCATTGTGGGCGAGTGACTGACTTGTGTGTACAATCGTTCGTCTTTTGACTTTGAGCGATCCTTCAGTGCTGATATCTAAGGTAAAGTTACGTTTCATGCATGAAGGAATGCTGCTGCGGATCTCATCATTAGCTTTCTTCTCCCCTTGAACCTCAAAGTTTATTGAATTTTGAGAATGACTATCAGCAGGCCTTTTTATTGCCCCCAATCTATCAAAGACTGATTTACAAGCAAGAGTGTCACGATTTTGTGTTAAGAAAGTCGTATTTAACCTGTCAAACACTGTAACTCGTGACGATGAGGCCTTGATGCGATCAAACACTGAGACACGCGATGAAGAGTGATCTTTTCTTTGATTCGAACTTTTGCTGACCTCCACTGTTATGAATTGGGAACTTGAAGCATTGGTTCTCCTTTTGATCGATATTTGAGCTGGTTGTTCTGGAGTATAACCTAATCCGGTCTTTGGGATAGGAATCTTATGCCCTTGAAGTCGCATTTTCCTTTGTGTCTTGCTAAGGCCATGCATCTTTTCTCCGGTGGCTTCTGGAATTAGTTTCCCTAAGTCTCCTTGTTTTGAGAAATCGTAGCCTGCTTTAGCTAACAGCCTGTATGCTTTTGGGTCGAACCATTCTTTCGTCTGCTCACTTGGTAGAATACCATGCTCCGTCAGACTTTGTGAAGACCTCACGAATCCATTTAGTGGTTTCGAGGGCAAAGGATTTGTGGATGAAGTTAAAGGCATGACATGATTTTCTTTCAATATGGCTACATCCTCCATCGTGAGCTTTGCAGGAGGCCTGTCCATATCTTCTGTAGATTGAAGGCATTCCACAAATGGTGACTGTCCATTCTTGCGGTGTGATAATAGTACATAACGGAGGAATGGAGGGTTATTGAAAGGTGTTGAAATTTCAGCTCTTATTGAATTACTGGTAGATTCAATAGGATGATCATTCCCGCATTCTGGACCTTTCTTTGAGGAAGGATTATCCTTTTCAGTGATGAATCTAACATGCTTCTTTTCACTCTGCTTGCTTTCCATAGCCGGGATCTCAATTGGGAGAACTTCACTAGCAATGTTATCTTCTACATAAAATTTTGTGTCAGCAAAGTGAGCTTTAGTCTCAGCAAAAGGCTTTAAGTCGGCATTGACCTTCTTTATTCCACCTTGAAGATACTTAAAACATTGATGCAAAGTTGACGGCACTATTCCATTTCCATGTATCCATGGACGTCCTAATAACATGTTGTAGGTTGTCTTGGCATCGATGATATGGAACAAAATGTTACTTATCAATTCTCCAATGATTAATTCCAAGTGTATCATGCCGATTGCGCGTTGTCCTCCTTGGTTAAAAACTTGAATGACCAAACGACTGTGCGATAATTCCTCCATAGTAAGACCAAGTCGTCTCATCGTCATTTTTGGTAGTATATTAACAGCTGAACCTCCGTCAATGAGAATACGATCGATCTTTTGTTCACGAGCATAACCAGAGACATAAAGTGGACGATTGTGGGGCTTAGAGCCTAACAATAGATCCTCATCAGTGAAAGTTAAGTCTGGAGAGCACGCGTAACATTCCTGGGTTTGTTGAAGCGTGTTGGTAGAAGGAGTGTACATCTCTGGCTTTTCAAGAGCTTGAGTGAGCGCTTCTTTTGGTGAGATGGAGGATTGCAAGGGTTCAACTTCATCAACTCGAGATTAGAGTTCTTCCAAAGATGACAAAGTCTCGTTTGGACCACCATGGTCAACATCCTCCTTTTCATCCTGAATTTCGCAACGAGAGACCCTGTGAACGGCCTCGGCTGAGTCATTTTGAAAGAACTTTCTGGGGAATAATTCTTCCAATGTGATGAGATTTCGAAATTTTGGGGTTTGTGCTGAATCGTCAGACATTTTTGTTCCCAATCTTTCTTGCCTTTTATCACTCATTCTTCTTGACCAAGGCTGAATTTGGTTTTGTGCTCTTCTAGACTCTTGGGTGATCAAATGAAGAGGGAACGTACGTCTCTTCTTCCATCTCCTGCGAGTAACCACCGTCCAGCCTTCTTCCTCGTCCATTATTGACCTTTTATCATCATTTGAATTATAATCAAATGCCTTTTGTGAGAGCTGAACTTGAACAGGTTCTAGAGAACCAAACTGAACGAGAGTGGTATTTGCCCCCTGCTTAGTAGTTAGAGACATGCAACTAGGTAACCCACAAGCAAAGGTTGCAAGGTTTGACTGAGCAACATCATTAAAATCCAAGTCGATTTTCCTTTCCTTGGCGAGCTTCATGATGAGTTCTTTAAGAACAAAGCATTTTTGGATTGGATGGCTTATGATGCGATGATACTTACAATAGTTTGGGTTATCAACTTTTCCCATCTCTTCCGGTCGTTTGCATTCTGGCAATTCAATTAATTTCAACTTGAGCAGTTGTTCTAGCATTTCGGACATATCGGCATCTAGGAAAGGATACACTTTTTGTTCCCATTCCTTAAGTGATGAGCGTTGCTTCTCACGTTGTTGGCCTACTTTGGGCCTCTTCTCATTGGCTTTACATTTCTTGTTGAAATTTTGATTGGGGCAGGGTTGACATTCATTGAGTCTTTGACATTACTTTTCGGATTCCTGTCATTTTTCCTTATTTCCTGTCTTTCTTTCCTTTCCTTAGGTACGGGAGGTTTTGTATTTCCATGGCTAGAGATACTCAATTCCATGTCATGCGCATGAGTTGCTAACTCCTCAAATGTTCGGGGCTTTATCCCTTGAAGGATGTAAAGAAGTCTCCAATGCATGCCTTGGATGCACATCTCTACAGCAGATATTTCAGAAAGTCTATCCTTGCAATCTAGACTCAAAGAACGCCATCGATTGATATAATCAACGACAGGCTCATCTTTCCATTGTTTGGTATTGGTAAGCTCCATCATGCTTATCGTGCGTCGTGTGTTATAGAATCAGTTGAGAAACTCTCTTTCAAGTTGTTCCCAGCTATCAATTGACTCGGGTTCTAAGTCTGTATACCAATCAAAGGCATTTCCTTTCAGTGAACGAACAAACTACTTTACAAAGAGGCCTAATTGAGTCCCTGCATTCTCACACGTTTCTACAAAGTGAGCCACGTGTTGCTTAGGGTTTCCTTTGCCATCAAATTGCAAGAACTTGGGGGGTTGATACCTATTTGGCATCCTTATATTATCGATGCGCTTTGTATAGGGTTTCGAATATATGAGAGAACTTGTGGAAGATCCTCCATATTGTGCTCGAATGGTGTTTGTTATCATGTCCTGCAATTGTTGGACAGATATCAAGGCCATTGAGGTGGAATGTCCGTGTTGAGAAGTGCCTTCACCTCTTTTTCCCTTATCAACCCTAGTGTTTTCTCCTTTCGAGGTGAAGCCAAGTAGGCGCTCAGGGCCATGACTTGATTCACCCGAATCTTCTACCTCCAACTTATTCATTAGGGTTGCAATTTTGACGTCTTTTTCTTCAAGTGATTTTGTGAGAAGGATGACCCTTTGTTCCATTTCAGCCATCTTTTCTTCCATGGTAGAGGTGTTAGTCATCATTACTGGCATGACTTCTAGATATGATGGAGAAAATGATCAAATAGGATGAGTCAAAGGTACTTCATTCCTTAAGTTTCTCATCACAGGTGAAGAGTTGATAGAAAAGATCTTTGTTGGGGATGATTCATTACTGCTCTCTAAATCTTTCAAGACATACGAATCCTTAGTGGTAGCTTTCCTATTTGCAAGAAAGTCCAGAGAGATGATAGTAGGAGGTTGGCTTTCTTTGGTTGGTTGGGGTTGAAGTTGATCAAGAGCTTTAGATCGACTGCGAGTGATTGGGCCAACTTAATCATCAGCATTGGAAGCATCAACTACTGATTTTCGGGCATTCTTGCTAGAGGCCATTGAAGATGGTAGCAAAATGATGTCGAATTTCTTTTCTTTTGAAGGAGAAAGAGATGAGAGGCAGAGAGGTCCCACTGGGCGTGCCAGAATATGTGGACAACTAAATTTCTAGTTTGAAATAAATCAAACAAGTAAAAATAGTTTCACAAATGCAGATTTGTATTGATGATTGTGTGGTACAATTCTCTGTGATTACAAAAGAGTGATTCTCTGATTCGATCTCCTTGCAAGACTTATTGATTTGGATTTGTGGTAAGGTGATTGTGACTTGAACACAAAATATCTTTCAATTTGGTTGAGGGATGGATCGAAGATTGTTGAAACGAAATTACAATGAATCTCCGGCTATGAGCTTGTTAGAAATCCTTTGTTCTTCACGTTCTTCGTGTTCTTCGTGTGTTCTTCGTCTTTGAAGGTTTATGGTGGAAGTTTTTTGGGGTTTTAGGAGCTTGGATCTATAGAGCTTCACTGATTTGTGATTTGTTGATGTTTTCAGACACTTTAGACTTGATTCCCGCAAACTTTTGGATCTAGGCGGATAATTTGGATGATTTCTCTTCGAATGTTCTTCGTATTCGAAGTTGAAGTTCTTGAAGTTCTTGGAGGCTTTAGAGCTTGGTTCCGGCAGAGCTTCTGGACTTTTGAGTGCTTCAGATGGCTTGATGTCCTCTTAAAAGTCTTAGGAAGGCTTCTATTTATGGGAGTTTGGGGGTGGATGAGTGACACGTGGCGGAGTCTGATTGGTGACACATGTCACAGTCTGATTGGTCCGCTTATGTCATCGCTTACACGTGCGAGGCTGATTATGTCATCGCTTACACGTGCGAGGTTGCTTATGTCATCGCTTACAAGAGCTGATGCGTGATTGGTTCTTACATGACACTTGGCAAATTTCTGTTGGCTTCTGAATAATGATAGTAAAACCTAGCAGCAGTATGTGGCGCTTTGTAATTGGCTATATTTTGTGGACTTGGTAGTGTGATGTGTCAGCTTGTGATAGGTCGGGAATTTTCCCTCTCTACACAAGCCAAAGAGAGGATTAAACTATTTTCTTTGTAGTTCTATGGGAAATCTCCTAAGGTTGGACTCGGTATGCTTTAGGGTTTGGAGACCCCTAAAAGTATGTTTAAGCGCCATATTGTATTATACATCTAAAATTTATCAAGAAACAAGCTTAATAACAAAATATCAGAGTGCTATAAATAGTGGCAGAAATGAAGATAAACTTCCTAGTAAAATTGACATGGTGAAATATGAAAATTTCTATATATGAAAATTTCGTGATGAAATGTGAAAAATTTTCTATCCATGAAAATTGATACGGTGTGAAATATTCTTTTATATTTTTACCCTAACTATGAAAATTTCTATACCATAGCTTTTTTCTTGTTAGAGAAATTTCTAAATACCAAAGAAACAAAATTAGAAGTCTCTATCATTACTTTATGTCTACCATTTTAATTGCTCAATTAATTTATGATGTCTAGCATTTTGTTTTTTGAGAATCCGGTAAGAAAATTTATTAATGCAAATCAAACTGAAAAACATCCTCCAAATCTTGTGGTAGATCTTCTAGCCACACATTAAAATGTTGTCTAGCATTTTAATTGCTCAATCTCTTACCGATATCATTGGTGAAGATTTATTAAAAAGGCATTTGAACGTTTCGTTGAACTAAAGTTTTTTTTTTTTGAAAGATCTTTGAACTTAAATTGATCCATTTTATATTACAGTTGCTTTTATTTACATATTTATCAGAGAAAATTCAGCATTTAAATATTTTCAGTATTCATACAAATTTTGATTAAATTCTAGAAAAGTGATGATCATTATATTATAAGATTTTCCTTATAATTCTCTTGGTGACTGAAAATTTGTTTGAAGGCATTATTTTATGAGATTAAATTCTATAAGGACATAATGTAAAACTCATGTTTTACCCCTCCAATCCCAACATTCCACATCATCTTATCACATATTTTGAAATAAACACAATCACAATCAATCAATTCTAATACCCATATATAAATCCAACCAAATTGGGAATTTATTGAGATGTTATTAGGTGTCGTAAGATGTATTGAATTTTAAGTAAAATACTGATGTGACAATCACTTATTGGATGGTATAAAACATGAGTTTTACACCCTATCCTTATAGAATTTAATCTCTTATTTTATATACTAAATTTAGTAATAAATACTTTTGCTATTTTTCAGAATTCATGTGGAAAAAAAAAATGCCTAAAAGTCTTTTTAAAAGGTACATTAATGATATAAAGTGAGCCTCATCACACAAACTCCCCTTTTGATATATCAATTTTTTTTAGTATATATTTTGATTAAAAAGAGACTGAAGAAAATTGATACTCACTTCCAGTCACATGCATATATTTTACAATTTTTTCTATATGGAGAGAGAGATAAAAACTGAACAATTTTTAGACCCCTTAATAACAACCAGATTAACCTAGTTAATTAGCCAAGTGATTAACTTAGTCAAATTATGCAAATCTAGGTTATCACAATCAAACAATCATATCAAGTATATAGCAGGGAAAAAATAAATAACACAAAGATATGATGACCCAGGAAAACTAAACCGGTAAAAAACTTGGGAGGATTTAACCTAGCTATCTTCAAGGTAAATTTGAATCCACTATAGAAAAAATTGAAGTTTTACAATAAGACTTAGACCACTAACATCTTGTTGCTACCCACTAGTAGAAACTTACTGACATGACCACGTGCAAGCTCCGAGACCATGGACTCCTTCTTTCTTGGATTCTTCAGCAAGTACAATCACTCCCACTTGTGTATCTTTAAGCTCTTATGGTAATAACTGAATGATCATCAAGTTCTTGAAGAAATCTTCTCTTGATAATCCTAAGCTTGTGTGAAGGAAAGCTTCTCACAGATCTCACAAGAGATTCACACAAACAGCAATATGAGCAATCTTTAAAATGTGGCTAGGGTTTGCCTTATATACCTAGGGCAAAAACATAAAACCCTAAACGTTTTAGGAGTTACAGCTGAGTTGGAAATTCTGCAGAAAAAAACGCATCTGCCTTATTTTCGATTGATCGAGCCTAAGCTTCGATCGAGCCAGGCCGAGATGCACAGTGAATTCTGCATCAGCTCGATTCCAACTTTACATAAACAACATTACTTTGAGCAAGTCTAAACAAGACCAAATAACTTGTTTTGATCATGATTTGCCAACAATACATATTAGAGTTCTAAATACATGAAATCCTAAGTCTTTAGAACTTAACAAACTCCCCCTTTGGCAATCCGTGAAAAAACACAACTAAAAGCTCATAGTTTACAAAATAAAGCCCTTTACATAACAAATCCAATCCTAACTACTATCCATTAGTTGCAAGTGTAGACAGCAGCTCAATTGAATCAACTTGTATTTCCTGAAGTACTCAACAAACGCATAAACGCATGTGTGGAAAATACAAGTAAACAAAATAAATTCTTGATTTCACCAAAACACAAAATAAAGACATATATCAAATGAATAACCAAAAAATATAAGTCAATAAGCAGTGAAATAAGAAACAAAATAAAAGTATCTCCCCCTAACATGAATAGCCCAACAACAAAAACATCTAGAGCCAAAAGAATGTAAATACAAGATGCAGCTCCTAGATACAATCTAATCACCACAGGCTCCAAAGAAACAAAAACTCCCGCTATCAGCAAATCAGCAAAAACTCTACAAGCTAATCCAAAAGCTACTCCAAAACTACTCCCCCTTTTTGTGACGGAATGCCAAAGGGCAATCATAATCCATCATCAAAAGGAGGTGGCGAAGGAGATCGTCTGAAATGTGCCAACTCTACACTCAAAGCACGAACCTCATCGAGCAAGTCCACCAAAATCTATTCATGAGCCGCTTGAATGGTCAAGACATGATCCAACGTACATCGAATGTCTAAATCATCCGAAGTAGTCGGCGGAGGAACATCAGCAACAACAACAACACCAGACCCCTTGGCCTGTGCATCACTTGTAGAAGAGGAAGGAGGGGTTACAGCACTAGAAGACTGAACACGATGAGGCCTAAAATGTGCAGCCCTCAGACGAAGAAAAGAGGCACCTATGGGACCGGTAATATGTACGGGCTCAGACGCGGGGAAACCATCTAAACCTAAAAACAACAAAATCCTATGAATGAAGATAGGATAGACAAGAGCGTGACCAACAACGCTACTCCTATGAATCTCATTCAAAGAACAAAGAAACAGATGAGGAAAAGAAATAGAAGCACCAGAGACAAGGGCATATAAAAACACACATCGCTTAATAGGGATGGTGTGAAGATAAGAGATAGACCACAAAGAATGACATGCTATCCTAAGAAAAAGATAGGTAGTCTCAGGGAGCTCAGCGGACCTGATCCGAGGATCAGAACCTCACTGGATAGAAGACCCAGTGATGTATGACATGACGTCATCAAGGGGTGGAGACTCCTCATAAGGATAGACAAGCTGCCTAACGACCGGAACCCCAAGAGCCTCAACCACTACCTTAGGGGTAATGGTGAACTCAACACTTCGTATCCAACTCCGAACAAGGGTGTTGGAATCATAGACGTGGCAAGAGAGGTTCGAATAGAACTCTCTAATCAGGGCGGTCGGAGGTGGATGATCTATCTCCAACAAGGACAACCAACCTCGACTCTCAAAGTTTACCCTAATGGCAGGATTTAACTCATCTAGCAGAACAGAACGCTCAGCCAAATTTTCCTCTTACTGTTCAGCTTATCAAAGGCCTCTCTGCTTTTGGCATCCTTAAACAACTCACTCCTAGAGGGAGACTCAGAAGAGGAAGAGGGAGTCCTATGGGCTCTAGTCTTCCTAGGCATGGTGCTAAGGAAAGGACAAAGACACAAAGCATAACCAAAAGAACAAAAAGGAAAAACCAAGGGCAGACTGCAAGTTAGCACAAAACAGATATAGAACTATACACAAACAATTAAATGCTATGCTTGACTCCCTAAAGTTTGGATTAAGAGATAAAATCTTCAGGGGGTGATATGCCCACGGTAGGGAAAAATGCTTATTTTAGACTGAATACTAACAATATCATTTTAGTCCAAACCGTAAAGTATCAAATTAATGTAATAATTGGAAGTTTATGAACTAAATTGTGATAGGAGCAAGTAATATAGAAGTAATTTACCCTTAAAAAATATATATTCGCATTGTATTAAAAAAAAAAAAAAATTGCACAGCGCACCCACCCAAAAAATAGAGAGCCATGCCTAAAAGGGGCAGTTGCCTATTTGCCCTCCTTGAAGATTTGTTTATATATGATGGCATGCTCAAAATAATGTCTCCCTCGAGTCATTGAAGTTACATGCCTCCTTCAAACATGCCACAAGTCAGGACAAATATCACAGCATTTTTTTCTTTTTTCCAGAAACAAACACAAACACAAACACACATATGGGAGAGGACATGGGTTTCTAACATAAAGACATACTACAAACTCTATGCAAAAGTCATATAAGACCTTGGCCTTAACCATTATCCATGAATCAGTCATTAATAGTATCCTAAGCTTGCTATAAACACCCCCCCCCCCAATCAAATCTAACACAATCAATCTCGTTTTACAATTGAAACTATATTTTTTACGCAAAAGCCCATTAGCCATTAAAGAGCAATTGCAATTTGAGGTTTTGGGGTGAAAATAGTGTAATAGAAAATTCTTCTCTCACTCCCTCTCCACCCCTCTCAACTTCTCATTCTTGTTGTATGTGAATAACAATTTCTGACATAGTGTATTAATTATGCATATTCATCATTTTTTTGTTGTCTAGTACTTTGGGTTTGTTCTTGTAATGTACCATTAGCCTTTATTCACTGAATATTGGAATTTTAGGCTTGAATTTCCTCATTTTTAAATCGTACCCGATACTTTTATATAATATATATATATATATATATATATTTGGCAGAAATGCAATTTACACTAACTTTGTCTGAAAATCATTTGTCCTTTAAGTTTAAAGTTAGTTGTGTTAGTTTGGTAACTTTTCCTAGAAATCATTTTAGTCTTCTAAGTTTGAAGTTGGTCATTTTAGTCCTTTTAGGTCTCGCACAATGTGTTTTATATATAAATACAAGAGTTAAAACTTAGCCTAAACTTTTTTTCTGATAAAAATCAATTTTTTTCACACCGCAATTTTTCTTGACTGATGCTGATTCTTGGTGAACCAAAATCCTCTGATTCAACATGTTTGTGTCATTTTCAAATGATCTATCCTTATGGTACAAAAGATATGGGCAAAAGAATATCAACTCCTTATCTCAAGTATATTGCAACATTGTTGTTTTGGAGCAATTTCTTACACAAACTCAACCCTATTTTACAATGCATTTATGCCAATAAAATTGAAATTTATTACAAGAAAATGTCATGGAATGAGCCAAAACTTAAAATAAATAAATAAATAAAATATATATATATATATATATATATATATATAACCCTAACAAAAGTCTCAAATTTATGAAATTGATTTAATTTGAAACCTCTTTCTATCTCCATTATTCATTTATGTTATTATGGGTAATAATAAAGTAGAGAAAAGTGGAAGATGCTAGTTATTTAAGGCTAACACAGTTTTATTAACTGTATCTCATTTTTTATGTTTTGTTACTATCAAGAATAATGGAAATGGATAGAAGTTTCAAATTGAAACAGCTTCATAATTTTGAAACTTTAATTTAAAAAAATTTTAAACTTAGGATTTATATGAAATATGGTTTACACTTTGGATTGCCTTTTATGCAATTTTTCAGAAAAAGAAATTTTCAAGACCACCATTTCTTTTGGTATGAGTTTATGGTATCAAAAAAAAGAAATTCATCTATACACTTGGTTGTTGCCTAACAATAGGAAGATGACATGTGTTTCTGTCATGTGCAACTCTCGTTTAAAATGATTGTATGCAATTATTTAAGTGTAGTTTAATAAGTCATGTGCAATCAAGGACGAACCCAGGAATTCAAGCTGGGGGAGGTGGGGGGGGTGGTTGGAGATAAGTGAAAAAAAAAAATTCAAATGCACATCCATATAGTATTAACAAAATATCAACCAAGAAAAATATACAAAAATCATTGTTTCTTAATATATTAAGATGTAATCATCTACCAACAAAAGCAAAAGACACAAAACATTATTGTCTCTTAATACATTATCTATGAAAAGGGAACCTAACACTCTTTTAAATCTTCAAAATCATTCATGATTGAATCCAAACTAAATGTCAAAGTTATATCCTTTTCAATGTATAACATCAGAGAGTCCGTCAAAAAATCATTTTCCATTTTGTTACGAATGTTAGTTTTGACAACTTTCATAACTGAAAATGCTCGCTCTGTAGTTGTAGTAGAAACTGGAAGAGTAAGTACAAGTCTTACAATTCTATAAACAAGTTTATAGTGTTCTGAGTTTCCAGTTCTCACTAACCATTGACACAACTCGGACAAACTTTTCAATTTTTTGAACTCTAGATCTTGGACTACATTACGCTCATAATGATAAAGGTCCTTCTTTAACACTTGTTTGTCATAATTTGTGAAATCTTGTAGATAGAACTTCTTTACCAACAAACAAAGATCACTAATTCTAAAAGAATTTAATGTCTCTCAAGGTTCTAAAGCTGAGCTAAGCCTAAGTAACTCCATTGCATCCTCATTAAACCAATGATTTAGTTCTTGTAGTTGAGAATCTATTGTAGCATAAAAAATATTAACTTGATAATGATGCTCAATTGTAAAATCATCTTGCTGTTTACGAGCTCGGCCTCACCTCCCAACATAGCATGCATTCATATCTAGGACATCAATGCGATGCTTCTCACAAAATAATATCACAGTGGCAAGTAAGCCATCCCATCTATCATTTCTAAATTTTGGGATAAGTGCTTTAGTAGATGAAACTAAATGCATGACATTTAAAATGTCTTAAGATTGGCTTTGCAAAGCTTGACAAAGTTTATCAGTGTTCTCCATAGTTTCCTTCTCAAGATGCAATGTGAAGACAAATTCAAATGAATTTAAACCATCATAAGCTGACTCTGCTTCTGCCCGATGTTCACCACACTTACATCCAGGGGTGGCGCTAAAGCAAATTCAAGGGGTTCAAATGAACCCCCTGACTTCAAAATAAAAAGCTATATATATATATATATATATTTTTTGTTAGTTTGATACTTTAATTTATTTTTAAAAATATTTTTTTGCACACTCTGACTTAAATTTTGCACATCTTTATTACAAGTATTTTCGACTTTAAGAATAAAGAGTAAGTTTTTTTTTTTTTTTTTTTGAGAAACTGAATAAAGAGTAAGTATTTGTGAATTGTAAGTGTATTTTTTATTTTATTTTATAAATTTATATTATATGTGTGTGAGTGTGTTTAATATTAATTGTGTATATTACTTTTTGTTATAATGTTACGTATTTGTGTAAATTATGATGTGTGTGGATGTTTGTTTGTACAATATAAATATAATATAACTTTATATAATTTAATAATTAAGAAATAGAGAGGGTTTTTTTTTTTTTTTTTTTTACATGTGTGTGTATTGTTATCATATTATAATAACTTTTTGTAATAAAGTAATAAAATTCAAGAAAACAATTGTAAAGTTAACTATGGTTCAAGCATTACCAATGCACACCCTTAGTGCGATGGTCACTCTACAAGTATAAGTGCTTGTGGAGTGTAGGGGGCAAGGGTCGGGGTTCAAGTCTCTAGGAGGGAATTTTGCACACATATACACTTAGATTAGGCTGTATAATTTATGTATGAATAAGTGTGATTGTGTGCATTAATAATTAATACGGAGCCAATGATTTGAAATTAGTCATTTAGTCTAAAATATTTTTACGAAAACAAAGTCAAATAGATAATAACAACTGCATAAAGATAAAAATGTTAGACAAACTTAACAAAATAAAATGATCATAGACTCATAGCTACCCACATTAGCAATAGATATTCATAATGAACTATCATGTAACATTCAAAATTAGAAAACTTGTAGAATAAAATTGTAAAACTTTATGTATTATTATTATTATTATTTTGATAATTCAATATATTCAAGTTTTCTTTTTATTAAAATTTTGTAGTGACCCCCCTAAACAAAATTTTTAGAGCCGCCACTGCTTACATCATCAATTATATTTAGTAAAACTTCACATGTTGGAGTAAACATTCTTAATAAGCTAGAAACCAATTTAAAATGTGAACTCTAACATGTTTCTACAGGTCGTTGTAAAGTGTCAATTTGATTAAGTCCACTTCTAGTCTCAAGCTCTTCAAGATTAGTCAAACGTGCTATTTCATTAGCATTGGCAACTTTCATTTGCTCATTACGCTTGCATGAAGCATTAACATATCTTATCACCAAAATCAATTTTAGAAAAAACCCACTAATGGGAATAACTTGTTTTGATGCTTTTACTAATGCCAATTGTAAGCGATGTGCAAAACAATGAATGTAGTAAGCATATGAGTAATCATTCAAAATCAAAGCTTGTAATCCACTCCACATACCTCGCATGTTGCTTACTCCATCATATCCTTGCCCTCAAATATTTTGTATATCTAAGCAATGTTGAGATAACAAAGAATATATCCCCTTCTTTAGAGTTAAAGCCACAGTGTCAACAACATGAATAAGCCCAAAAAAAAAATTCTTTTACAAAGCCTTCTGTGTCAACATATCTAAAAACCACAGCCATTTGCTCTTTAATGGATTCATCATGAGCTTCATCAACCATTATGCAAAACTTTGCACCACCAATTTCTTCCCGAATTGCCTTCTTCACTTTGGATGAGTAAACATGTAGAATTTCCTTTTGAATCCTAGGTGATGTGTAGGTTGCATTTTTGGGAGATTTTTCTATTATTTTAGCAACCTTCTCATTCCAAAAAGTCACAATATCCAATGTTTCAAGAAAGTTCCCAAGATTAGATGAAATAAAGCTTTCATCTTGACCTCTAAAAGATATAGCTTGAAAGGCAAGATGTCGGGTAACATAAATTGAGGCCTTTAATTGCAACTGATTATTTGCAATTTGTTCTTTAGTGAAATGATCAATCACCTTTTGTGAATGCTGCGATTGGTTCATCAAATCCTTACACATTTGCTTTGCAACTCTATGAACCGAGTTAGGATCTTTTCCTATATGACTTTGAAAATAACAATTTTTCCCCCAACTTTTTTCGAATTTCTAAATCCACCAACAGTGAATGCAGTTTGTCCCACAAGCCCATTTGGCTTATGAAAGATAAAGCAGGGTAGACAATAAGCTGTATCTTTTGTTGGAGAATATTCAAGCCAAGTTGAATGGTATTCAAACCAAGAAGCTTGAAAGCTACGATTGTGTGTCTTCGCTTTTTTTGTATGTATCTAGACGAGGTTTGTGCGGACCACTTTTTATGTATGCCTGTCGAATGTCATCACGTTGATTAACATGATATTTCCATATTTCTTTACGTATTATGGGATCATAATCCAAAGAATCAAGATCAACCTTTTGAAAAAAAATTTGAGGGATATGGTCATTTTTTGGAATTGGGATATCAACATTTTCTAAAATTGGAACATCAACATTTTCCAGAATATATTTTCTAGAATTGGAACATCGACATTTTCTGGAATTGGAATAAAAGCATGAGTTGTTGGCAATACTACATTGACTTCTGAATAATTTGAATCTTTTCTTTTGAAAAAATCAAACATTGTTGTTGATTTTCTCATGATCTACAAATAAAATAAGAATTATATATATTATCTCACAAATAGACTAATTGCTGTTACTAAGTAAAGAAAAACACTAGAATCTAAGTAATATGCATGATGCATTTAATTTTAAATTTAGTATTTCTTACTGCTTTTCAATTTATAAATCTAATTTCAAATTACTAGTTATAGCATTATGAGTTAACGATAAGTGCAAGTGAATCACTGTTATTTTAATAAATTTGTGTGACAATTTATTATATTATAAGATTTTTTTTTGTCTTTTGTCTTTGTATCTTTGCATTTATCTCTTTTTCTGTCACTCACCCAGTTTCATTGCCTTTATCTCTTTTATTCCTTAAAAGTTGAATCATTGTTCCTATTTCTGTGACTTGTCCCTATTTTATTGCCCAACTACCACACAACAAACAGTCAAACACTGATATTTTCTCTAATCTCTAGAGACTCTTCTCTCTCTCTCATCTATATAATATAAGAGACAGTCACAAACACAGAGTCACAAACCCAAAAAGCCAAAAAAAAAAAAAAAAAATACCGTAAGCACAGATTCACTCATCAGTAAAAACACAAACACCACAAACACAGATTCTGAGATTTACAAACATTATATTAGGTTTTGAAGGACAGATTAAATACTTAAGTGTGAAGTGTGAAGACTAGAGCAAATCAAGCCAGCGACGACGTCATAGCGAGATGGTTGTCGCATGGTGGGTCTTGCGTGGGTCTACGAGATGGGTCTCGTGTGGTGGCAACGTCACGGTGTAGGCAGCAGCAAGATTTCAAGCTCTCACCTCTCAGTTTCTCTTTGTCGCGTTTTGGCGGCTTCACGGCATGGGTAGTGTCAACTCTTATTTGCTCTCAGTCTCTCGCCTCTCACTTTCTCTTTGTCTTGCTCTTGCCTCTTAGTTTTTCTTTTCTTTTTTTCTTTCGTTTTTCCATTTGGAGTTTGGACAACTGGGTTTACATTTTTGGACTTACATTTTTTTTTTTTTTTAAGATTTACATGTGGGCTGGCCGGCTGGGTTAATGGCTCACAATTTTGGAAGGGGCCCAAGCTACAAAGTAAGGGGAGCCCAAGTCTAATTTTTTATTTTTATTTTTGGAAAATTAACCTACTAAAAAAATATTTTTTGGGTCAGGGGCTTGAGCCCCCACGGACCCCCCCACTTGTGCCATTTTTGTGTGCAATGCATACAATAGCAACACATGTCATCTTCTTAGTGTTGATTGTAGTCTATGGCTACAGCAAAGTTTGTACATATTTATTATTTGAAAGAGGGATAACCATAATTTAATGATACCAAACATCAACACTTAATCAAGGAGAAAAAGGAAGATAAAATTGTAAGCTACGTCTATCTTTCCAAAACCAATTCTGCTAATCCAAGAATGTAAATTTACTTGATGGAGAATTATTAAACGATACATGAATGGAACATTGTAAACCCACATTAAACCCTCTTGCTTCTAGCACAAGTAACCTGTAGTATATATTAAACTAATTGAAATGGATCAGATATCAAGCACCAATGCGGTTCGCATAAAGCAATGCGATCAAGCACGTCGTGGTTTATGAACACGAACACTAAGCAACTTCACATCATCTAATACCGGTCCACATAAAGAACCTGAATTGTCACTTGTCATGGTGTAAAATGTGCTTAGGAACATAATACGCGTGCGTAGTGACACTGCTTTGAACAAAAGACTGGCTCGCTTGAACCCTCCATTGCCCTTAGATTCATATGAAACCTTGACACTATCTTTGCCTGCATATGCCTCTACACCCAGGGAACCTACACATGAATCGTTAGCGTCACCAACAGCAAATGTGAGGGCATAAGTCTTTCCGGGCATTGTATACACAACTTGTGCAAGGGCGCTTTCTTTTCCGGCCATGAGTTCAACTGCTCGTTTGCCTTCCGGGACAAAGAAGTGATCGGAATCAATGTATTTCACAGCCTTAAGGGACTCAATAATCCAGCCAGGTAAAGGACTGTGATCGTCTTCAATGTGTGGTGGAATTAGGACACCCCATGATGTATTGGGGTATATATATGGACCTTCTTCAACATTTCCATTTTTCAAAAGGTTGACTGCAAAGTGCATACAAACATATTAATGAAACGAATGATTTCAAATGTATTGAAATTTAAGATAGTTCAGTTGGAGCACCCCCCAAAAAAAAAAAAAAAAAAAAAAACGTCCTTGTGAAATGAAATACTCTAGAGCTTATTAGAACTGTTGTCGCCTGTCAATCTTTTATAAGTTTTTATCATACGTTTAAAAGTTGTCACATTAATTTGCAACGTTAATATAGTAAAATTTGTTGAAATGAGAGAGTAATTTTACCTCTAGTGCGTTTGGGAAGTTCCAAAACCTTCAAAGCAACAGCATAAATAAGTGGGCCACAAGCTGGATCATCAGCCACACCAGGGTTATGGATCGAAATTTCAACTTCCGAAAAGTCAGCTTGGAAACCCCATGCATATGAATCCCAACCATTGCTACTATATATAGTCTGCATTGGCAAAATACCCCAATCATTTTTCTCCGAAGTAGGAGTCACTGACACGTTCAACTGCTCCTCTTGTGCGCAGGTTCGAGCTGCAGTGAATGTTACTGAGTAAAACAAGCCCTTTGTGACATTCACTTTTTGCTTGACTGAAGCCTCATTGCCAAGCCTTACAGCACAGGCACCCTCAGGCACTATTAGCAACATGTCACCTTGTTTTTGACCTGGTTTTATGTACTCCACATACCCTGAAATTTCCCAAAATGGAATGGCATTGGGGCTGGTCACTACTGTGCCTTTTAGCTGTGTTGGCTTTGGGCCCTGCTTGAACTCTCCATTGGGCAATAAACCTAAGATGAATGAAGAAGCAAGCATTTGTCATTACAATATTTATTTGTAAAATAAATTTTGTTTTCAATCATTGATTTTATATTATATATACTCTTAAATTGAAATTCTGACTAGCTATTCACTGCTCCTCCCATGTGACAAGCACTGTCTCTGATCTAGCAAACATGGGTTACATAATATGATCCCTAAATCTAGCTAAAAAACAGAGTTGAGATGTCACTTATTTTCATCATATCCTTTTTATATTGTCATTTCTTCCTACCCTTTGTACAGATGTCATTTCTTTTTTCTTTTTTTATTTTATTTTATTATTATATAGCTACATGATCTGCTTATATCATGGACAAATTATTCAGTTCATATCTGTATGATATACTTTGGTTTCTTGTACATTAATAGTAAAATAAAAAATGATGTTAAAATCTCTAAAAGCAAATATAATATTAAAATATTTTTACATTTTTATTTAGTAAAATGATGTTTTAGATGGCTTGATATTATTCATATTAATGTATAACCACTAAAGTTTTCCTTCTTACAAAACACAGGAACAACTTGTAAAGTCTTGTAATTTTGATTTTCTAATTAAATTTAATCATATAATTTTTTATTTTTTGGGAGAATGAATCACATAATTGTAAGTTTTTAACTATTAATACAATGTAGGTAGTAGTACCCAAAAAAAAAAAGTTTTAAAATTACTTACTCCATTAAAAAAGAAATATAAGTTTTAACTTTTATTTTTATACTCTTTTCGTTTCAATTTCAAACCCAAAACCATCATTAATTGCCTAGGAATTTTGTAATAAATAATGTCCAGAATGTATAGGGTGGCGGTTTTAGGGTGGCGGTTTTAGGGTGTATAGCACGTGTATTTCTGACTCTGAGATTCTCCATAAGAGAGATCAGAGATTTATGGTTATTAAATTGCAATGACGTAAATGCCCCTCCCAACGAAAACAAAAAATACATATAAACATTGAATTGATCGGCATATTTCGTTATTAAAATGCAAATTGCTAAGGGTATCTTAATCTGATGCGATCGAAGACTCGTTAGCACTTAGCCAGCACAAACCGACCAGGATTTCACGTGGCCAAGGCCGCTGCATAAGCATATATATATATATATATATATATATATATATATATGTAACGTAACATATATGCAATGATCGATGCAACTCTTCTTAAAGTCTAAACTCTTACAATTTCTCTTGTATCTACTAATAATTAAGTAGTTTTGCCATGTGTCTTTGAGTCTGTTACTTTAGTATTACGATCAATACTTTTTTAACCAAATGGTCAATCACCCAAAGAAAATTTATGGTTTTCTTAAATTAGGCCAAGAATATGTCAAAACTCAAAACTAAACAAAACTTGTCAAAGAGAGTAGGTATCCTTTTAATTCGATGTTCACATAATTGAAATCTTAATCTAATGCAATCAATAAGGACACATCCATAGTTCATATTAATTATTTGATGAGAAGCTCTTTTTTTTTTTTTTTTTTTTTTTTTTTTTTAATTAGAAAAAATTGATGAGAAGCTGAATTTTATTGCTGCAGCACCAGACAAATAATGAAGTAAAAACAACCTTTCCATATAGAACTGCCACAGTAAAAGCAGCCAAAACTAGCATAAAATAAAAGCTGAAAATTTAGGAATAGCGGAGTAAATGTGGTCTTCCTTTTAATAAATGTTCTCAACCTCTCATCTTCATGTACTACACTCCTACAGTCCATGGTTGATCACATTCATGATGAAGCAGTATAGCTCTAATAGCATATGTTAAAAAATATAAGCATGCATTTAAATGATCCTATAAGAAGTTCCTCTGGATTTTCAGCTAGACATGTCCCATCTTCAAGACTTTAAAAAAAAAAAAAAGAGTGGATAATTCACAAACACAAGAATACTTTTGATGAGTGAAGATCATGATGAGTAGAGAAACTGAAATGCCCTAAATGCTATCTCTTTATAATTTAACCACGAATTAACAATGGGGTTGCTAAGCATGTGACCAACAAAAAATGTGCTTTGTAGTTAAGAATATGTGAGTTTAAAGAGTTTGACAGTTTAGTTGCTTACCATCAGAGACAGAGATGGATAATGCGGTGTGCAAGGTAGCACAAAGTAGCACCAACAACACGGTGAGCCTATGCATCATTACCCTGTGTTTGTGTGTGTTTCTGTGCGTGCGTGTGTGTGTGTGTGAGAGAGAGAGAGAGAGAGATTTGCGTTGAGATCACAAGGAGGCTGGGACAGGGTTTTATGTGTTACGTTCAATGAGAAAGCCCCTAAGTCCGTGGGAAAACCACATGAATACCACTTGGAAGTATCCTAGTATTATTCAATCCATTACTAAAATGAAGATATTACCAAACTATATATTAGTTCAAAAAAAGAACAATGCTAGTGCAATAGTGTAAACGTAATGTTCACAAAAGACAAGGAAAAAACTCGATTGATTCAAAATTTTGTCCTTCTATATATGATGATTGTATGCATGATCCTCCGCAATTAGTTTGACAAAATTGCCCAAAATTTTCATTTTCTTAGTGTTATTCTTTTAAGAGCAACCACATCAGTTCTTGTATTATACTACACATCTATTTTTACACTAAAAACCTACATTTTTTTATTTTACATACCCATTTTTACAAAACACCCACATCAGTTTATTTATTCTATCATCTCTTTTATTTAAATAATCATTTTCTCACTTTTCTTATTATTATTTTATCTCAAACCCTCTCTCTCCACTCATGAGACTCTCTTTCCACTCACGAGACTCTGTTCTAGAGTCTTCTCTGAAGCTCCTCTCTATTCCAACATTTTCACTTCTCTCTGAAACTCCTCTCTATTCCAAACTCTCTGAAATTTCGATCCAAGCAGGGAGCATGGCGCCGATCTGAAACTCCGATCCAAGCTGAAATTTCGATTTGAAATTCAAATGCCAATCTGAAATTTCCATTTAAAACTCAGATCCAAGCACAGCGCCAATCTGAAACTCCGATCCAAGCACGACGAGAAGAACTCTGATCCAAGCACGACGAGAAGAACGCCGATCCAAGCACTCCAATCCAAGCATGCCGATTTGAAACTCCGATCCAAGCACGCCGATCTGCCACAAGTGCCGATCCACTCTCTCTGTCTTCGTTGGCGTGTCCATGTGTGGGTGTGTTTGGTTTTGTGGTGTCTATAGGTGATTTTGTTGTTGATTTTCTGATTGATTTTTTTATTTTTGTGGTTGATTTTTGATTTTGTCTGCGGGAGTGTGTGTATAAGAGGAAGAAGCAGATGATGAGGGCGTTGGTTGTGCAGATGAAGAAGAGAGAGAAAAAAATGAGCGAAATTAGAAATTATTAAAATAATATATAGACGAGCTACAGTAACTGTGTATATATGCACGGTTACTGTAGCTCTTGTATATTTATGCACAATTTTGCATAATTTTACACCCACTGATGTGGGTGTTTTTTTGGTCAAAATGTGTAAAAAGAACTGCTTTTTGTATTTTGCAAGATTATTCATGGACTGATGTGGTTGCTCTAAGACATTTCAAACTTATTACCCTTGTAAATAAAGCTCCAAAATTACTAATGAATACAGATCATTGGTTGAGTTTGAGAATGGAATTTCTTGGGTTAAGTACATATAATGACACATAATTTTAAATGAAAAAAGTACTTGTGCATAGCTTCTTAATTATAAATTTAAAAGTATTTAATTAATAACCTTTTTTTTTTCTTTTTTTTCTGGTAATGTACAATAAATTTCCTTTACCTTGACGGATGGACATGGCTTTCTGGGGAAGGTTAAGGACATTCAAGACCACATGGAAATTTCGGCGAGCTGTTACACTGTCGGTTGGAGGGCAGCGTTGTCCATTTCAAA
The DNA here is from genome assembly GCA_032727855.1 of Quercus ilex subsp. ballota. Lineage (NCBI taxonomy): Eukaryota > Viridiplantae > Streptophyta > Magnoliopsida > Fagales > Fagaceae > Quercus > Quercus ilex. The sequence goes on along the minus strand of CM064912.1, from coordinate 31,334,056 downwards.
ATACAAACTATTTTCCTTTTGTTTTATTTTTTTTCTTCTAATTAATGAATTCATATATACCTTGTTGTAAAGAATAGTAGAATGTAGAAACAATAATAGTAGTTATATAATTCTTCAATCTGATTTAACAAACCAATTAGTGAAAATGGACTTTCTCCAAAAAAAAAAAAAAAAAAATAGTGAAAATGGAAAGGGTTTTAGTTAGTTTAATAGGTAAAGTCATTTGTCGTCGAATAAGATATTTAATAAAAACTTATGTTTACGCTAAAAACCAATTAATGTTTTAAAGAGAAATTATTATGTCATAGACACTATAAGTTTAAATTCTATAGTCTTTATTTAAAAAAAAAAGTAAAATGAATAACTAAATGACTGAAATGACATTGAATTCTAGTGAAAGTGGATAGTTAAATTAGTGAAAATAGATAATTGAATGACTAAAATCAATGGTAAAGTTATTTGACGTCAAATAAGAAATTTAGGTTTAAAACTCTATTTACACTAAAATTAATTGATATCTTAGCTTAATAATAAGAGCAGTTGTTACGAATAGATACTATAAATTTAAATTATATCATATTTACAAAATATTAAGGAAAAAAAGAAAAAAGAAAAAAAAAAGGTGAAAATGGATAGCTGAGTATGCACAGTGCACATGGCTTTCATAATGTGATTGTTTGTATGGATCTTCTGAGAACGTGATTGATGGGTCCAAGATCTCAGACAAAAATGGCAGATGTAGCCTTCAATTATTTCAATTTCATTGTGAACCAAAAATATTTAATCATGTGTTTTCTGATGAATCATGGCTTTTGGGGATCAACAAGAAAACATTGGGAAATTAAAGTGAGCAAAAAAATCAATCAAAAGAATTGTTAAAATGTGATTGGATCGAATCCTGGCAAGCCCATGTGCCACTGAGGTTTTTTATTATAATTATTCTTCAATTTCTTAATATAATTACCCGCCAAATCAGTACTAAATAATTTCTTAATTGCTTCTATTCCTTTTTGGTCGGCAATAATTCTATATAGTTTATGGCATGTGCAGTGATTGAATTGAAATTGGAAAAGGGATGGGGGCAACCTTGGGACTAACTGCGCATCTATATATGTATTAGTTTTTGGAAACAATCAACATGGATGCATGTGTGATTGAGTGTGGTGAACTCAGCTTGTAGTTCAGTCTGTGTGAGGCACCTAACAACAGCCTAGGAAATATGTTTTGGACTTGGACTTATTAATTGCTTCACACACGACAATGTTCACAATCTTTTACATCATGTCTACACTCTTTTATATCATATAAAAATGTAAATATTTAGTTTAAAGGCGTGTGGACACTGTGTAGAACATGACACATCTGAGACTTTGAAACCATAATTTTCCTTTAAACTTTGGTATGTTAGGAAATGACTCTCCTGATTCTTAAAAAAAAAAAAAAAAAAAAAAAAAAAAAAAAAAAAAAAAGGAAATGACTCTCCTCTCCGGTCTTCTTCCTCCATACATAGGAGCAGTTGAGTCAAATATGTTCCAATACTCTTGTGAGCTATACTCATAGTGAGGGACCTGAATAGGTAAAGGAGATCTAATGGCTCTGAGTTACTTCCCAGCATAGTTGTCAATATCGTATAATGTACAATACATATCGTACAATATGTATTGTATCGTGTGCAAAAAGTTTCGCGTTGTAAGGGCATATCGTAAATGCTCATGAATTATACGATATAGTAGAGTATATTGTAAATACTCATGAATTGTATGATACAGTGGTGCATACATATCGTATGAATCGTATTGTATCATAAAAAATCATATATATCATACAATACATAGATATGTGCTTTAAAACAGGATTTTTTTTGGTTAAAATTTGTGCTTTTAATTTAATCCAACAATTTGTCAAACTTGTTTTTAACACAAATTTATTAGGTTACTTAATTTAGCCCAATAAAATAACATGTACATAAGTTTTTTTTCTTCTTCTTTCTCCTACAAAATTTGGACTACACACTTACACTTCACTTTCATATTTGCAAAATTCTTTTCTATACTACGAATAAAGTACTAACCGATAATATAATTATTTTTTATTTTTGTTATAAGTCTAAGAAGCTAGAATGCCTAAAAGAAATATTAAAATAGAAGAAGAAGAAGAAATTTAAAAAAAAAAATGTTGATGATGATAAAGAAAATTTCAATGAAGAAATAAATTTGTAAAAATGATGAACATGATGATAACACTAATTTAGATAGAGTTGATTAGGTAAAATGATGAATATAATCAAATTAATTATTATTTTGGTCATTTGTCATGTATTATCATTTTTGAGTTTAATCAATTTGAATATGTATATTATAAATGCATGTTAATTTGGTTTATTTAGTTAGCTTGTTAAATATTATTACATAAATTATATTAAATTTGTCATTAGTTGAATATATTTCGAATTTATAACGAATATATACTTTATATATGTATATTTATAATTTTTTTTATAAATTTTATTAAATGTTTGTGCATCTTAAGATACACAACACAATACGATACACAATACAGAAAAGTAAAAAATCAATTCACGTTTTGACAACTATACTTACTAGCTAGGATATAATGGGCTACTTCTATGGAAACTAACACGAGTAATTTACACCTTTGCAATATTTCCCTACTTATTATTAATGTTATAGATTATGATTTTTTTTTTTAGAGAGGTGGATTATGAATTTTTCACTTAGAATGTTTAATACATAGGATACCTCCTAGTGTTTCTAAGGGAGATATCCAAAACTCAAATTCTCACCCCAACTATATATATATATATATATATATATATATATATATATATATCATTTTGAAACATTGCAAAATTAATGTGGACCATGTATTTTGGGTAATAATTAATTAACAAATTTGTCTCACATTTGTAGAAAGTTCTTGGATTATCATTTCAAAAGATAGCCTACCTATATACCTCATATCATGGTTATTAAACTTGGACAGACCCAGCTAGTTTACCGAAAACCAAGTGACCTGATACTTAGACCGGTCCATGTGTTTAAATGGACCGTTTATGCATATGACTCGATCAAACCTAGTCAAATCCAGCGGGTTTGTGGCAACCCAGGTAAACTGGATGGATTTATATAACCTAGTTGGGTTTGTAAAATTTGTAAAATTATATCTATAGGTCCACTTTATTGACTTTTTTACTATTTAATGTGTTATATGGTAATTTTAAAGAAGAGGAAACCTTAAGAATTTTTTTTAAAAAATGCACTTATTTGTCTGTCTACTTACCTCCAACACTCACATTCTATCAAAAAACTACTTTGTTATTGTGAAACCTTGATTTTGAATTATAATTGCAAATTTAATTTAGGCATATATCTTTTTTTTTTTTTTTTTAATTTACATATTTATGTTATGATTTCTCAAACTTATTTTTAATTTTTTCATTTGACATTGCAGTTTGACCAATAACCCATTGGTTGAACCAGTGACCAGTGACCAAACTCATAGATTGGGTCATTGTTCGGGCCAAGTTTAATAATTATGCCTCATATAATCAAAATTTAGTATCAAATCAATTACTATTTACACGCTTCTAAAAAAAAAAAAAAAACTATTTACACACTTTAAATTTGAGCTTCCTCTTAAATGAGCCCATTAATCAGGAAAAAGTTATAATTTCCTCTATCAATTATTTCCACATTATCAACATCCCTTTCATCATCATCCTTTACACTCTTTCATCAACTCACAAACAATATATATATATATATGTGTGTGTGTGTGTGTGTGTGTGTGTGTGTGTGTGTGTGTGTGTGTGTGTGGGGGGGGGGGGGGGGGGGGGCCAACAAGTCAGACAGCCCGGCCCACTTCATTCTAGGACCGAAGGCCTGAGCCGAGGAGGCGTCTAAGGTCCGAGGATGAAAGTAAGAAGCCCAGGAGCCCAATAAGCCACGCCGAGGACGACTCTGTCCTCGGACATCCGACACCATAAAGTAAATAGGCAACACACCATCAAGGGAGCCTTCCTGACTATTCAAAGAGCAGAGAGCAAGTACCACGCGCCAGCAATGGAAGCATGGTGGAGGAGCAAGTTCAGGACGAACTGTCACTTCCACATTAAATGCCCTCAATTACCGTCCTGGCCGCATTAATGAGGAGAAGACTCCACAACAATGCCACCTTGATTGCCACAACCAACAAAGGGAATGGGAAGGCGACTGATGGGACAGGCACTCAAGTAATGGCCCGATTGCTCAACAAATGTAGGGCTAGGATCAATTGGGGGAGGGGTATATAATGTAAGGAACCCCTCCTGAAAGGGGTGGGGGGGACGAAGGAAAGAGTACTGGAGCAACCTGTATTATCTGAGAAAACCTTGTAATCAATCTTCAAAGGAATTATAAGAGCTCCAAGTCCTGGAGAACAAGTCTGAGGAGCATTACTACGCATCCCAATTCACGTTTAGGTTATCTAACCTACATGCAACCATGCATGGTCGTTGCACTTCTCACTAAGCCCTAGTTCTTGAGCCCATTCTCTATAAATTCATTGTAGGGCAAGCTGGAGTTGGGTCCATTCCCTCAACCCATTGAAGTGCTCAAACCCGGTCCCTACAATATATATATATACCCAATTAGGATTTTTAAAAAATAGAAAAGAAATGTTTTTAAGGTAGGTTAATAGTGAAAATGTGATCAACCATAGCAGAATAGGCACATTCACATTGTTATAATAATCAACTAGGTAATTTACAAGTTGAATGCAGTAAAAGAGTGGTTTTTTTTTTAGAGATAGTTTTAACCTATGGCGTCTGCTTTTGATAATAGCTTTATATTATCAGACCAAGACACCAATCAGTTTTTGGTGTAAGCGGGGATTGAACCCCAAATCTCTTATTCAACCATCAGAGACTTTACCAGTTGAGCTAATTGGAACCCATAGCAAAAGAGTGGTTTATGTAAAGTAAAAAATGGATAAGGCACTTAATGTAGAGTGCACCAATATGACATTACGTTTCAATGTGTTTAGAAAAAAAAAAAAAAACAAAAAATCAAAAGTGAGCAATGCCACTTAAAAGAAAAATAATTATAAAAAATGGCGCAAAAGAGAAACGCAGAGAGGGAAAAGGGTGTAGTATATAGGATTCTATGTGAAATGAAATCATTAGTTAAGAGAAGAACCTAGCACACTGACTGGTTAAATCTAGTCAGATCAGCCATTAGCGCTTTTATCATACTCTATTGTGGGTTCCAATTAGCTCAACTGATAAAGTTTTTGATGGTTGAATAAAAGATTTGGGGTTCAATCCCCGCCTACATAAAAAATCGATTAGTGTCTTGATTTGAAGATAAAGAACTATCATAAAAAACGAACGACATAGATTGAAACTATCTAAAAAAAAAAATCCTGGTACTCTGCTTCTAATGTTAACCTCCAAAGTAATCTCAGAGGCCTAATTTAAGAGCCTATCCGTCTTAAACTTGGAGTAATGGAGTTGGAGCCTGTTGGGCTCATCCAACATTGGATTAAAAGTGGCATAAGCGCAGATGTCTGTTCAAGACTAGGTGTAAAGCACAAAACTTAAATGCTGATTGAAGTAAAACGCACATTTTTTGAAAATAAAGTAATAAATTTGGAATTAATTATAAATAGATCAATTGATTATCAAATCAAGTAATCATATAAAAACAAGACATAACATTTTGTATAATTCTTGTTCTTTACAAAATATGTACAAATATTATATTTGATAGTCATGATCAAAATAAAGACATGAAATATATATAGTTGAATCATAGAATATCTAAAAGGCTTTTAGATAAAAGGGTAAAAATCACTAGAATATTAAGTAATAATTTTTTATGCCTAACAAATGCAATGCTATGCAATCCTAAAGTATATGAAATGGGTTTTTACTTTCTAGAATTTGTAAAGGCATGAAGGGGTAGACTTATGTGCGTGATCTAATACCATAGAATTGACTTTGGTATAACAAACTCATGGTGTGTATAAGCAACATTAAGATTAGATGGCTACATTTCACATTTCACATTTCACATTTGTTTTTTTTGTTTTTTTTTTTTGGGTTAAAAAATAAAAAGTTCCAACAATTTTCATTATATATTAAGGATTATGTTAACGAGTATCCTTAGAGCAATGATTAACAATCTATTTTAGAAAAATTTTGACACAATTTTTATGAAAAATAAAAAAAGTTGTCAAAATATTAATTGTTTTTTTTTTCCCATAAAAATTTTCTTAAAATAGTTTGTTAACAATTGCTTTAAGAACATCCGTTAACATTCTTATATATTAATCTTGGAACCTGTAAATCTGTAATAATGCAAAGTTCACTGAGGAGTGAGGACCGTTGGATTGTATAAGGAGAATATTTCTAAAACCATGAGTGTATTTCTTTTCATCTCAATAAATAATACAAAGTGTCAAAGTCATTGGATTTATTCCAAGAGATACCAATAGAGCAGTTTTTCCAAAGTCATATTCTTGTGATTTTCGAATGAGGTATAATTATTTTGTTTTTTCCCAATATCTTATAATTATATGGTGTGTATGAGATAGGAGACTATCCACCTCTAGGAGAGAAGAAAAATGCTAGAATTGCAAATTATTTTACAAAAAAGTTTAAGCGAGTAGTTATTGAAAAATAAAAAAGTGATGTTAATAATATATCCAAATAAAAATTAGCAAAAAGATTGTCATAATTTTATTATTATTATTATTATCCATGGCATAGTAATTGTATTAATAATTATTGGAAGAAACCATGCCACACTGCGTCCCATTAATGGGACAATACCCCTTGTATGGTAATTGTATTAATGAGATAACACCCTTTTTTCAACATAATAATTAAGTTTTACACTATTTTTCACCATTCAATTAAGCATAATGCATATTTTATGTGAAAATTACAAATTGAACACTTTCACATTTATTAAACAAATAAAGGTTATTTTTTTAGCTCATTCATACAAGGAAAATGTTAACCGACATTGTAAGGATGATTTATTGTATTTTTTTTTTTTTTTTGAACTTATAAGGATGATTTATTGTAAGGTTCATTTAATAAAAAAATTGGTATAAATTGATAAGAAAAACTCAAAAAGTCAACTTTATTGATTTTACACCCTATAAAGTATATAAAATTGGTCAAAAATCTAACGTAAAACAAAATAAACTGACATAAAGGTCATTCTTAAAAAACACCTTACGGTGCTTGTTAACGCTATAAATATGCAATACACTTAACATATTCATGTAAATTCATATACATGCTTTAGGTAAATCATTGATTCAATTTAATGTTAATGTATAATTTATTTCTCCTGGATAGAAAATTTATGATGTTCAAAATATTATAAATATTCAATGTCACATTCAGCAAAGATAGATTTATAATTCGTGTATATAGGGTTTACTCAGTGTGTCAGAACTTGTCCCACTTTTTTCAACAGTTTAGATTTATAAACAATATAATAATTATTGTATAATAACTATTATTCAAAAATGTAATAAAGAGTCTTGCACTAATACAAAGAAAAGATCTCAACTTTTATACACTTTTGATTTACGCTGTGATACCCAGTCTTCCCTCATTCAAAAATGAATTATAGATCCAAACTAACATAGTCAATCATATAATCAAATTCAATATGTTTTAGTCCCTCTGTTCTTTTTTTTTTTTTTTAAATTTAATTTCTAATTTCTTAATTGATCATATACTAAAGCAAACAAAAATCACAGTCAATAAACGATCCAATGTCCCATATCAAAAGTACACATCAAATAAAAATTGTCCTTAATCTCACTCACAAAACAGAAACATTAAAATATTCCAAATACCCAAAAATAAAAACAAGTTTTTTTTTTTTAATCCATAATTTTCATTTCGACAAATTGCAGGCCAAAGGCGACATGGACCTTGACCCGGACATCACAACCCGAACCGTAACCAAAATAAACGGACTTACCGGAGACGATACATTAGTTCTCCGAAATATCGGAAGCAAGCCGAGACGCGATCGCCGAGTGGTACATTACATCGTGGAACGCAGAGCTCTCCATCATCTTCTTCCTCAGCTGTTTCGCCTTTTCTTCAGTAAAGCACCCGCGCGAGAATCGGGTCCTGTTTCGGCCCGTTTCGGATTCCAGATCCGAAACACCCGAAACGTTCTTTGCCGAACTTGTGGTGCCGGTGGAAGTGGATGTGGGGTCCATGTAATCCGGTTCCGAGGACCACCCGAAAATGGGTACCCACCAGTTGGCCGAAGCGGGTTTTCTGCGATCCGTGTCCGGTTTGTTTGTGGAAGTGGAGGCCCGAATCGTTCCGAGTCGAAAAGAAGTAAGAGTGGTTGCCATTTTTGAGAGAGAAACTGAAAGTCTATAGCTTTGAAAGATTTGGTTGAGAAATGAAAACTGGAAACTAAACCCAAAAGCAAAAGGTTTTTGATGAAGTTGAGTTTAATCAGTGCGGTTAAGAATTCTACGTAGCCATGAAATTTCTTGCTTTCTAGGTGTTGTACATTTTGACTGATAAACTTTTGACTTGAACGGAAGGGTAATTTTGGTGAAATGGTACAATGAGTAGTAGCTTGGAGTACCGTAGGTGATGTGGAGGGAAATGGATAAGGTCGTACACGTGGAAGGGCATCGAAGAATGTGTTGACTGTTGAGTGGTCTATTCGCGTAAGTGCTTTTTTTTATTGCTTTTTGTGACTCTTGTTTTTTTTGTCCACTTTTTTTAAGGTTTTTAGAGCATTCACAGCAGTAGAGGTATAATACTATAATGCTAAAATTTAGTTCCACAAACACAAAAAACCTCTTGCAGCAGTAGAGGTAAAGTTAAAATTTATAGATGAATTGCTACAGTGCACATCTATAAATAGATGTGCATTGTAGCTTGGAGCAAAAAAACAAAATAAATATTTTAATCCCAGCCGTATTTTAACTTCTCATTTTTTATTTCATTTCACTCTCTTTCTGCACAAACACTCAGCCACTCTCTCTCTCGTTGCTGGCTCCTCTCCTCTCAAGCTCACTGTCGTCGCTCCTCTCATTTGCCGGCCGGTCCACCTCAAGCTCACTCCGGTACAACTTGCTTCCGTCCACCTCAAGCTCACTCCGGTACAACTTGCTTCCTTTTTCTTTTCTTTTTTTTTTGTTTTAATTTTATCAAATCCGGTCTCATTCACTCTCATTCACTCACTCTATTTCACTGTCATCTCTCATCTCAAGCCTCTCAAGCTCACTCTGTCAACGTCGCCGGCCCAACCATCGTCAACGTCGCTGCCATCGTTAAGTTCAGACCCACGCCGCCGATCTGCCTCGACGCACTTCTCTTCCACTGATCCGTTTCAGGTCAATCTCTGTCTTCTTCATGTGGATGCTTTGGGTTTTTTGATTTGGGTATACTCTTCCGCCAATCCGCCAATCCGCCAATCCACTTTAGGTTTTTGATTTGGTCCACTAAATGTCTCTGTTTTTTATTTTTGATATATGACTTTTTGTTGTTGTTCTGGATTATTGGCTTGGTGATTTTGGTAGATTATTTTGGTAGATTGATGATGATTATGGTTTGGTAAGTGTGAGTGATGATGATGATGATTAATGTTTGTGATATGATGATGATGATTAATGTTTATGATATGGATTTGGTAAGTGCTCTGTTTCTCATTGATGATGATGATGATTATGGATTTTGTGATATGGATTTGGTAAGATGGTGTGCTCTGATTTGGGTGGATTTTGTTGGATATGTCCTGTTCCAAATAACTCAAAAGTGTTTACAAAAAGACATCCGTGGTCATTGTAGTCCCCCAAAAGCTCCGCCAACTCCTTTTGTATATAGCTTAAAAATCAAAGATCCCACTGTATGTGATGGACAGTTAATTTCTTCATCATATTTTAAATCTAATGGTTTAGCTGTTAAGGCAAGTTCTTAGATTGGTTTGCTCATACTTCATTGTAGATAACTAGCCCGTTAGAACAGTTCTGGTAAAAGAGATATATCATTTATCCCTCTCTTCTTATTAGCTTTATATATATTTGTCCAACAAAGAAAAATGATTGACTGTTTTTTCCCTCTAAAATATATTAATTGAAAGGCTTTTAATGGGTCCTGTCTCCCTTGCAAGTTGCAACCTTGTTAGCTGAGAACATGCATGCCATATATATATTCATGTACATCATGGCCATGACTAGGAGGCTAAGACAGTGAGATAAAGAGAGATTTGGTTTTGGTGGGTACCAAGACTTACAAAGAATGTCCAAACAATCAAAATAATTTAATCTAAAATCTATAGAAACTTGTACATTGAAAATAAAGTTTCATTGGTTGCCCAAAAGTGAGGGAACCATGAAAGATGAAACTCATAACTCTCTTTGTATTTTTTTTTTAGGAGGCTACAAGCCTAAAATCCAAACTCATGTGGCTAGAACAACAGCCAATAATAAAAACTGTTTGGGCACTATCAAATGATGTAATGGAATTAAAATATTGCCTATTATATTCCCATGATCAGCCAGCCTTTGCTTATCTTATTATTTTTTAAATCGTCAGTGTAAAGTGAGTGACCAAATTGACCAACTGTACATATCAAAAACATAGAGGTTAAGTATTGTTGTTAGGTAGAATGTTGCATCTGAGCCTCAGTTGTTTCTGATTTGTGTAATTCTCGACCTTTGGTGAAAGGTGATGTTACATTAGTTGGGAATGACAATCAAACTGTACCATGGCAAACAAACCAACTTTGATTTACTTGATGTAAACACTTCAACAAGTATAATTTGATTTACTTGATGTATAAGTATAATTTGGGGTTACAAAAATCACTTGTTTACACTAGACAATTATTTGTTATCATGTGGTGGCGGCGGCGGTGGAAGAGTTGATGGCGGCGGCGGCAATGGTGGCGGTAGAAGAGTCGGCGGTGGCAGCGGCGGCGGCAACGGTGGCAGTAGAAGAGTCGGCGGCGGCAGCGGCAGTGGCAGTGGCGGCGGCGGCGGCGGTTATAGGTGGTTGTGATTGTTGTTTATTGTAGTGGATATATTATTTTATTGTAGTGGTTATATTATCTTATTGTGATGTTTATATTATTTTATTGTGTTGAAAGCTAAAATAGCTCCACTGCTACAGCATGTGTATAGGTAAAATAGATAAAGTAACTTTTGGTGGAGCTAAAAAGCTAAATTTTTAGCTCCACTGCTGTGAATGCTCTTAGGTACAACCACTTTTTTTTTTTTTGAGTAAGAGGATTAGGTGATGAATAAAGTTTTTCTTCAAGCTAGTTTGGAGGGAAACCCTACAAACTCATCATATATCTTTATATTGAGTGTGAATTTTGAAAATCTAACTGTTAGATTGTATGTTCTTGTTACATTCTTAATACTTACAAAATTTCAAGAAGATTAAAGATCAATTGCTATGTCATCAAATAAATGTTATAATTTCAAGTTTTTGTGATCTAAAGTTGTATATAAAAAATAAGTTAATTGATCAAATAGTAAATAACATCCAATTTGAACGAAATTTGTGTTAAGTGTTTGGTTAATCAGAAAATCAAAGAAAAAGAAAGAAAGTGAGATTGGAAAGAACTGATGGTAGGAAGTGAGGTTGTTACTTCGAGGGAACTACCTCTAGAGAGAGAAAGAGATTAAGAGAAACTCAGAAAGGGAAAGCGTTTTGTTAATTCTTTTCATGCCCTTTATTATTCAATCCTGTAGCTTATATACAACACCTGTCAGCCACATCTCACCTAACTGACTCAACAGCCTCACTAACTAATTGGTTGCTTCCTAACTAACTAATTGCTTTATTAACTAATTCCCAACAATACTAGTGCTAGTGCAGTACTAATGCAAGACATCATACAGTATATACAGTGATCATACAGTAAGTACAGCTAGCTAGTATCTTAACAACACTCCTCTACTTCAAAACATCTTGCCCACAAGATGAGGGAATTGTTGTTGAAGACAAAACAGATCCTCCCACGTAGCATCATCCACAGAACCACCTTGCCACTGAACAAGATGCTGAGTGATAGTCCTATTGCGGAGTCTGTGAGATTTGGTCTGCAGAATAGCCACGGGTTCAGGGGTGAGGATACCCTGGGAATTGACTGACAGTAGTAGAGGAATAGCGATATTACGCTGCCCCAACTTAGCTTTCAAACAGGACACATGAAATACAGGGTGTATGGCAGAACCCACAAGAAGATCCAACTTATAAGCAACCTCCCCAATCCTCTTAAGAACTTGAAAAAGACCGAAGAAACGGGGAGACAGCTTGTGAAAGGCTCGAGATGTCACTGACTGCTGCTTGTATGGTTGTAACCGGAGATATACCCAATCACCAACATTGAATATCCTTTCAGTCCGATGCAGATCACACTGCTGCTTCATCCAGGTCTGTGTAGTGACCAAATTCTGTCGTAGCAATGAAAGGATTTGCTCTCTAGACCACAAAAGAGAGTCCATAGATGCAACCTGAGTTGTACCAGGTATATAGTCCATCAATCGAGGAGGAGAAAAACCATACACAGCCTCATATGGGGTGAATTTGGTAGTTGAATGATAATTGGTGTTAAACCAATATTCAGCTAAATACAAACACTCAGACCACTCAGTAGGCCTATTTGTAGAAAAGGACCGTAAGTACTGTTCCAAGCAATTATTCACCACCTTCGTTTACCCATCAGTCTGGGGGTGGTAGGCTGAAGACATAGCTAACTGCACTCCTTGGAGCTTAAACAACTCAGCCCAAAACTTGGTCGTAAACACTGGATCTCGGTCAGAAACAATAGAAGTAGGCATGCCATGTAATTTTAAAATATTCTGAGCAAACAAAGCAGCCACTTTAGCAACAGAATAAAGGTGTGATAAACCAATGAAATGTACATATTTGGTGAGTCTGTCAACAACTACCATTACTGTATCTAGCCGTTGGGAAGGAGGTAAACCACTGATAAAGTCCATACTAACTGCAAACCATGGCTTTTCCGGAATTGGCAGAGGTTGAAGCAACCCAGCAGGACTACAAGTCTCATGTTTCATCTGTTGACACACTGCACACTCTCTAATGTATTGCTTCAGGTCAGACTTCATCCCTAGCCAAAAGAAAACATGTTTCAGTCTATGAAAGGATTTAAGGAAACCCGAGTGGCCTCCTAAAGGGCAGTCATGAACTTGGTGAAGAATTTTAGGCTTCAAATTGCAAGTAGGACCCAAGTAGACCCGGCCTTTATATAAAATCAACCTATTATGTAAAGAAAAGAATTTGGGCCCTGAACCAAATTGTAATTGTTAGAGTAGTTGTCGTACCTCAGTAGAATGTTGATAGCTAGCTTTAAGTTCCTTAATCCAAGAAGGACGTGAAAATGAGATCAAAAACAAAGATGCCATACCAGCTGTCTGAGTTGGAGATAAATCATCAGAAACAGATTCTTCCCGTCTAGACAAGGCATCAGCTACCTTGTTCTCACACCCTTGTTTATACTCCACCACAAACAAGTACCCCAATAACTTGGCCAGCCACTTCTGTTGAGCAGGGGTAGCAATTCTCTGCTCCAAAATATACTTTAAACTCTGTTGATCCGTCTTTATAGTGAAGGGTCTACCCAAGAGGTAAGGCCGCCATTTATGCACTGCAGTCACCAATGCTAACAGCTCTTTCTCATAAGTAGATAACTGTAAAGCTCTTCCCTTGAGAAGTTGACTATGATAAGCAATTGGTCTGTGGTTTTGCATCAAAACAGCTCCTAATCCAAAACCTGATGTGTCACACTCAATGGTAAAAGGAAGATTAAAATCAGGTAAGGCCAAAACAGGTGGATGACTGATAGCAGCCTTGAGTTGTTGGAAGGCTTCCTCAGCATGGACAGGCCAAAGAAAAGCATTCTTTTTAAGTAAGGCAGTGAGGGGAGTAGCAATATGACCATAATTCTGTATAAATTTCCTGTAATAACCAGTCAAACCCAAAAATCCCTTCAGTGCCTTAATAGAAGTAGGAGTTGGCCAAGCCATCATTGCGGAAATCTTCTTAGGATCAGCACTAACTCCCTGACCTAAGATGATGTGCCCAAGATATTCCACCTCTGTGCAGCCAAAGACACACTTGCTTCTTTTAGCATACAATTGATGATGCAACAAGAGCTCCAAGACAGTTCTAAGATGAGAAAGATGAAGTTCCATTGTAGGACTGAAAACCAAGATGTCATCAAAGAAGACCAACACAAATCTCTTCAAATAAGGCCTAAAAACATCATTCATCAAGGACTGGAAAGTAGATGGAGCATTAGTCAAACCAAAAGGCATGACTAAAAACTCATAGTGACCATCATGTGTCCTAAAAGCAGTCTTTGGAATATCCTCTTCCTTCATACGAATTTGATGGTAACCAGATCTTAAATCAAGTTTAGAAAAAATGGTGGAACCAGCCAGCTCATCCAATAACTCATCAACTACTGGTATAGGAAACTTGTCCTTAATTGTAGCCTTGTTCAAAGCTCTACAGTCAATGCACATCCTCCAAGAGCCATCTGCCTTCCTTACCAATAAAACTGGAGAAGGGAAAGGACTTTGGCTAGGCCTGATAGACCCAACAACCAACAAATCAGTGACTATCTTCTCAATCTCAGTTTTTTGGAAATGGAGATATCTATAAGGTCTCTGACAGATTGGGTCAGTCCCTTCCTTTAAGAGGATTTGGTGTTCATGACCTCTACAAGGAGGCAGACCAGAAGGTGTATCAAACACTGAACCAAACTCATTCAATAGCTTCTCAATCAGCGGATCACATTGTTGCTGAGGTGGAGTAGTACTAGAACCCAATGACACAATTTGGAGACAAATACCTTTCCTGACAGGTTTTCTGAAGAAATGATCACTCTCTTGAAGAGTTAAATCAGTGGGGTGCATACCACACAATGTAACAGACTTACCAAATTGCTAAAATTGAATAGACATAGTTAAGAAGTCCCACTGAATCAAACCCAAAGTTCTAAGCCATTGAGTCCCAAGAACCAACTCACAATCACCTAATGGTAAAACATTCAAATCCACTGCAAAATTGTATCATTGCATGACAACCTTAACATCTAAACAAGCACCCTTGGTCCTGATTGTATCACCATTAGCCACTTTAACCTCAAAGGAGACAGTAGGGTCAATTGGCAGGTGTAATTTTTTCTCTTTAAAAAAATCAAATATTATAGATAATTTTCCCATCATCAAACATTCAAATAAAAGTTTCATTATTTTCATATTATATATCTCTATAGCTTCAAAATTTAGTCCAAAAAATAAACCAAACATACCCCACAAGCTACAACAACATTAATGTTAATAAATTATTTTCTAAAAATAATTAATAATTTATAAAATAAATCAAGAAACGTCATTTTTTTTTTTTGAGAAACCCCTTTCAAGGCAGTTTATTAATCAAGCATTTGAAGATCAACATTGTAAACGTCATTTATTACTATTCACTGCACACGTTTTTGGAGGAAATTTTTAATTTTCCAGATGGAAATGTATATAGTGCTATATATTTTGCAAAATTTTGTTTGGGGGGGGGGGGGGGGGGGCAATGGTCCCCCTCTACCATAACGTGGGTCCGTCTCTGATTGTGGTGCTTTGAGACTCATGGACGGCTACCTCTCAGGATAAAATGATCTACAGCACGAAAACAAAGCACACAAGGTCGTGCTCTGTGAACTACTCAATGTCTCTTTCTCTCTCTTTAACACAATGAATGCACAAAATATTCTCTCTATGAGAGTTTTTTCTCAAAGTTCTTTTTCATGAATGAGGGACAATAAAATTATACGTAACTTCAAACTGAAACACTATTTCAGAGATAATTGTTATATACAGACTTACTGACTCAAAAATAAAATAATAAAATATTATTATTAATTGGATAAGTGGGCCTAGTCCACACATGCCTAAAGCCCAACCTTATATCCAGCCCAAACTCATATTCTCTATCATTTCCAATGTGGGACTTAAGGATTTTCACCACTTATAATAACATCTTCAAGTGAACATAGAAAACATCAATTTCTTATTCACTCCATACTATTTTTCCAACATGTTCTCCCCTACCAATAGAGCCAATGAGGGCACCAAGTGTGAGAGTTTCTAAGCCATACCAAATTTAAGAACAAACAAGAAAGCAAGATTTTAAACATCACACACTATTGATGGCTTAGTGTTATCGCAACTTGGCAAGAAGAGGAACATATTCATGGAGCCATCAAAATTTATAATCGTGACTTTGCAAGGCTCCAAACGAACGCTAGCTAAAGTATGTTATATATACTGTCAAGAAAACTGGCAAAAAAAGACTGACATGGGGCTTTCACTATCTTCTTCCTTGGACTTGGATTGCTTTGTGTGAAGAGATATTCGGATCTCATTGCAGAAGTCTCCAAGTACACACATGAATAGCCCTATTCTTATTGCCGTATAATTGGATTTGGCCCCCCACATACCTTTTTATGGTGTGCGAGTGAACACATATGTTGCAATTCAGGTGGCAAAGTGCTTGGCTTGGTAACCAAATAAACAAAAGGAAAAATGTCTTAAGGTATTGCAAATTGACATAATTATTTTTTTTAAATTAAAAAATATGATAAGATTTAAACCACAACCCACAATTAACATGGTTGTTGAGTTGTCACTTGTCATTATATTATCATATATCTATAAACCAATCCATGAATTGGAGTGTATAGTGTGAGCTTTTAATACAAATCACCCTATATATAACTGTAATTTCCTAAATACAAATCATCTTGCCTACATTTTGTGCTTCACTAAGACTTGTATTATAATCTTTTTATTTGCACTCCTTCATAATAGGAAATACTTATTGATAACAATTGAATTTAATAATTAACATCATTTAAAGCAAACACTTAAGCTACAAGAAATAAATTACTGATTTTTGTGTGGGGAATCATTGCCCTTTAAATTAATTGGGATCTTTGAAAAACTTAATACTAAGAAAAAAAAAATATAAATATATATATATATATATATTTTGAAGCATACCTATGACATGTTTGGATTGAGGGGGAGAAGGGAATGTAGAGTAAAATTGACTAAAAATTAGGCTAATTTTCAATCAACTCTACTCCACTCCCCGTCTTTCTCCCTCAATCCAAACGGACCACTAATTTTCTGTTGTTTCATTCATATAGTCTTTAAGACTGTTAAACATGTTCTCAAGGCTGATTTTTTACCAAGTTCGTGTTTTGTTGTACAACTCTTTTAATAGATGTAAAATGCAAAGATAAATGGCTCATATCTTTTCCTTTCCTAATGATGGATTCCATATTTCCAAGGATCAGCAAGCAAACATTGAAGATAAAATCAAGCACAAAGTCCAAAATTTAGGAAAAAAAAAGTCTTAAGTAATGAAACACTTCCTTTTTTGGTGGTGAATAAGAGGATTCGTTGAAGAACAAAAATATATATTAAATAAAAGTGTACAAAAGACCGGGGAAACTTGCCCATCTACACAATGGGCCTGATGCTTCCCACCTTCTCATACAAAAGGGCCCAGCGGGCCAAATAATGGGCTAATCCATGAGCCTCTCTGAAAACATGATTTACAAACAAAAGGGGAAGGACACGACAATCTCTCCGATAATAAATGCTCTTAATTGGATCAGTTAGAAATAAACTAGAGTGGAACACTTCAATTTTTAAACCAGTTGAACTGGACCTATCTGGATGATAACACATGTCCAACAATGGACACGTGGAATTATCCAGATGGTCCAATATAATTGAACTCTGGACTCAATCTTTATCATTAATAATATACTAGATTGAATAAAGCTTAATGCTTAAGCCAATTGTTAAATAAAAGCAAATTAACGAGTTTTGATTTAGTTTCATAAAAGAAAAACATTAAAACAACTAAAGAAGCAACCTCTTTACTTTGGTCGCTAAAATCTTAATATCTTCCTGCATTGCTTCTGTGCACATTGCCTCCAAAGCCCCTTACAACTTCAAGATACAGTTTTGTAATAACAAATTTCTTTTTATTTTTTGTTTGGTCTCACGCTTGTTGGCAAAATCAAATAAAGAAAAAAAGCAGCATAACACCAAAGGAAGCATGTAAACAAGAAGTTCCTGCTAATTTGGATTAGAATCTAGAAAACTTAAAAATTTTCAGATTTATTTAGCATTTTAAAGTAAAGTAGCATGGAATTGGAATACTATAAAATGGTGCCCTCGCACTCTTTACCTTTGGGCAGTGATTTGAGTGAGATTGAATGAAACCAACAAATGAATTCTTTGTTCTCCTCCCCCAAATGGCTCTTGCTTACCAAGTTTTTACATTTTCATTGACACTCTTTCCACATTCTTCTTGAGAGATTTGTAAGTAACACAATACAATATTAGCTTTACTAAAATAATTCCCTAGTAGAGCCAAGGGGCTTTATAGCTGATAAAAGAGCTGGTATTTATTTATCTTTTCTTCAATCAAATCCTTCAATATATGCCATATTTCATCTTACGTTCAATGTCAGATTAGATTTTGATTTCAAATTCTTTTCGTGTGACTTATGGTAGTATGGTACTGACAATTTGATAAACTTTCTTCTTGCAACGAAAAATTTACAATTTACTAAGACAATTATGTTTTGATAATTCACCCATCAATTGATTGTTATTATTTTTAGGCTAAATTGCAAACTACACCCTTAAAATTTGGAAGTGTTTAGATTTTACACTCTAAAGTTTTAGAATTTAAACGTATAAAATCCAAACAACTTCAAATTTTAAGAGTTAAAATCTAGTAAGACCTGATGATAAGAAAGAGTAAATTTACACCAAAAATAGAATCTCCAATTCATTTTATCCTATGCATGTTTGGGGCTCCTGTATGCTGTAATTAAGTTCTGTATGCTGTCCAAAATATATTAGAGCATTATCCTTTTGTGGCTCTCAGAATTTACAAATACAAAAATTTCCTCAAAAAGATGATTCTGTTCATGTTATAAGTTCAGTGATTTCAGTTGATTTCAGCTGGCTCCTAAGCTCTTGCATCTCCTTCGCTTGAGCCTGCATAAACAGAAGGGAAAATTTTAAAATCTGAAGACTTTTCAAATTGGGACTTGCATCCCCAAGGTAAGTTACATAAAAAAATATGATTATCTGCAATATATTGTAAGACTTTTCAAATTGGGACTTGCATCCCCAAGGTTTGTTCCATTGCATTTTACCGTAAAAATAGATGAAATAATTAAATTGATCATTCTGTCTAAATTTTTGTCTCTCTATGTTTCCCTTTTAAAAATATTATTAAAAAAAAAAAAAACTTCATACTAGAATTTATTTATAAAAAAAAAAAATCTGTTTAAATTATAATTTAATTAAAGATTTCTTTTTTTTATTTCTTGTGCTTTTTTCTCAATGAAGGGAGATTAATTCAAACCAAATGATCAATTTGGATATTTATCAAAGTTCAGGCACTTCTAATTCAAATTAGAAGTTCAGGATTTTTATTTTTTTTTAATTTTTAAGTTTTCCCTTATATTCTATATATAAATTACCACTATGAAACATAAATTATCAACACACAATGATCCACCAGTGACACACATGCTCTAAAACATGAAGTAGCAAAACACAATAAAAAGAATCTATGACAATAAAGCACCTCAAATAATAACCTCCAGCAAATATCTGTCCATTCCTGTAGGTGACGCCACTCCATGGCAAAATCATACTCAATTGTATTTGGCTGCGCAGAGTGTGATGTTGATACTGCATTTCTCTTTGGAAAAGAAAAAAAAAATCCACACATAAAAATCATGTACCTAGTGCACTAAACTCCCACACACACATATAATGTTTGAATAGAAGAGAAAAAGAAATGCAAAATCAAAAGAAATTGGTTAGCAGGATTAAGGGGCTGTTTGGTTTTTTAAAAACAATCATTCATCGCTCTTAATTCAATTTTCGTCACTTATCACTTATCACTCATCATTCCTTACTCATTACTTAAAATACCCTAATTTCCTAAACTCCACACGTTTGGCACATATTTTCACTTTCTCATCACTCAAATATTTTTACTGTTTTGTGGGACCCATGCCTGACTCCTCACTCAGAGCTTCTGTTAGCTTACCCGCATGTATCCTCTCTCTCCTCATAAATCCCCTTTTCTCCATTTTTTTTTCTCCTTTTCTATCACTCTCCCCCAATACTCAGACACACGGTTCTCTCTTCCTCTCCGCCCCTCCATTCTCTTCCTCTCACCGGGTCCAAACAGCGCCGATCTCCACCTCTTTTCTCTGCCCCTTTCTTCTCTTTCATTTCTTACTTCTGGGTTTTGTTTGTGTTTGGAGAAGAAATTTTTAGATTTATTGTGTGGATGAACATGTTTGTGGATTTGTGTTTGTTTGTTACTGTGTATGATTGGTATCATGTGTTTATGGGTTTGAGAAATCGATACCGATGATCTTCTTTTTTTTTCTTTTTTTAAATAAAGTTACCAATGTGTTTCTGTGAAGAAGAAAAGAAAGAAAAAAGAATGAAGAAGAAAAAAATGGTCGTTGGAGGGAATCTGTGAAGAAGAAAGAAAGAAAAAGAAAGAAGAAGAAAACATGAAATCCAAAAAAGCCATTGAGTTAAGTGAGTCTGTGAAGAAGAAAGGAGAGAAAAAATAAAATAAAATAAAAGTAAGGACGTGACTTCTCTAACCGTGAGTCCCAGCAGTGTGGATTTATTAACAAAATCCATGGAAACTTTGTTTTCACTCAAAAACACCTGAAATGTGTTTTGAGTTTCCATAATTCATCACTTAAAAATCAGAAAATTGAGTAATGGAAACAAAACTTGAAAACAAATCCAATCAAGCTCTCTCTCCGTGGGTCCTATCATTTTTGAGTGATGAGTAATGAAAACAGAGTTATGGGTGATGGAAACTGAAAATCCAAACAGCCCCTAAGTCACCTTCTCATCACATTGCCTTTGACGCTTGTTTACGTCAAGAACCAGATGGCCAAAAAATTTGGCTGGTTCTCCTCGCTGTGTTAGAGTTCCTTTGCAACCAGCAACAGGCCTGGGGTCAAACAAAG
This sequence comes from Quercus ilex subsp. ballota, assembly GCA_032727855.1. Taxonomy (NCBI): domain Eukaryota; kingdom Viridiplantae; phylum Streptophyta; class Magnoliopsida; order Fagales; family Fagaceae; genus Quercus; species Quercus ilex. Next base: position 31,312,919 of record CM064912.1, on the reverse strand, counting down.
CAACAAGAATATCAGATACATGTAAAATTGATCTTGCATAGAGTTTCATAAGAACTTCCTGATTTTCTTGTCTAGGGAGAAGAGACTTCATGGTGATGGATCATAAATGGTATCTTGAGAACCATGGAAAGCATAGCAATCATTATATATTAAGTTATTAGTATTATACTTTACTAGTAAAGGTTATTTTTGTAATCCAATAATTAAGAATTTCTCAAGTCATTAGAATTAGGTTTCATAAATCAATTGGAATTAGGGTTTACTATTTCAGTCATAATTGAGCATAGTATTGTACTCCTATGGAGACATTATTTTTGATGATGAATAAAATTTAACTTAGAATACTCTCGATGGTATAGTACTGACTCCAACCAACCTTAGGTCATCACTCCTAGGTCATCTATTCTTTATTTTTCCATTCTTCAATTTTATTGTTCCATTGTTTTGGTCTGTCATGTGCCAAGTATATATTAAAATCTAAAGTGATTTTGATTCCCTTGTGAATATCCAATTTACAATATTCATGGTATAACTACTCTTATTAATATACTAAATACCATCTTAAGTTTCAAAATGTAGTTGTACAGTTCGCTATAAAGGACCAGAAACTCTGAAGTCTCCAAAAGAAAATTCTAAATGCATCAACACTAGAATAATTAGTACAGTGCACAAACATAGAAAATAGAGATATTGATGGTATAAGTACCTTCCATCTTCTAGAATCAAACATTCGCTCTGCAACTTAGATATTGCAGCCTCGGCTGCATCCTTTGATTTGAATATTACCAAAGCCTTACCTGTGAGCACATGAAAGTTGAAACAATAAGCATTGGTGTTTATGAGTTTGACTTTTCACCGCACGCCAATCAAAGATCCAATGCTAAATAAAATCTGTGACTATTTGGTGAATGCAAAAGGATAAAGCCAGAACAAGCTCCCATACCATAATGTGGGTGTGACAAATTACCCTGTTGTATCATCTTTGCCTCAACCCTCCTATTAAATGCATGCCAGACTAAATCCTAAGGAGGAAAGGTAAAAAATGATAAGGATCAAATAGGATGCTATAGACTAGGCTGCATAGATTCCATGAATGTAGCAAACATATCGAAAGTAACTATCACTTTATTCAGGATTTATTCAAGAAGAAATAAATTGTCACTCCCTTTGTTCGATCAGATGATCAATTGGGTGATCTACTCACAAAGCCGTTATCATTGGGTGATATTCTCACAAAATTGTTATCTTGTGACTCATTTCAAATGGAATGTAGAGTGGAGATACGGTTCAAACTCAAGACCATCTACTCTAATATTAATGACAAATTACCAATTATCCCAAAACATTCAAATACTAGGAAATAGTGAATTTAATCATTCAACCACTATTCTAACAAATTTAATTGGGGAACCTAAGGAATAATACTTGAAAGAACTATACCTGAGTTTTACCCTTTAATTAGTTATATTAGTTAACAGTGCTAGAAATAATGTTCTATTAGTGAGGAATAGGTCTGTAAGCTTTTCTTTCCTATTAAAGTACATCCTGTAATGTAAAGGATGAGATGTACTAGATTACCACATGTGCATCTATCATTCAATTTTAAGGATTGGTTTAAAGCAATATTATCTTTGAAATACAGTTAGGTATGATATTTCTTCAAGAACATATTATAATGTTAGGTTTAAATTTGAATAGATTCCTCACATAGCTTGTCTGGTATTCTGTATAAACATGTCACAATTTGCATTTGAATGTAATAATAATAATATAAGGTTGGAGTTGGACAAGTTTGCTTCGTTGTAATCAAGTCCCATATCATTAACTCCTATAAAAATCCTAATTTTTGACATATTTGGGAATCTCTTTTCCAAACATGGGCCAATTCTTCACTAAGATCAAGGAAAACATGTGAAATATGTGGGCAATATGCAGCTCATATGCAGAGAATTAATTTTGCAAAATCATACAGCAAGGTTTTGTCTTTTTCCCTCTTTTTGAGGAGGGGAGAAGAAAACAAGAGTTATGAACCTGGAGAACTATTAGATGCACCTCTACTTCTAGTGATGTATATGATGGATCTAGATTATCCAGTAGGACCAAGGTGCCCATTTCTTCAGCTGTCTGCAGTCTTTGATCCCAAGGCTGAGAAAGTCAAAAAGAAAGAAATATGGTTAAGATATGATAGTATCATTTTTGCATATCGTAAACTATATTTTCATTTTTCTTCAATTTGTAGATCATTCCTAAGGTATCTATGAATGAAATGATGATAAGCTCTTCTAATGAACTAATAACTAGTTTATCTACTCCCCATAGCTAGATGGGGAGTACAGGAAATACATTAGAGATCCTGTTACTGCACATGGAGGACATAGATCTACAGACACCCAAGAATGGAGCAAGGTCCTTTCTGTATGTACAGTACACAGGATATCATGTTGGACCCAGCACCCAGGTCCCACCCACAAGAAGTTTAGTTTAATAAGCTTGTCCACCAATCAGGTTTCTTGTTTTAGTTAAAACAGGAAAATTTGTTTCCAAAGAAGGAAAAGTGAGGCAGTATGGTTTTTCATATAAACTAGTGCATATGCGGGAATTTACCAGACAGTCTAGGTTCAAGAGTCGACCAGCCAATCAGTGAAGAAATAAGTGTGACAGTCACTGCGTGAAGGAGAAAAGAAAAAAAAATCCTGCGTGTGAAAGCAACAAAAGTAAAAGTTTTTTTTTTTTGAAAGGTTTTTACACATAAATTTTAGTGTTCTTGTGTGGTTGATTTATTTTCTTATTGGTTTGTGATATTTGCTTGGTAGTTTATTGGCCCTTGGCCCAACATCTCACAACATTCCAACAATAAACTCTGTCAAGCATTTTCTTGGGTTAAAAGTTGTCTAAATGAATTACCTGAACGCAAGGATATATTTAAAAGGTGCAATATATTTAAATATATTGGAATAGGTATGTGATTGTCGCTCTTTGAAATATTGATAAAGGTGGTCTACTAAGACCAATGATAGAAGGCCGATTGAGAAACCATCTATGCAACATTCTCATGCTACTAAAACAAGGGAAGATTAAGGATGTTTCACGCATTATTGAGATGGATGGCTAGCAGAAAAAATAAAACCATTTAAACCAAAAAGAAGGAAGCTGCAAAAAAAGAAAAGTCTCATTTCAAAATACAGGAGAATTATTCTATTCCTACGGAATATCCAGATTCCCCTGACTGACAACTTATTGTAAAGTTTGAATATAGGTTGAAATCATCAAATAGAATATTTGATCTTAAATCAAGTACCAGAAACTTCATTCTTTTATCCGCATTAGAAGTTTAAAGCAGCTTCCCAGAAAAAAAACTCAATGCAATATTGATTCGTGTAAGCAAACACACTGTAAACTAGCAATTTCATGGTAAAATAGAAATATGGAAACTCACTAGTTTCTTGAACCAAGTGCTTCTATCCTGCAAGCAAGAAAAGAATAGAAATTAGAATAGTACTTAAACTCAGAATACAAAACTCAATTGAATGTGCTCTTGTTTGCAAACAACTTCCATATTGTGGATTTGAGACCATCCAACACCAAAACATAAGATTCCAAGTCACACCGTTATATACATTAGACAGTTATCAAATTTCTCTAGAGTTTTTTACTCAATGTTAATGAGTCACATATGACCCTTCATCTTCTTATGAATAATTGAAATTGAAAAAAAAAATAAATAAATAAATAAAAATAAAAAACTAAATTATGAAAAGTATATATCTTTATCAACCTTTGTCTATTTAAGAAATACAACATTAAGTTAAAACACTCAAGACTTACAGCATCTGGCCTTCTAGTAACCTCCAAGAATTGGGCATGAGTTTTGGCACCCCTATTCCCAGCAAGTTCAGGAACCATTTTATCAGAAGCATTGCCTGCCTTCCCATCAATATCCTCCCCCTTTTTGGGTACCTTTTTTCTGGCCATCCAGAAGAAGCTTCCTCTTTTTATTAGGCCTGGTATCTGATTCGTTCATATGTAATAAACTATCAGAAGATCTCACATTAGGTTTATCCTGATCTTGTCTGAATGATATTTGACCAGGTGCAGTCCCATCTTTGTTGATAATAGCCTTTGGCCTTACTGTGGAATTCTCATTTGACATACGTCTGTTCTCACCCATACTAGTCATGGCCCTTTTGGATTCTGCACATTCCATAAACAAGTTTATTTCATCCAATAAGTTAAATTCAGATGTAGCACATACAAAGTAGGCATAGAATAAGGATTACGTGATCAAATTCACCGTTTTCTATCAGGTTAAGCATTTGGGACAACTGTTAATTTATCATGTGATCAAAGTATGTGATCCTAAGTTCGAAACCTGTCTCCACCACACAATCTTCCATTTAAAAGTTAAAACTTTCACATGTTGGGCCCCACTTATTGAGGTCAGAGTTTGGGTCTACACATGAGAGGGTGTCAAAATAATTGCAGTGAGGAATCACCTAGCAGCACTGGGCTTACTCAATTGCCAGACTTGTCAGCTTTTACAGCACTGCCCCCCTTCTCAACCAAACCAATCTTTGATGACAAAATTGATCTCCCAGCTTCCCTTTTTATATTCCTTTTAAGATTGGAAGGACTAATGAGCTTTGGATCTTTCCTCTTGTTAAAAAAGTACTCCACTGCAATGCATACAAATATTTGAAAAGAATGAATGAAAATTAATGTCAATTCAGAGTTAAAGAGATAAGGAAAATTTAGTTATCAGAACACATGAAATTCTAGTATATTAGGGATTTGGATCATATTGCCTTCCAGTTTCGAAATCAAAGGAAAATCATTATAGTGCACATTTTAGAAGAAATGAAATTGAGCCACTCCTAATTATTAATGAATGTGGAAACAAGACATATTTTAGAAGAAATGAAATTCTAGGGAATTTTTTTTTTTACCAGATAGTAGATTAGGGATTTGGATCATATTACCTTCCAGTTTTGAATCATAGGAAAATTATTATTAGTGCACATTTTAGAAGAAATGAAATTGAACCACCCCTAACTATTAATGAATATGTGTAGGAACAAGATATATATTTAGATGAACATATACAGAAGCATTCTACAGCAAGACTCATTGTGCAACTTAAGACTGTTGTCCATTTCAATTCCATAAGAATTGGTCAAAATTTCAAGGGATCAACAGGAAAAATAACTCACAAGAAAGATGAAACATTTCTTAGTCTCAAACAATAAGATCAAGATATTTGCCTAATCATAATCCTATATCTTATAAAAAGCATCATTATCAATATTTGTACCTTTAATTCCAGCTATTTCATCATTAAACTTCTCTGATATTACACACTTTTCAACATCAACAGTACGGTAAAAGAAGTGGTCAGCCCATTTCAACTCTGTTTTAGATGCATGAGGATTTCTCTCATCCTTCGATGTACAAACAACACTGCACTTTCCCACAATAACTTCCTGAAATAAGGGAGAGAAAGAAAATGGACAGACAGCTCTGTTCAATGAATTTTGAGATAAGAGATGCAGTGATTAAATAAGGACAAAAGATGCCAACAGTTAATCAAAATGATACAAACTCATTTCTATTATTTAAAATCAGGAAAAGGAGAGAGTTAATGTAATAAAATTAGAAGTCACACCTTCACCAAAAGCATGGAACATAATCTATAAGGTTAGTAACTCTATTTATGCCTCTTTCTGGCTTTCTGCCCCTACCTAGCCAACCCGTCCCACCTAAAATCCATATAAACAAAGAACCCTTCATTCTACATGGCAGGACCCCTACAACTCCCCTTATTTCACCACCTATTAGGCACTAATCCAAGCAACTCTATTCTGAAATACTGAAAATCTCACCTTTTCCGAGTTACAAGATTTTGGCCCCAAAAATAAAGTTAGACTCTCTTTGAACAATGAATGGTCCACCAACACTAAACTTCAAAATTTTCTATATTATACTTTCTTTCTTTTTTTAATTCGATAGTGACAACCAGTTGAGATACGAGGCTCTTGGCAACTTCTATATTATACAAGAGCTACCTTTGATATGACAATACATACGGTTGTCAAGTAAAGAGTTGGTCAAATTCCCCTAACCGGAATAACAAAGTCAAGAAGATAATGTGAATACTACATCTACATACAAAAGAATTCTCTAACCTGAATCATGATTCATGAAGTCAATATGACGTTATATAGTGTAAATGTAATGCGTATTATATATAACAATAAAATACTAAGAATGAAACCTTGACTGAAAAATTTTAGGATGCCTGATAAAGATGAATTCTTGAATATTTAATAGATGGATAGAAAACTTATTAAACGGTACAAATTCAATGCTAAATGTAAAACTGTTGAAGAACACTTCAACTTAACTTTCCACTTTTTCTCATGCTAATAATATTTAAATTTGGTTCCCTGATTTGACTGGCTGTTAATGTTACTTGCAAAATTATAGCTGTAATCAAGAGTGTTAATATATAACCCTGTTTACAGATTTTTTAACCTAATGATATAGCTTTTTTTTTTGTTCATTATTTAATAAAGTACTAAATACTTACGAGTATTGGTAGCTCCTACCCAGATCTCACCATCAATCACTTCAACTAGCTTCCATGACTGTTTATTCTAATCTTTCACAGAACTTGTCCAAGTCTAAAAGAAAGAATTGCTGCAATATGCAGAATGATAGCATAGAACATCTAAACAAACCTCTGTGGTAAAAGACAAACATAAATATAAAATTAATTAAATAGTAGTGAGTAGCTAAGTATGCCCATGATACTTTATTGCCAAATCCTTTTACGTTGGGTTGACTGCCAATGTAAAACTTTTGTCACGTCTCATGAACATTGATTTGATTACATTCCTAAAACGATATACCATGTAGCCTAGTTTTAATTCTTAGTTGAAAATGTGATACAATAACAGTGAGTGACCAGGTCACCAACTTCAATTGGTTAAATTGTAACAGTATGACTCATAATCTAATTTGGAAAATGGCAAATAAGGTGAAACTTGTATTGAACTGCTCTCTACTAAGATAAGTCTTAACTTATCCTATTAATCTTGAGCACATTTCTTTAGTAATATAAAATCAGACAAACATCACACTACTACAGTATATGAATAATAATACCATAAGAGCCCTTCTAAATGTATAAAGCCCAACTAAATGCATCACTAAAGTTCCAAAGCAAGAAAAAATTAGAGGACATGAAAGAAGTATGATTTACCAGAGGATTGATATAATCCCGACGACCTACACCCTGACCAGATGCTAAAAATAGCTCATTCCATTGTGGATTATGATTTCCCAAAATATCACATATTTCAATAGGACGACGAAACCGCACAACCTTCACTCTCTTTACATGAGTTGGAGTCTCAAACATTTTGACAAGCATACAAATAGAGGTCTCAGTGTCACCTTTGCAGTAAATGTAAGCACAGTCGTAAACAAAGTATTCCACATCCTCGTAAGTAAATGACTCATAGAATTGAATGCGCTCATCTGTCTGGCTAACTCCCTTCTTCCTACCCCATTTAAATTTCAGGTTATCTTCAACCCTTGTCACTCGAAGATGTGACATACTGTATTTTCTCCAAATATTAATGATGCTCAGCACAATCCATCATTAAAAACCTTGAAACCAAATGAAAGTAATTATGTTGCTATAAATTAGATAAAACCAAAACAAACAACCTCAAAGAAATAATCCACTATAAACTATATTTAGACACCAAAAAGTCAATTACAGCTTCGGTAGGGAAAGACTAAAAAAGTAGTTTTGAAGGATTAACGCAAGATAATATGAAAGGAAACAATGACATGGGACTTCCAGCTGAAATTTACACATCAATAGTAACAAAAAGAGTGATGAATTAAAAACTGCTTGGTTAAAGCCAGGAGAAACCAGTAGCTTTATCAAAGCAACAGCTTCTTACACACCATTTTAAGTGTACATATTGATGTAAAACTAAATGTTAAACTCGCTATGTTTTATTCTTATAACTTGTACCATCTTGGACCACATAGCTTCCAAAATGATTCGCTATTCAACATAACCCAAAACATAAAGAGAGAGAGAAATCTAAGATCAAACTCGTAGTAGCTATAATTTCAGAAATTATCCACGAATAAATAAAACATACAAAAATAAAAATAAATAAATAAAAATCTCATTTTTACCAAACAACAAACATAATATACCAACCAGAAAAGTTCAACGAAAACAGTGTTATACAGAGGATTAGTTTAAAACCTTTAACCAGACCCAAAATAGTGTGGTGGTGGTGGCAAAAGCCAAAAGGTGACTATCATGGAGGAGGGCTCAAAAATTAGACTCAAAAACCATATTGGCCAAACAAAAACAGAGACCAAAACCTTAGTTCCAAAATTTTGGGATCAGCTATGGAACTAGTCAGACACCACGCACTAAGTACTAGCCCACCAAAACTAGAGTTAAACAGAAATCCCATGAACCGCATTTGTGAATGGGAACTCAAGAGTCAAGACATAAATGTTACAGTATAAGCAATCATAAATCAATGCATTTGGACTCTCAAATACATACCACATGTCCATATTTATGTTCCTATTGAAACCCATTTTTTTCCTTTTTCGAATACATAAACAAAGTTGGTATTACTACTAACTATGATTGTAATTTAAGGGTATCATTTTTAATACATAATCGACCATAAAAGTGAGAGAGAGAGAGAGGGAGAGAGAGGCTTATGAACTCACCATTTGTTCTGGGCCGTTGGATTCGCCGAGACAGTGAGGTGCAGAGGTAGAAGTAGAAGAAAGAAGAAGAGCAAAAACAGAGCAGAGTATGTTGTATGCATATATATTTGGTTTATATAATATTTACAGAGGAAGAAAAGGAAAAGAAGAGTCAATGTAAAGTGTGGTAGTAGGCATAAGAACAGAGAAATGAATGGAAACAGAGTTTTGTAGCACAAAAATGGAATAATGCTCAGTATTGTTATATGTGTAGAGAGAGAGAGAGAGAGAGAGAATATTGTGGTGAGGTGAGAGAGACAGGATTGATTTGGCGGGGCTCAGTAAGTAGACGTGCAGTAGTGTAGCAGAGGTGAAGTGCTGAAAGAAAGGAAGCTGGGTCTGGCAGTGTAGAGATGATGTGGAGCGCGTGTGGTTTTCTTTTGAAATTTTGGCCACCTTTTGCTTTTCTCTCTCTCTCTCTCTCTCTCTCTTAAGTAATGTTATGCATAAATCATTTTTATAATATTTAATTAAGAAAAATACTAATGCTTTTACCAATTTTATCATATAAAATTTATAAAGTTACATGCCAATAAATATGGTTAATGGGTTTCAACTACTTAATAAATATTTTCTAAAGAAATCACTTAGTAAATAAATAAATGTTTTTTTTTTTTTTTTTTTTTTGTATTTGGTGATAGATCAGTTTTTAAACTTAGGTAATAAAATTTGTAATATTTTTTTTGAGATAAAATTTGTAATATTTTTAATATAACCCTTTCACTAGTTCTTATTATATCACATTTTTACTTAACATTAACAATTAGTAACCTCAAAAATTTTAAAATTTTTTGTGAAATCTTTTTACTCTATATTGTTCTTTTGTTATAGTAAAATAACATCATGGTTTGAAAAAGGAAAAAGAAAAAAATTATGTCTCTTACAATGATTATAGTGAATAATGATAGGAAAAAAAATCAAATTATTGTTGAGATTGTGTGTTTTGATTGATTTCTTTTTCTTTTCTTTTATTTTTTTAATAAAGGTGTCCAGAATTCTCTAAACTAAAGGTTAAAGAGTTTTGGACTCATGAAGGCTTTAGAAATTACTTGGCTAACTTTAGGGTTTAATTGAAACTTATTGTATTTTTCAAGTATATAAACAGGTCAATATATACCTAATTAATTTTTTTAAAAGTTAAACCTGGCCAAAAATTACGAATAAAAGTAATTTTTATACTCTAGTAAATTTTTTTTCCTTACAAAATTAAATTTCTTTTAATAATTGGCCAAAATTAAAAATGAACATTCACGATTTTAAACATAGATACAAACTATATATATCTTCTAATTATTATTATTATTTTTATTTAAGTGCACCTTAGGGTAAGAATGAATTAAATGCTAATTATATAAATAAATAAGGTAGGTTAATGAGTGTTCTTAAGGCATTTGTTAATTGACTATTTTAAAAAAGTTTTGATACTGTTTTTATTAAAAATATATATATTAAAAAAATTAGTTACTAATAAGGATAATTTCGTAATTCACCCATGATAAGGCAAAAGGCGACGGTCCCAATAAACCCGTCAACTTTTGCTTATAAAAGACGACGGCGGCATAAGGCTTACCGTTCCACCTCGAAGCTGACGACAACACCTTGGATGACGAAACAGGAAGCTGACGAGAAGAAGCTGAAAGGGATACGTAAACCTTTGCCAAGTCTGACGTGGCCTTACTTGGTCTCCACGCATGTGTGTATAAGGCAACATCTTGTGCACCACGTTCAACCCTAATTAAAAGAGTCCTATAAGGAAAGAACTCCGCAAAATACACAACTTAAAGAGGATCTCTCCTACAAGGAAATATCTTCTTAACCAAGGCATGGATGTCAACCCTATACTACTATAAAAACCCCAAAACCCCCACAATTCAAGGTACGCATAATTTACCCTAGTTCTGGCACTCTAGAGTTGTGAAAAGTTCTCTGACTTAACCTTCGGAGAGTTTTTGGCCGGTACCACACTGGTACTTTTCTACGGTTTTCTTTGTCTTTGTTTCGCAGGTCTTGTTTCGAGCATGTGAATATTGTGCGACTTACTGACGATTTTCGGCATCATCAGTTGGCGCTGTCTGTGGAAAACTGCGACTTGTAAGCCATACTATCACTTCCCAGACAAAGAGTTGCATGGTGCTCACTCACTCGATGGCAACCACCAATGACGCTCAAGAAGATGAACCACGCACGACCGCTCTTGAGAGACAGGTTCATCTTCAAATCATTCAACGTCTTCAACTTACGATGTATCATCATTTAATAGCACTGGATACCCGGCCCTTTAAATGGAAATCTGTCAATCTCTTTAGGATTGACAAGGGGTCCTCCGTAGTATATATTTATATCAATCATCTTCAGTTGTGATTGTGAACCTATTAGAGTTTAGTGTAATATGTTAGTGACATATTTTATCTCTTTCATTTAACATCAATTACAAAACATTTGTATCTACTCAAAGTACAAAAATTACAACTTGTTACATCATATGCATATACAAACACACCCCACATTTGCATATACTCAACCCACATCACATACAAACACACTCAATCATTATCATTTCATACTCAAACAAAAAAAAACTAAAAAAAAAAACTAAAGACAAAACTCACCCCCATTAAAAAATTTCAAATCATTCTAACAAAAAAATAAAGAAAAATATCAAACCAAAAAAAAAAAAAAAAATTAGTCATGATACATACCCATGATAAAAACCTAACAATACAAATATATCAACAATACAATTATATCTTAAATATATCAATCATTATCATTTCATACTTAAAAAAAAAAAAAAAAAATCACCCCCATTACAAAATTTCAAACATTCTAACAAAAAAAATAAAGAAAAATATCAAACCAAACAACAAAAGAAATAGTCATGATACCTAACAATACAAATATATCTTAAATATTTTTTACTTTTTATAAAAACCTAGCAAATATATCCACTAACAACTAGATACATATGAACCTAGCAAAATATATACATATAAAAACCTAGCAAATATATACACTAACAACTAGTCTACCTATGAACCTAGCAAAATATATACATATACACTAACAACTAGAGAGAGTGAGTGATAAAAACCTTACCTGACATGAGGATGTGTAAATGTGAGTGTTAGGATTGTATGAGAGTGAGAGAGGGAGAGCACAAGAGTAAAGACCCACTACAGAGAGACCCACAACAGGGAGAGCTGATCTGAATGTGATTTATGAGAAATAGGGACCCAAAGAAAAACCACGTGGATTAATATCCACCACAATTTGAAAATTGAGTCTCTAAGGCTCAATTTTGCTTTTTAGAAACCAAGTCTCTAAGGCTCGATTTCCAAGTGGATTCCACGTGGATGAACCACATCATTCTCAGAACACAAAACTTGAGGCTCTAAGGCTCGATATAGAACTCAAGCCTCTAAGAGTCGAGTTCCAGGTGGACTCCATGTGGAATTAAGCCAAATCAGAATGCGGAAATCAAGCTTCTGAGGCTCAAGTTTTGAGGCGTAAATCGAGTGTCTGAAACTCGACATGCTAGTTTACTATTTTCTTTCAAAACCGTGCCAACTAACTATATAGTCTAGCAATTGGTGTTAATTGCCAATTTTTGCATACTTTGTTGTTTAGAAATTATAAAACAAAAAGATGGACCATAGCATGAATTGTGGACTAAAAAGGAGAGTAGTAGAACATGGAAAACAACATAGCTAAACATAAATACATGTTTATCAGATATCACAATATTCTAAGAACCCCAAACTGCTATATTATCATACGCGGTTATAAAGAGGTCAATGATATCTATATATGAGGGGGCCATGATTTGCCCTTTCTAAATGTTGCCAAGGATCATACATTTGCAGTCCATGTTCACATTTTTATTGTAAGTGCTGGAATAATGCTAGTATCTTGGCTGCATTCTTCAAAAGACGAACATTGCCAAGAATATTTAGAGTATGCCAAAATCAAGAAAAATAAACAAATATATATATATATATTACAGCATCAAATTTGAAAATTTTAGAGCATCACATTTGAAATTCGCTGTACGTGTTTTTATGTCCTGGGATTTTTCTATACTTCGTAAAAAAGTTGAACAGAAAATCTTTGTTTTGTATTTGCTGATAATCTGCTCGGGCCACTTGGTCATTTTCCTACTAATTTTTCATTGTACAAATGGAAAGACTGCCTCATTGAATCCCAACAATGAAATTTCAATGCTTCACTTAACAGCATCTCTCTCTCTCTCTCTCTCTCTCTCATCTATGGAATTAATAATAACATTCTACAACTGTGTAATCTGTGATAAAAGTAATCAACATTATCGTCATTGTCAGCTTTTCTAATTTCCATGGAAATCCAACCAACATTTCACTCTAATTGCTTATCCTCCGGATAAACCTGAAAAAACACAATATAAAGCAGTGATCAGTATATAGTGTTCATGCACAAGGTTGCATATACAATTAAGTACTTAAAACATGATTTACAATAAATTCTTAATGGCCAGTTTGGATGGAGGGGGAGGGAGGGGGAGTAGGGTTTAGTTGGCCAGAAATTAGCCCTAGGTGAAAGCATCAATGTGTATGACCCAATATTTGCACTGTTCTGTTTTATTGGACCTTGTCATTAATTATAATAAGAGAGAGAGAGAGAGAGAGAGCAAAGCAATTCATATTTACCTGGCCGTGTTTCTCCTCACTGAAGCTAACGGTTCTAACCTTCAACTCCCCTCTGCTTGTTGTCAGTTCATCTAATATCTCAGCATCACACATTTCCACTCCCCTATCCCCATTTCCAATATGTGGTGCATCCCTTTCCTGGTATAATATATTATGAGTTTTGCAGGTTAATGAAAAATAATATTGTCAACAATGAGACATTGGATGAAACCTACATTGAAAGATAGGCTGATAGAAACTCTTGGGGCACCGGTGACTTCCTCATACTCAGCTGCATCCAGTTCCTGCAAATGATGCTTCGCAAAAAGCTTGGGGAGAATATGCTGCCTTATACTGATGAGAAGGAAGAACGGCAAAGGGAACAAGATTCCAGCTATAGGAATCCATGTTATACCGAAACAGACCAGGAAGTATACGAATTGGAAGATTGTAAACGTGGCTATGTATTTAAATGGTACTGACTCCACAAAGGAAGCATGAACTCCTTCCAAGACCCTGCAATGATCAGCACGATAGGCATTAGAAAAATTGTTAGCAGCCAATACTTATATTACAAAATAAAATGAAATCTTCAGCAAGGGGATGTCAGGAATTTAATGTTTCTTTTTTTAATATTAGGAATTCAATACTTCACAGCCATACAAGAATCAGTAAAATCATTGGCAGCTATGTCTCATACATATATGCCAACAGGATGAAGAAATAATTTCTACTAAGGTTCTTTTGAAAACACTTGACTATCAGCATGTTCATTTCGTCCAATCAGGGGGCAGCTGGGAATAAATAATCATCAATAAGTCTCTTCCCTTTTTTAGACCCAATAATTTCTACATGTCATTCAACAACTTCATACCCTTCTTGAGAAATGAATCCGCTAACGTTTGTGTGTATGCATATGTGTACATTCTCAAATGATTATAAAAAAAAATTACGTTAGTTTGAATTTCACTTTGTTAAGGGACATAGATAAAGCAAATTTGGCTAAAATGTGAGCAGAAATGTAATGGATAAATAGAACTACAACATACTTGTACCGCCGTCCAGGTGATATGAAAAGAAGGAGCATCCTTTCCCAAAACTGGTTCCCAGGAAGACTGTCTATGGCCATGAAAGCAAAGTATCCCCAAAGTACTGATGTAGGTATCTTCTTTATTGCAGGCATAGCAAAAACTGATGCTGCCACCATGAGTGACTGTAAGAGATTACTCACTCTCTGCTCATTAACTCGGACAGGCAGGTGAGCATCAATGTGCTTCTCGGGATCAAATGTATCCTTTGCATTTTCACCTTTCATTACCGCTTCCTTCAAGTCTTCCAGCTCTTTAACCACTGAAGTAATCTGCAAAACAAGCATTTTAGGGTGCAGGAACCACTTGCATATAGAATTTTGTATGTGGATGAAGTTTTTTGGGGGTGGGGGTATTGAGCCTATACAATCATTATAAACTCAAGAGAGTGTAAACAACTTTCTTGATAAAATAGTAATGACCATCTCTGAGAGGAAAAAATGCTGTTGAAGGAGGGATTCAAAGAAAACATGTTTCTTTCACAAGTTAGTACTAACCGGAGGAAGTATAACTTGACTGTTGTCCATTTCTATGAACACAGCTTGCATCTTGCCATAGACTTCAGAGTTGCTAGCATTCTGCCTTATGCTTTCCTTGGCGCTCTCCACCATCTTCCTTCGCATCAACTGCAACTCATGCATTAGTTAAATTACTTGTCTATTCCAGCTCAATTACCAACTATCCCAAGTAAATTCCTACGACTTTCTATAAACCCACCTGCCTTTTGAGAACAGCAAGGCTTTTAGTGTGCATGGGGGACTGTGGAAGGACACCATTCGAAGGAGGTAACCCAAGCAATCCACAAAGCAAAGTCTGCAACCATGTTTTACAAATATAGAGCATAAGTCTTCATAAATTGTACAAATAAAAATAAATGCCAACACAAATTACTAGTGATACATACCATGAAAGCTAGCAATAAGATATCGTAATGATATGCAGAAGGGTTCTTAAGATTGAACTCCTTTTGTTGTGCCATCTGTGAAGCAACACTGTGGTCAAAAAAGTATAGCCCCGCAATCATCACAGCAGGAATAAAGGCTGCAAAGATGTAAGCTGGAGAAACCTTGCCCATGTCCTACAGAAGATAGGAATCAATATATTTTGGTGCATACACAGAAAAACACACGCCTATCTTATACTTTCATGGAGGTTATGAGACACACTACAAGAAGAGAGCCTATTAGCGAACGCAAAAAGGGGGGGAAAATTACAGGACATAGTTTACCTTTACTACAGTCCAATGGTGTAAAGATGTGGATTCCCAAGCAAGAGGGCTGTAGAGCCTTCTGGGAACACCAGAGGGAACTTTTCCGGGTACACCGAATGACAGAGCTGTCCACACTAGAACCATCAAAGGAACCCCATAGTCTGCAATAAAGCTTCTAAACCACCCTGCATAACATAGTAATAACTTTCAGATTCAACATGTAACCTATTCAATGACTAGACATAACTTTTGCTTGACAAACCTGTGCCATACCACCATGACCTCGCTTTTCTGCTCTTTAAAGCAGTGTAGAGAAGGCCAAAAGTAAATATGATTCCCAGTAATCCATTTGTGTAAAGCCACTGAAATTGATACTTCACTGACTTTGGGTCCTCAGCTTTGGGAACTTCAAACTCACTTGCCATTCCCTGTGATTCAGAATTTGTCAAGTCAAGTGTTAAGCAGCATGCTTCTCAAGTAGATGTTGTATACTCCCTAAGTTGATTCATTTCAAGACTGGAGTTACCTTGATAGCCTCTTGTATAAAGAGAACAGCAATCAGCATGCCAAACAGTTCGCCTGCAATCCTCGTAAATTTATTGATGACTGTGCAAGCATTGAATATTGCAAGAAGAAACAGCAAGAGAGCTGTCCAAACACAAACCCTGCATAATTTGTATCAATAATATCAAATTACATAAAATTCATTAAGAGCACATACTTAAACAAATGATGGTTGATTCCTATTACCATCCAGCCCAAGCCAAGAAGAGTTCGCGTCCCAAATCTTCCCTTCCTTTAGCAAAGTTGTACAAATATGTGTACATAATAACAGTTGGTTCTGCAACTCCCAATATTAAAAGAGGTTGTCCTCCAAGAATCGCATGTATGATACCACAAATAGCAGTAGAAGCTAAAGTTTCAACGGTGCTCAAGCTACCATCTGGACAGAATAAAATTTCCATTGCTTTCAAACTTATCAAAGAAAATAGGATAGAAAAGATTTTTCATTTAGTCCCCATTTGGTCACCGAGAAAGTGAGGCATAAGAAACAAAAATCAAAATAACAAAAAGCCTTAACATCTCAGTTCATCTTTGCCTTTCTACTAATTTATCAGCAATTGAACAAATCACTGAAGAAAAAGACTAGATGACTAACCTGTATCTCTGCTTAGTTGCTCACCAAAGGCAATGACAGGAAGAGCAGAAGCAAAGAAGATGTAGGTAGTTGGGGCCAATATCCTAAAATGAGAAATTGATGGAATTAAAAATACAAATCCATGTGACAAATTATAAAGTAGGTGTATAAAAGACAATACAAATCACTATATTCCAGCCATAAACCTTGTAGCTCAAGTATCACTTTCTAGTGTTTACAACGAAGACATACAGGGTTTAAACCCTCCCTCCACCCCACCCCCCATTGTAACTAATGAATTATCAAAAAAATAATATACCCAATTCCAGAACGAAGACCGTTTGTCCAATCTTGTTTGTAACACTGTAATCTTCCTCTGACGTCATTTCCAATACCCGTGAAGGGAGCTCTCAAGTTCTCCATTTTTCTGATTAAGAAAAAAAAAATCCCACAATTTAATATAAAAAAGTCAGAACGCAGAAGTTCAAAATCTTATAATTTTAATGAGAAAATCCCTTTTTTTTATTGACTTAACAGAAACAAAAACATATATGCATTAAAAAAAATTTCAAAATAAATCAAAATAAAAGCAAATATCAAATGGCAAATAAATAAAAACCAGCAAACCAAAACAGAACAGAGTAAAAAACTAAAAAATCATGAAGAATAACTTCCATAAAAAAGAAAATAATTCCATGCAAAGATTATATCAAGCAACAAAATTTTTCTTTGTTGTTAATGAAAAAATCACTCTTGTACTCCTCCAAGTCATTTGACTGGACAACAAGATTTATGAATAGTCTGTTTGGTAGAAGAGAGAACAGGAAAAATGGCAAGACATAAATAAAAGCCTCTTCTTTTCCATCACTCTGCTTTCCAATCAAAAACTCAACAAAACAGAGAAAGATAACTACTTGTATTAGTCTCGGTTGGGTCAATTTCTTTTCTTTACTTGCTTGCCTTTCTCATCACAATCAACAAATTCAAAGAAGAAGAAGAAGAAAAAAAAGACAAAAGAACTCAAATTGTTATTTCCTTTATTTCCCAGCATTTTCTTGCCAACCAAACATGTAAATCATTAAACAAAATCTTTTGCATTTATTTTGACATTCATATATTAAGGAAAAACCCAGATACCATATAAAACCACCATGCACAAAACATGGTTTATACCAAAAAAAAAAAAGGAAAAAGGTAGAGAGATATTACATAAGAAAAAAAAAACATTTAATGAGACAAAATAAATAAGCAGAAGCATTCATTCTCAGAAGACTGAACAAACATAATAGTGATATTTACATTGAGTGTGTCCTCACCGGAAAACTTGTCTCAGATGAAGAAAGTGTGTCCTCGTGTTCTTGACTTCCTTCCCTTTCCCTTGAGTCGTCGCTGCTTTGTTGTTTGTAAGTAAGGAAGGGATGAAGAAAGGAGGCAAAGTCCAATGCCATTTAAATGTACCCCAAGAGTCCTATGTTTATGTGGGGTCCCACTTACTTCCTCTAAGGGAATAAATGACTGCAACTTTTGCAATTCGCCAAGTGTCACCATGAAGTTTTTTATTTATTTATTTTATGGATGAAGTTTTTGTTTTGTTCATTCCTAATAATGAGTTATGAATGGTTTCAAAAAAAAAATAAATAAATAATGAGTTATGAATCTAATAGGACCGAATTAGTGGAGACCTACTTAGACTTGTTGATGTTAATAGGATCAAATGATAAAGACTCCATCTTGCTAATGAGTATCTTAGTGCTGAGTAATTACATTGGAAAAGTTCAGAAACAACCCCATAGTTTTACCATTGGGAGATATTAAATTCCAAACTTTTTAACTTTTACAGATGTACATTTTATGTGTAATGGGTGGGATTTGCTTGGATACATTTATGAAAGTTTGGAGTTTTAAGAGTCCCATTTGATGTGTCCCAATAATAAAATTATGGTTTTTTTTGGGTACTTTCCCCCTTAATTATTTAGAACTCCATTAGGATAATAACATAATTAATATTCATTTTTCTTGCATAATTGTAGATCTTTTTTAATTAAATTCATGATACAAGTTAAAGAATGATTAATATTCAATTATGAGTTGTAATATACTTGCCAATAATTTATCAATTTGCGCCATAAGTCTTTGGACTGTATTTAATAAGTAATGGGAAGGTAATGATAAGAAAAGAATGGATGATATTAAGTAATCTTATTTGAATGTTTTAAAATAAAAGAATTGGAAAGAATAAAATGTAATAAATTAACAAAATTGTTATTATACCCTTATTTTAAAATAAAATGATGAACGTATAGGGGTATTTTGAGAGTTTTAGTGAAAATTTATTAAATCTAATTTCATTCTCTCCTATTCTTCCCAATTTTGGGAATAAAAATTTGAGGGTTTGAGAGAAAATGGAAAAATGGGTGTTCCCTTCTTTCCTTTCAATTCCATTTCCTCCCGCTTAAATTCCTAAATATGAGAATGGTTTTTCTTCATTAGAACTCTCAAACAAGGGAATTAGTTGAAGAAATATTTCCAAATAATTCTTTTCATTCCATATCTTTCTCTCTTTCCAAAAGGAGTGTTAGAAAATGTATGAAAATATTATTTATTGGAGTTTTTTTTTTTTTTAATAATTTGATAGTTAAAAGTGGGAGAATTTAAAACTTAAAAACATTAAAATGAGTCAGTTGATCTACAATGGTCTTTTTTACTCATATATTGGAATATTATATGCACCTTAACCAATACTCTTAATGCATTCGATAACCAAAAAGAAAAAGTACCCTCTTTTTGTAATATCTTATAGCACCTAAACAAATATCAATACAAGTGAGAAGTAGGTGTAGGTTGCATACAATTATTCCTTTAAGCTAGCTAAACTACTGATTAATATCAAATCATAAAATTAGATGAAGAATAGGGTTTTTCTTTTTAATAAAAAACAAAACAAAACCAAACCAAATCGAAAACAGGTGATATATTAGCAATACTAAAGAAAGTACGTGTGCGTTTGGCTCCAAATTAAAAAACCAGCTTATTTTACTATTCAGCTTATTTTTGCTACTATTCATGGATCTCATTGCACTTTTTGGTACTATTCATGAGTCTCACTGTACTTTTTCAGCTAACTTTTACCTTTATCTATAGCACTTTTAGCAAAAAGTTTTCAGTTTCAGCAAAAGAGGCGGATCCTAAACAGACCCTACATGTGGTCATTTGGGTCAGTAAACCCAAAGGAGAACTGTATTCTTTGGCAATTTGGCTAGTCTCTCATTTAAAAGAAGCCAATTAATTATTTGATGACAATCAGATATTAATGTATAGCACATAAGGTATTACCCTTTTGAAAAATAGGTAGAAAATCTTCTCATTTTCTTTATAGTCACAACATATTTCACAACAAATTTTTATTACTGTCAATATGATAAGTAGTTTAATAATAAATAATAAATCAAGAAACTTGTAACACAATTAATTAACACTTTCGAGAGTTCCTAACCGAAATATTTATTCAGAAATCCCCCTTACCCCTAATTATCAAATAATAATAATAATAATAATAATAAATGATAAAGTGGTGTCAATTTATAGTAAGTATCATGTGAAAATCAATAATAGCATGTCAATTTAAACAATTGTAAAATTTATTGTGAAAATTAAAAAAATTGTTTCTATACATTACTCTTCCTAATAAATTGATGAAAGTATAAAGTGACTAAGTGAGTGTGGTATACTGGTAATGTTGGTAGAAATTCGTAGTATGCTATGCTCTGAAATTTCTATGGAAGTGATTTTTTTTTCCCCATAATTTGATAATTGAAGTGATGTTTGATGTTTGATGTTTGTTTTTTTTTTTTTTTTTTTTTTTTTTTTAATGGGAAGTGATGTTTGATAATTGATTCGTGAATGGATCGTTATTATTCTAGCTGGATTTTGGCTTTTCTTAACTTGATTCAAGGTAGTTGTTTCTCCGTCGCTAAGAAAGTTGGGTTTTTTCCCTCTTCTCTTAGGTAGTAGAAGTTTTTGTCCCTTCTCTGAAGGAGAGTTTGTTTTTTATCTGTTAATTTATTCCTATGTCCTCTGGAGTCACCAAGTGTGCCTCTTGAGTTTGTTGGTTTGTTTTGTTTGAGGGTTTTGGGAAACACTTTTACTCCTGTTTCTCTTCTACCCAGTGTTACTTCTCTTTCTATTCTTCACTGCTCACCATGGAAGACCTCACTAAAAATTTGTCTGAATTATCTCTATCTGATAGAGAACATGCTGGTTTTGTCCTTCCAAAAATTCACAAATCAGGGGAATACATTATAGTGGCAAAGTTTTTAACTTCATGCTATCTCATTGTGGAGGCAGTGGTTCGTACGTTTCAGCAGCGATGGAGGTCAGTGAATGGTTACAAAATTCGAAATCTGGGAGATCATAGGGTGCTTTTTGTTTTCGACAACAGTTCAGATGTGGAAAGGATAATCAAAAATCAGCCATGGAGTTTTAACAAACACCTTGTGGTCTTGCAAACATTTGAAGAGTTTTCAAAACTCAAAGATCTAGTTTTTGATAAAGCATTGTTTCGGGTTCAGGTACATGATATTGCAGAAAGCATTTGGGAAACCATTGGAGAGGTCCGAAGGTCACCTGAATCCACAGATGATGATGGAGGTAACTTCATTCGAGAACGTTTCACAGTGGATATTACTCTTCCTTTATGCCGCGGTAGGGTGTTCAAGCTAGAGAATGGGGAGAAATCATGGGTTTGTTTTCAGTATGAGAGGTATGGTCATTTGAAACACTATGACAAACAATGCGAGCTATGGATTCATAGCAAGAGCTCTCCAACCACTGATAAACGACAGTTCGGTTCCTATCTCAAAGCGGCACCATATCAGACAGGTGGAAGAAGAGAAATTCTGGTGCCTGGGTACGATGGTCAGGTGGCAACAATTGAGAAAGTTTCATCGGAGGAGGGTAGTCCATCGGTTGCTGCAGTGGTGGGGAAATCTGATACGGTAACTGAGGACGATAAGGAGAGAATTAATGCTCTAATTAATTTAAAAGGCTTGGTAACGGCAGAAACGAGTACGGAGCAGGCAATGAAAGAAATTTATTCTCATAATATCAAAATTCCAGATTTTTCTCTCCCTAATAAAATGGAATTGATATTAATTGAGAATGAGGCTCTATCAACGTTAACTGAAAGTAATGAGGGCATTAATTCTAGCCTCATTCTAGCGCCTGATTTGGAAAGGATGGCTGAACCAAAGAAAATGGTTGAAACGGCAGGGTCACTTGAAAAGGAAACTCATTATTATCATAAAAGCTCACTTTGGGATTCTACTCTTACTAAAATTCCAGGATTGAGTTTCAAGATTAATAAATTTCCTTCAAATCCAGCTGGTTCAGTAATGTGCTTGAGAGGAGATAATGAAGGGAGAAAGTACGGGTCTAATACCAATTATCCCACTTACTCTGATCACATGCAGGGTGTGAAAGGTTTTATGGGTGATCAAGTGCAGGGTCCAACATGTTTACTGAGTGAAGATGTGAAAGTGAAAGTGTTTCCTAACAATTTTGTAAAATTGTTGTATTCTCACGTTAAGAGAAACGACAATAGGGTTGCTCATAGTTTGGTTAGAAATGCACTATGCATACCAGATGTTCAAGTATGGATGGAAGATGTCCCATCACATATTGGTTCGATTTTACTATTAGATGTAGTTGAATTACATTAATAAAATCCATCAGTTTTCTTCTAAAAAAAAAAACTTGATTCAAGGTATATATGCATATAGACAGAAGTTGTATAGGTTGGATCAACCTTTGGCAATTAAGTTCATCCTTAATTTAATTTAGACTAGCCCTTAATCTCAGGTTTCTTTTCCCCCTACCAAATTAGTATTTTTTACATTAAATAAATAAATTATATATTTGAAGAAATTTTCCCAAAAAAAAATATTTGCCAATGTCAATATTTCGTATACTTGCATAGTTATGTTTAAATTGATATATATCACATTCTCACCCAAAAAAAAAAAAAAAAAATTTGATATATATCCATTCATTAATTTTTTTTTTATATATTGTTTTTTTATTCTTTACTTTATCTATATTTATTAAAAATAATTAATGATTAATTCAATGGAGTCAATGTTTGAATTAGTGAACCACGATATTAGTATATCACTCCCTTAGGATATGTTTGGCAAGAAGATTTTTGTTTTTTGTTTTTTTTTTTTTGTTTTTTTTTTTGTTTTTTGAAACTGGAACCAAACATTCAATTAAATCAAAGAGGCATCAATGTTTACATACTCAATAGCAACTGATGGAACCTCTTCCATCCAAAATAAATCAACGTTAACTTTTTGTGCATATCTAGCAAGCACATGTGCCACCCTATTACCATTTCGTTTAGTGCAACTCACAGAAGCCCACTCCAAAGCTCCTAGCAGATGCCTGATATCGCCAACCACATGCCCAATAGCTGACTGGATGTCTGAGCCTGAAGCAGTACATCTAGTAGCATTAACACTGTCACCTTCTACTATCAGCACCGTGAAACCAGCATCAATGGCGAATTCCAGCACCTTGCGACATGCGAGTAGTTCAGCCACTTCACTTCCTTGGACAGCCAGACCCTTAACTGTCATTGTAGCCATAACTTTTCCAGTAGAGTTTCTGATCACAGCACCGAACCCAGAACTAGCAGAATTCTCGAACACTGCAGCATCATAATTAAGCTTGTACACAGCTTGTGGTGGGGGTATCCAACACGTTCCATCATTCTGCACTACCTGCCAAGTCGCTCCCACCGCCGCATCCGCTTGTAAGCTTACCTGTGACTGCTAAAACTCCTCAAGCAACTCCGTTGCACGTCTGTTCAAACAGCCCGGTTCCAGCAACTTGCCTCCATACACTACTCTATTCCGCTGGTTCCAAATTAGCCATGCCTGCACTAGAAACATCTCTACCTCTGTTTTGTTCAGCCGATCCAGCAGATACTCCAACAGAGCTACAAAATCAATCTGACCCGTCCCACACTTTTGCAGAGCCCGTCCACTACCATGCCAAATATCCTGCGCTACTATGCATTCCCATAACGCATGAATAGTTGATTCTTGGGTTAAGCCACATAACGGACATAATTCATCCATCAAAATCCATTTCTTCTTGAGGTTCCTTCTAGTTGGAAGAATATCATGGCACGCCCTCCACCCAAACACCTTTATCTTGTTGGGGATCCGAAGCTTCCATAAAGCCGCACACACCCTACTACCTCCACTACCCGATGATGATTCAGCCCAATCCTCCTTCTTCAACAGAGCTCTTGCAACCTTATAAGCGGACTTCACTGTAAAGATGCCATCCTTATTATACCTCCAATAAACAGAGTCAGAGACTTGCCTCCGACTTAGAGGTATATCACATATAGCTTCCCCTTCTTCCCAATTGAATTGAGCCATAATAAAGTCTCATCGCCATACATGGAGGTCTTGGTTAATCAAACTTGACACCCATACTTCCTCTTCATCCTCCCTTACTGACAACAAAGGCTTATTTGTAGGGTACTCTGGAATCCACCTATCACGATAGACATTAATAGAACGTCCATCACCAACTCGCCAACAATGTCCCGATCTTAAGATAGGTACACACAAATGAACAATTAGGTGACTCTGTAGCCTCAAGCACTGAAGTTCTAGGGAAGTACCTTGCTTTAAAGCATTGATAGAGAAGAGAATTTGTATCTTTTAATAGCCTCCACCCTTGCTTGGCCAACATACCTAAATTAAAGGCTCTAATATCCCGAAATCCCATTCCACCATCCTTTTTTGACAATGTCAGTTTATCCCAACTCTTCCGTCATTTTCAAAAAATTGAATGTGAAACTAGTTTTCAAAGAATAATTTTTACATTATATGTGTTTGGCTCACACTTTTAAGAAAAAATTTCAAAATATTGAAAAAAAAATTGATGTTTGGATGATAAGTTTCAAATTTGAAATATGAAAATTTGTTCGTGATAAATATAAGTTTCTTAATTTAAAAGATAGAAGAGTTTGGACAAATTTATGGGCTCTACTATTTTCAATTTATTTATAATTATGCCATTAAAATTATTTTATGTATCTTGAAAACATCCTCTCAACTATTTTCAAAATTTTTTTTTTTTTTTTTTTGAAACTAAAGAAAGAAGATTTTATTGATGTAAAAGAAAACGTGTACAAATAAAAGACATACAGCAACTTTGCATGTCACAGTAAAACAAACCAAATAAAGAAACAACTTCAAAAAAAAAAAAAAAAAAAAAAAAAAAAAAAAAAAAACACAGCTTAAAAGTTCTCTTGAGTAGCTGAAACCTGCTAGTATGTCTCCAGAACTGCTAAGATCCCCTCTAGGATCACCTTTGGTTGTGTTTGAATTTTTCTCAAAATAGAACTTGTTTCTCGCATTTCAAATTGTCCAATACAAAATTCCCCATAGGAAATAATTTTCTGAAAACTATAGTTTAAAATCATCAACTAAACAGTAGATTTAAACGTGGGACTCATCATTTTATGGTTTCCAAAATAAAACAAAACAAAACAAAACAAAAATAAATCTTCTTACCAAATATGCCCTTAATAATCCAATACTCAAAAAAAATTTTGATGTCTATCAGTCTATAGGAGGAATATACACTTCTCAAAGAAAACAGAAGCTTACATGCAGATATCTGAAAATTTGAGATCCAAACATGATGCAATTTAATTAAGAAAATGTTATTGACATTATCTAAGAGATTAATTATTATTATCTAAGTAATTATCAATTTCTTGACCATTTTTTCAAATTTCATGCCTCCACCGTCCACTCTCATTTTTATAAGTTGACAACAATTCCTTATGGTTGTTGTCCTCCTAGTGATATTCGACCAATTTGTCCTTTATATCATGGGTTTTTTTTATGACAATTCTTGTTTTTTTATGACAATTCTTGTCGGTGAATAATTTATAAGGTGACGTTTACATAACTACATTCCATGACAGTTTTATATGATGCATGATTTGTATCATGAGAGAAAATTACTTTTAAGTATGACAGTTAAAAGTTACAACACTGATAATCAATAATTCGTAATAAATTGCAATCATATTCGTTGTCAGAAGCAAACACAAAATATACTTATTTATTTCTCAAATGACAATTCTTGTCGGTGAATAATTTATAAGGTGACGTCTACATAACTACATTCCACGACAGTCTTATATGATGCATAATTTGTATCACTAGTCGCTAACCCGTGCGATGCACGGAATAGTTAAATAAAAGGACGATTAACCAACATCACGTTAAGGTAAAAGAATTAGTGAGAGACTGATTTGCCCACCAAGAATTTAAAAGAAAAAAATATTGATATAATAAAATCTAAGAAATTTAGAAATAGAAAATTGGATTAATAATATGCATATTATAGACATTTTGCTAGTTAGCGTTTAAAAAAAAAAAAATCTGTCATAATTAAATAAAATACAATGGGAATAAATATTTAACTTCTATGCTTTTCTAGCAAAATTCCCAAAAGTTATATATACACACACACTCAAAACTGATATAAACTACAAAGATAAAAACAAATCTTATTTAGTTGTAGTAATAACAATATAAACAATTCAAAATATGGAACATTATCAAATTTATAACACATAATTCTATTATCTTTTACATTGAATCCAAACAAATAATTAATTGAAATTAATCCAAACAAATAATTAATCAACCAAAAATCAAAGCTTTAATTAAGAAAACAAAAAATCACATGAACCCAAATAAAAATTCTCAATAAAGCAAAAACATATAAGGTAAAGAATTAAGATCAACATACTAAGACGCAAATACCAAAAACCCCAAAACTTAAAGCTTACAAATTTTATAGAATCCCTTAATTCTACTTCAAAACCAAACAAAACCCTTCAAATTCAAAAAATTCATATATAATATACCAAATAAAAATTTACCACACCTTGGGTTGGAAGACATGGGTTGCAACTTTGATTTTTCTCCAAAAAATAGAGATGCTTCATTTGCCATATACAATATAAAATAATTATTAGAAATTTCAACCCAAAAACCAAACCCACAAAAACACTATCAAAATATAGAGATTAACCCAAATACTTAGAAGAAAATAAATTCTAAACATAACAAAACAATAAGATAGAATGAAAATTTCAGGCATATATGAAAGCAAATAAAAAAGACAAAACCTACGTTTTATTTATTTATTTTACGTGAGTCTCTCTCCTTCTTATTTTTTTAATTTTAAAGTGAAGTTAAGTTTAGGGTTTTGAGATGGTAATTGCTAGGGTTTTAAGGAGAGAAGAGAGAGTCCTACCAAGAGTCTTAACAATATAAACAATTCAGAACATGGAACATTATCAAATTTATAACACCTAATTCCATTATCTTTTACGTTGAATCCAAACAAATAATTAATTGAAATTAATCCAAACAAATAATTAATCAACCAAAAATCAAAGCTTTAATAAAAAAAAAAAAAAAATCACATGAACCCAAATAAAAATTCTCAATAAAGTAAGAACATATAAAAATTTACCACACATTGGGCTGGAAGACGTAGGTTGTAGCTTTGATTTTTCTCCAAAAAATAGAGATGCTTCATCTGCCATATACAATATAAAATAATTATTAGAATTTCAACCCAAAAACCAAACCCATAAAAACACTATCAAAATATAGAGATTAACCCAAGTACTTAGAAGAAAATCAATTCTAAACATAATAAAACAATAAGATAGAATGAAAATTTCAGGCACATATGAAAGCAAATAAAAAAGACAAAACCTACGTGTATTATTATTATTATTATTATTATTTTACGTGAGTCTCTCTCCTTCTTATTTTTTTAATCTTAAAGTGAAATTGAGTTTAGGGTTTTGAGATGGTAATTGCTAGGGTTTTAAGGAGAGAAGAAAGAGTCCTACCAGGAGTCTCTCTCTTTTTTTCTTAATCCTAAAGTTTTTTTTTTTTTGGTGAGTCCTTTTTAATTTTTTTGTAATTATTTAATTTTGGTATTTTTATGCAAAAAACGTTATTTTAGGTCTAGGTGATTTATTTCCTTGTTTTTAGGTTCTTTTAATGTTTTTTAGGTCAAATTTGGTTCCTATTATGGCTAGGTATTAATTAGGGCTTATTTTAGAATATATTTTCTTGTCCATCAAGTTTTATGGAGCCCTTAAATAGGCCTCCAAGTTTGTATACGTTTTTCAATATTATTGATATTAATAAAAATTCAAACTTTTGTCTATTGTTTTTCTAGTGAATTCTATATAAGATATAAAATCTAAAATAAAAAGAATCTAAAATAAAAAGAAAAAGAAAATAGTGATGATGTGGAAAATTGTGAGAGCTTCAAAGGCTTCGGTTTTATATATATATATAGATTAGAGAAAGGATTTTACTAATGTGTGCTCTTAGGGCACACATTAATTTCCATTTCTAGAAAAAATTTTCTCGAGAATTGAAAAAGTAATGACAACTTTTTCAATTCCCGAAAAAATATTTCCAAAAATGAAAAGTTTAACGTGTGCCCTAAGGGCACACGTTAACCGGACTCTTAGAGAAAATTACTTTTAAGTATGACAGTTAAAAGTTACAACACTGATAATCAATAATTTGTAATAAATTGCAATCATATTAGTTGTCAGAAGCAAACACAAAATATACTTATTTATTTCTCAAATAATTATTGTTTTTTTATTTTTTTTACAAGATAAAAATTTTAGTTTAGCCTAATCTAAATATATATGTGTGTGAAACTGTTTCTTAGAAACTTAAACCCCAGCCATTATCCCTCATACCCCACAAGTACTTATACTTGTGAAGTGACCATCACGTCAAAAGTACGTGATGGTAATTATTGAATTTATTAATTTCACATGCTGATTACATTTTTTTTATGTTTTTTTCTCCAAAAATAAGAGAATTTTGTTTTATGCTAATATGGCGATGTCTTTAAAATTTATTCTATCTTCGTTGGTTTTTGAGACTAATAGACTAAAAATTAATTTTATTAATATGATAAGTAATAATGCTACAATTAATGATATCATATTATTGACCAAATTGCTTACCTTTCACTCTCATCATTAATGGCTGTATTTTAAGAAGTGACCTAACTTTCGTACACATGAGAGGAGGAGTGAGGATCTAATATTACACACCACAAACTTCACCAAAACAAAAAAAAAAAACAAAAAAAAAACAAAAAAACAAAAACAAAAAAGCCATTTAAACTTTTTAAAAAGCGTAAGGCAAATTATACTATATAGTGCATACAAATACTCATTTAAACAAGATGAGATAACCTCTCTTTTTTTTTATACCCCATTAATTGCTACTGTCAACGAAAGTTGGTGCCACTGTGACGGAGTTTATATTTGTCATGGAAGCACTAGGTTGTCACGGAACTTTAGCCGTATCCAAACATAATATTCCAAATCAGGCAATTAGGCTAATGTCTTTAGAACTTTAGATCCTAATTATGGAAAGATACACTGACCTTAAAAAACACGTACCTAAAATTCTGCTTAGTTCACAGCACACCTCGTTCATGAAAGCTTTGCCACATTAATTAAAAGGTTCACCTAGCTAACTAATATACTTCAAAAGTATATGTTCAATTTTCTTTGAAATGGAATCCACAAACTAATATTCAGGAACAGCCAATCTGTCAAGGTTTAGGTTTTCATATCCTTTTCATATTTTCTAGTTGTAAATTACTAAATTTCACCAATATGATCCACTAAAATTAGCTTAGACCTAGCTAGCTAGGTAGGTCAAAATTGAAATTTACCATATGATGATTATGGGTATCAATATATAGTAGAGTTTTGTACTCAAGTCGATGTCATCTATGCATGCATCATGTGAAACTGAAAGTAGATGAAGATTGCTATGATCTCGTAGTCTTATAAGGAGAATGAGAGTCAGAGACACTCCTCGATCGTATCTTTGAAGTATATTTCTTCGTATAACAGCATCCATTGAAGAAAAAAAAGTATTGAGATCGATCATGATATATAGATGACAGCCACGGGTAGGTATTCTCAATCTCATGCATGCAAAATATGTGACAAAATTTCGTGTGCAATTTGGTTTCCTGTTTGTCCAATAAAGTAACGCGGCATGTCCAGTGTGAAAAAGATCAATTTGATCACTTCTTTTAGATTTCTCGACACTTTTTCCAACATATATGCCCAGTCTCCAGAGAAAAAGAAAATTTTCTTTCCACATGTGATCTTAAAAAAAAAAAATATATATATATATATATATATATATATATATATATATATATAATTTGAATTTTTAGTTGTCACTAGTCACTACCTTTTTTTTCCACGCATGCACCCACAGCAATGTAGTTAAAAATATAGCAATTTGACACTTATAAAAGTCACTTTATCTATTTTACTTCTTCACACCCAACATTAATGGATCTATATTTTTAGCTATTTGATTAAAATAATACAAATAACTCATTAGAATAATAATAAAAACATCCACAACAAAAAAAAAAAAAAAACCACCAACCCAAATCTTCAATCTTTTTCCTCAACCTAGACTAAACAAAATCACCAATCACAAACAAAATCAAAAATCACCAACACAACACAAACACAGCGTGGGTCGGCGAGCTGGGTCAGCAGAAGGGGTGGGTCGATGAAAAACCAGCATAGATGAAAATGAAGATCAGTGATAGGGCATAGATGAAGATGAAGATGAAGATCGACAGAAACCCAGCAGCTGGGTCTGCGGAAACCTAGAAATCAAGCTCCAACAAAGTTAAGGGATGAGGGAGATGAGGGAGGCACTAGACGGCTAGAGAGAAGAAGAAAAAATGAGGAGGAAAAAAGAAGAAAGAAGAGAAGCAAGAGAGAGAGAGAGAGAGAGAGAGAGAGAGAGAGAGAGAGAAGAGAAAATATTTGTTTAATCAAAGAAAAGAGAGAAGAGAAAATATTTGTTTAATCAAAGAAAAGAGAGAAGTTAATAATATATATATATATATATATATATATAGCTTTTTACTATAGGACACAACCATTTATAGTTGTACACTATAGCAACAAGCCAAAAAAATTTACCTATGGCACTACTACTGCAATATGCATTTTATGTTTTGGTGAAACTAAAATAGCTATTTAGCTTCACTGCTGCTGATGCTCTAATTACGAAAATTAACTTAAGCCCTAAGAGCATCCACAGCAGATGTGGTATAAAAAATGCTATTTTGGCACACCAAAAGCCTACTTTATTATTTTACCACATCATTTTACAACATCTCATTTATCAAATGTTTTATCATTCAATTTTCTAAATTAAAATAATATTTACTACAAATTAAAATAATATATTATCTCCTCCCCGTTATCATCAATAATAACAACAACATCAACGGCACAACCACCAGCCACCAATATCCACTGCCACAACAACACCTCTACTGCAAACCAACCACCATAATTACTCACCAATATGGTAATATCAGATCAACCCAAATTGCAACCAAAAAAAAAAAAAACCCACAGATTGAACAGATTGCAACCAAACCCATTCCATTCGATTCGATCTGATCTGATCCGAACCCCAACTCCACAGGCCTGACCCAAATAAAAACCGGGTTTCACCATTGTCGACAAGCATGATCGTGACGAACACTCCGACGGCGGACCTCGCCCTCACGAACCTCGCTTACTGCTCACACGCCGATCTTCATGGCTTCGCCGTCCTTGGCACCAAGCTCTACCTCGCCTCCATCACCAATTCCTTTGTTCTTTCTCTGACAGGATGAAGATCTGTTTGGTTTGTGATGATTCCATTTCTAGGTTTTGTTTTGAACTGGGAATTGGAGTTTGATTTGAGGTGCAAAGAGAGAAAAAAGAAGATTTTTGGGTTTGATTTGAGGTGCAAAAAGAGAGAAAGACATTTGAGGTTGAGAGAGGAGCTAGGAATTTGATCTGAAGAGGAAAGAACACCAGTTAGAAGAGAGAGACAGATTGTGAGGAGAGAGAAAAAATCAATTAAAGAAGTGAGAGGAGAGAGAAAAGTTGAATAAAAAAATAATAAACACAAATGCCATATTCGTTCGTATCGTGGCAAAATTGCAACGTTACTGTTCAATGTTGCAAAAGTTTGACACATTTAACACATCTGATAAAGTTCTGTTTTTGGTGTTTGGTATGCCAAACGTGCCATATTACAGCATTTAGCATAGATACCACATCTGTTGTGGATGCCCTAAGAGCATCCGCACTAGATGTGTTAAATGTGCCAAATGCCAAATATTTGGCACATTTGGCACACCAAATACCAAAAACCCTCTTTTATCAGATGTTTCAAATCTTATAAAATTTGCAACATGCTACAATATCCTCACAAATTTGCCACGGTACGGACATATGTGGCATATGCTTTTATTATTTTTTTATTCCTCTTTCTCTCTCATCTCTCCGTCAGTCTCACCCTCAAACCCTAATCCTCTCCTCTCTTTCACCCCAATCCTCTCCTCTCAAACCCCAACCCTCACTGCTCTTCCACGCCGACCCCGACGCTAATGATCACTTCCACACCGATCTCTCTCTAGCAATGGTTTTTCTCTTTTTTTTTTCTTTGCTATGGTTTGATGGGTGGGTTTAGACAGTGATGTGAGGGTTCAGATTGTGTTGGCTGGGTTCGATTCTGACGGAGGTGGGTGGGTTTGGATGGGCTAGACTTTGGGTTCCAATGGATGGGTCGGCGGTGGGTGGGTATGGGTCTGTTGTGTTGGTCGTTGAAGCTTTTGTGGTTAGGAGTAATGTCGGTGTCTATGACGGCGATGACGAGGTCGCAGTCTGGGTTGACGGCGATGACAATGACGGCGATGAAGATGGTGGGTTTGGAGTCTGGGTTGACTTAGATTATGAAGGTTTTGGGTTTGGAAGTGGGTGTGGGTGAGGGTGTGGAGGCGATAGGTTTGTCGGGGTTTGTGGTTGAGGTGGTGGTCGTGGTGGGGCTTCCGATATGGTGTTGGTGGGCTATGGGTTTGTTTTGAATTGTGTTTTAGGTTGTGGATGAAGATGGTGGTTGTGTGGTGGTGGCTGTTGGTTGTTGGCAGCAGTGTGGTGGTTGTTGATTGTGTTTGATGAGTTGTAAATATTATTTTAATGTGTAGCAAATATTATTTTAATGTATAGAATTGAATGATAAAACATCTGATAAATGAGATGTTATAAAATGATACGGTAAAATAATAAAGTAGACCTTTAGTGTGGCAAAATGGCATAAATTATGCCACAGCTACTGTGGATGCTCTAACAAACCAAAACCTATGAGCATTCGAGAATGTGAGTTGGTTTTTTCAGTAAATGCGAGTCTGAGTCATTCGACATTGAAAGTTCAATATGTGTCTAAAACACCCTTGAACGTTTAGACCCCCAATTACAAAAATACCAATTCAAGCTTTATATCAAACAATGTATGTGCGGAAAATGATAACAAGCTTATAACAGAATTGATAAACAATCTAAACTATAAATAATCACAATCACAGCAGTAATTAAATGGTAAAGATAAAGGGAAGAGAGATGCAAACACAAGGATAACATGCGATGTGTTATCGAAGAGGAAACCGAAACCCTCGGCATAAAACCTCTCTGCCGCCCTCCAAGCGATCAATAATCCACTAGAAAATGTAGTTGAGATACAAGAACAGTAATAGACCCTCCAAGCCTAATCTACCCAGGTACCTAAACCCTCCAAGCTTCTTGCTCTAACGAGGTTGCGCCAAACCTTTTTCTTTTCTAACTTACCGGATTCCGCTACTAAACCATAGCATCAACCAATAGTTATTGATTCCTTCCAAACTGCTTCCTTAGCACCAAATGAACCTTCTCACAGACGTGAGTGTGATGAGAAAATGATTTGGTTAATGACCTTTCAAAGATGTATCAATGGAGAGGAAGAGAGTAGAGGAATTTGAAGAGTCTCTTAGATGAAGATTGGGGATGAGGCAATCTTGTTTTTCTCTAGGATTTCTCTCTCAAAATTCTCTCTGGAAACTCTCTACATTTTGTGGGAATGAGTAGTATTTATACTAGGATGAGAATGGAATGTGAAACGTCAGTTTTTCCCAAACTGGGCATTCTGGCGACTTGACCTCGAGACTGGGTTGAGTCGTGAGTTCAAGTCGCGAGCTAACGGTCTGGCCAGCCTGGGACTTTTGTCCTGTAGTGCAACAGCTGGCGCAACTCTTTAGCTTCTGACATGCTTGGCACAAGTGCAACTTCTGGCGACTTGCAAGCCACGAGTCACCCGCGAGATCCAGTCACGAGTCTTTGTTTCTTTACACAATCTTGAGCATTTCTTCACACTCTCTCACTCACTACCCTTACAAGTTTCCCACCTAAATACAAAGTTACTAAGTGCTAAATTACAAGCAAATTGGCACGGAATAAAGCCAACAAGATGGTTGATAAATTTCAAAACACACAAACCCCCAAACTAAGTTTGAACCCCTTAAAACACAACAAGACATAAACACTTCACAAACCAGAAAAAGATACTCGAACCAAGTACAGTGAAGTGAGATAGAAATAACCCATACCTTTTTCTTGGTGTTTGATGAAGACATGATGTGAAAATGAAAGCTTTTTCAGAGAAACACGGAGTGTTTGAGAGAGAGAAAGGGGGAAGACAATGAACAGTCACTGAAGTTCGAGGGAAAAATTGAAAAACAATTTTAAAAAACTGTCTTTAAAACGCAAAACATGCGTTTTTTGCGGCTAAATTAAGTCGCCAGTCAATCGCCAGGGTAAGCTGCAAAACACTATGAAACCAAGATTTTCAAAAAATCTTCTAAGTGTTTTTCGCGACTGGAAGGTCTACCCGCGAAATAGTCGCAAGATGAACCGCAAAAATCTCTGAGTACCCCTCGCGACTGGGCCTTCCACCCGTGAACAAGTCGCCACACTGAGCCGCGAAAATCATAAAAACTCAAATTTTGAAAAAATTTCTAAGTATTTTTCACGACTGAGCCCTTGACTCGCCAATGAGTCGAGAAAATCTCTGAAGTGAGCTCGCGACTGGATCATGCGACTGGACCTACCCGCGACTGAGTCGTCAAAACAGGACAATACTGTTTTTGAAATTTTTGACATTTTTGTAAAAACAAAACACTTTCCAAAAACAAGCTAAAACACTCAAAAATCTTTTTGTGTATGATCAACAAAGATTGAGCTTGTGAAAACACATTTAAACAAGTACAATCACACAAATGAATATGGCATTCATTGAACATAGACTTGTGTGTTATGTGTGGATATCAAAAATGAGATAATTCTTAGTCTAATGTGAAGCTTCAATGATCAATTCAATCAAGGCATACACAACTAGCACTAGATAATGTGACCCATCTCAATTATAGAAGTATGCATATATGACCTCCCACATAAACTTGAGTACAATTCTTTGAAGCTTTTCATTTGGCTCCATTTTCAACATATCATATGATCTTTTTGAATAAACATATCTCATTGTGAGATCGATGCCTGAAATTTTTAACATTTCAATTTGATGAGTTAGCCTTTGGATTTTTGGGCATCATACATTTTATTTTGGTCGCTTTCCCTTTTTCCTAGTCAAATACTAGTATGTGCGACAGGTTTTTTGCAGCTCAATATCTATTTTCATTTGGAGATTTACATTTGGTGAGCTCTTTGAGTAAAGCAATAAAATAAAAGTGGGAAGATATATAGGCACAAGTCTATGCATGTCTCAAGATCAACAAAATCATTCACTAATCATTCATGACAAGATTGAAGATCTATTTACAACAGTCACATAGATTTCAGAATTTCTTCCATAATGATATAAGTGCAAAAAAGACAAGCTAAGCTCGTTAAATGCACAAAGCCATTAGTACAAAGGTACAAGGCAAAACATGCTTTGAGACAAAACTCAACAAAGCCGATCAAACATTTTAGGATTTTCTACTTTTTATGTGTTTTTGGATTTTTGACACAAAAGCAGTAAAAAATTGATCAAAAACAACAAAAATAAAAATGTAAAAACATTTTTAGGAAAAACAAGCAAACACACAAAAAATCAACACACACAAACAAAATACCAACCCAAATACTAGCAAGAAGCACACAACCAAGCATATTCACAAACATAGGAAGTATTAATGCATGGACATGTTGTAATGCTTATGCATGAGTACCCTTTGTCACCCACACGTCACGTGCGTTTGGAGTGATATCCTTGACGGATTGGGTACGAGAGTTGGGACTTTCAAACCTTCTTGTGAAGCTTTCCAAGCAGTTTGTGAAGGCACTGATCATCTTCATAACATCCATCATTCCTAGATCACGGTTTTAACTTCTTGGTTGCTCACCACCCCAAGACCTCTCGTCATTTCTCCTTCCTCTTGATCGAGGAGCGCTTGCATTGTTCAATGCTCTCAGCCTGTGACAGTTTGGTCTAGTATGTCCTTGCAATCCGCAATAGTGACAAAGATAGTTCGTTCTAGGACTTTGTTGTGATCTTGGAAGTGATCTTCCTCTGGCTCCATATCTGGATTCTGATTGATTACAAGACTTATTTAACACCTGTTGATCAACCACATTCTTCTTCCTCTCAGCCTTAACTTTCTCAGGAATAGGCTTATCCACAGCCGTCTCTTTGGCCTTCACAAACTTCACTTCTTTGGTAACATTGGCTGATGAGCTACTCACTCCGGTATATCCCAACCCGGACTTGTCTGAGACATGTTTTTGAGATGAAATAACATCATCTAGCTTCTTGGAGGAGACCCTATCTATCTTGGCATGAGCTTGCACTACCTCTTGCTCAAGAAATCTCACACTTTGCCTCCTTGTATCGCACCAGAAGACTTTTATAATCTTCCTCAGCTCTCTTCATCTTCTTCATAGCCGCCTTTGCCACCCTTGTATAGTCACCCGATTTCTCCAGAAGTGAGGTGTAATTCTCTTGAAGTCTAGATGAATCTTCCTTCTCTTCAGCTTTTGATTCTTCAACAATTCCAACAGACTCCAAATCAGAATGCTCACCAAGCTCCTTCACAAGTGAACTCAAATCATCTGAGGATTCCACATGTGCAATGGTCATGAATGCAGAGTAATTTCCTTCTCCGTTGCAGCTCTCTTCAGAGTCAGATTTTGATGAATCCGAATCACTTAAAGTAGTGGCATAAACCTTTCCTTTTGACTTCAAATAATTGGGACATTCCTTTTTGAAGTGTCCATGTCCATTACACTCGAAACATGTGATTCCTTGAGAGGATTGGGAATCTCTATCATCTTTCCTTCGGAATTCTTTCTTCTCCCTCCCAAAACTCTGAAATTTTCCTTTGTCACCAAATTTCCCACCATTCTTGAGTTTCAAGAATTTCCGGAAGTTCTTTACAAGGTACGCCACATCTTTATCTACTGCATCCTCTTCCGAAGGGTCATGAGATGCCACTCTCTTATCAATTGTTTTAAGAGCAAGAGATTTGCTCTTCTTCTATGTGGGCAATGACAATTCATACGTCTGCAATGTACCAACCAACTCTTACACTTTAATGTCGTCAAGATCCTTGCTCTCTTCAATGGCCGTTACTTTGGCACGAAAACTTTCTGGTAGTGACTGAAGGATCTTCCTTACAACTTTAGAATCCTCCGTCTTTTCCCCCAAATTAAATTTGCCAACGACCACCTCGTTCAGCTTACTGTAAAATGAATCAAAGGACTCATCCTCACTCATCTTTAGCTCCTCAAAGCGAGTGGTTAACATCTGTAGTTTGGTGTCTTTCACCTTCTTAGTTCCTTCATAAGTTGTCTCCAGAATTTCTCATGCTTACTTAGCAACGGTGATATGTGAAATCCTGTGAAATTCTTCTAGAGAGACACCACAGAAAATAGCATTCAATGCTTTACTGTTAGTATTAGCCGCCGCAAGAGCTGCCTTATCCCAAGTGGATTTGGCAGCCTCCGGCCTTGTCCAACCAACCTCAATAGCATCCCACACAGCATCATCAATAGAACACAAAAACGCCCTCATACGGACTTTCCAAAATGCATAATTATTACCATAAAAAAATGGTAGTACATTAAAAGATTGAGACCTATCCATCTCAACAAGGGGTCAAGGATCACACTCAGGTATTAAAATCACAACAAGTGCACCCGCTCTGATACCAATTGAAATGTCAATATGTGTCTAAAACACCCTTGAATGTTTAGACCTCCAATTACAAAAATACCAATTCAAGCTTTATATCAAACAATGTATGTGCAGAAAATGATAACAAGCTTATAACAGAATTGATAAACAATCTAAACTATAAATAATCACAATCACATCAGTAATTAAATGGTAAAGATAAAGGGCAAAGAGATGCAAACACAAGTACAACACGCAATGTGTTATCGAAAAGGAAACTGAAACCCTCAGCATAAAACCTCTCCGCCGCCCTCCAAGCGGTCAATAATCCACTAGAAAATGTAGTTGGGATACAAGAACAGCAATAGACCCTCCAAGCCTAATCTACCCAGGTACCTAAGCCCTCCAAGCTTCCTGCTCCAACGAGGTTGCGTCGAACCTTTTTCTTTTGTAGCTTACCGGATTCCGCTACTAAACCATAGCATCAACCAATAGTCATTGGCTCCTTCCAAACTGCTTCCTTTAGCACCAAATGAACCTTCTCACAGACGTGGGTGTGATGAGAAAAAGATTTGGTCAATGACCTCTCAAGGATGTATCAATGGAGAGGAAGAGAGTAGAGGAATTTGAAGAGTCTCTTAGATGAAGATTAGGGATAAGGCAATCTTGTTTTTCTCTAGGGTTTCTCTCTCAAAATTCTCTCTGGAAGCTCTCTACATTTTGTGGGAATGAGGGGTATTTATACTAGGATGAGAATGGAATGTGAAACGTCAGTTTTTCCCAAACAGGGCATTCTGGCGACTTGACCTTGCGACTGGGTTGAGTAGCGAGTTCAAACCGCAAGCTAACGGCCTAGCCAGCTTAGGACTTTTGTCCTGTAGTGCAACAGCTGGCGTGACTTTTCAGCTTCTAACATGCTTGGCACGTGTGCAACTTCTGGCGACTTGCAATCCGTGAGTCACCTGTGAGATCCAGTCATGAGTCTCTGTTTCTTTGCACAATTTTGAACATTTCTTCA
This sequence comes from Quercus ilex subsp. ballota, assembly GCA_032727855.1. Lineage (NCBI taxonomy): Eukaryota > Viridiplantae > Streptophyta > Magnoliopsida > Fagales > Fagaceae > Quercus > Quercus ilex. Next base: position 31,273,811 of record CM064912.1, on the reverse strand, counting down.
CACTCTCTCACTCACTACCCTTACAAGTTTCCCACCTAAATACAGGGTTACTAAGTGCTAAATTACAAGTAAATTGGTATGGAATAAAGCCAACAAGATGGTTGATAAATTTCAACCTTACAGACATATAATTTAGTAAACTCAACTATTTACATATGCATGCTGATGAGCTTTACTTGGAAACAATGAATTTAATACTTCACACTTGACATAGTAGCCTCGTATAATTTAAAATTATTTTTCATGTTCTATGATAATTCATCTTTATCATCAACTTACCACACCAATTTTTCTTATTTTCCTAAAAAAACGTTTAAAATAATTAGAACTCATTATTTTTAAAAATATTTAAATCATATCTTCATAAAAAACATATAAGTATTAATGACTAGCCCACTTCATTCTATTAAAAAATAAATTGTACTCATGACACTCAATTAATGACTTTTTCTCTTCTCCCCAAAAAAAAAAAAAATTTCTTTTTCTACTTCAACTATTAATGTCTTTTCCTTTTCCTTTTTTAATTCTAATAGTCTTCACTCTTGTTTTGTTATGTACTCATGTATAACACATTTATTTTAGGAGTGGCTAGACTTAGAGCATCTGTTCAAGAAAATATATGATTAAGTAGATTTTCTTAGTGAGTTAATTTTAGTAATTTTCAAAAATAATCTCTTTGTATTTATTGCTTACATATCTTTTTCTTTTTACATTTAGAGTCAGGATATATGAATGCATACTCCCCCTTCCTAAGAAGATATATTTATTTTTGACTCTGTCACTGTCAGTACAAAAAGTATACTCTTTACACTCATGCGAATATTGAATCCTCTCATTCGGTGTCATCTTGATCAGACTTGCATTTTATATGAATGCAAATAGTATTGCTCTCTTTAGTCTCTACACTCATGTAAATATTGGATCTCATCATTGGGTATCAACCTAGGATTCGTTTTTTATTTTTAATAATTAGGAATCGGATTTATGTGAGTATAAAAAGTATTATTTTCTCTAAAATTAGGGATATAGGAAGATTCTAGGGATCATTCCATAGTTAGGTAAAACACCAAAAAAATTAGTTAAAATTTTTAGATGACAGCCTCTATATATATATATATATATATAAAAAGCTTTTTCTTTAGAAAAGAATGTAAGGACCTTAACTTTTTCTACGCAATAACGTGGCTAGCTTCTTCCCTATGTGGTATGCAACTGCATGTGCATCACTTGAAAGAAAATTCAAAGAAAATGACATGTAGAAAAGTTTCCAAAAAGTTGGGCTTTGGAAATTGCAAGAGCTTTGAAGAATAACCATTCACAAATAAGATGAGGATCAAATGATAATTTCCATGTGGTGGAAATTTATTTTCTTTAGTCAAACGCAGGCCAAAATGGACATTTGCCCATTTCACCTAAAAGATGTAGCAAAATACTTCTGTTTTAAAACTCGATTTTTAGAAAATCGAGTTTCAATGTAAAACTTGATTTGATAAAAATCAAGTTATTTGGAAAAATTCACATGGAACTCAAGTTCCATCAATTTTTTTTTTTTTTTTTTTAAAGTTTGATTGCCTATAACTCGATTTTCTAAAAATTGAATTTCAATGTAAAACTTGATTTTAATCAAGTTTCAAAATGGGGTATTTTACTAGATAGTTTCAGAACATGAACATTTTGCTACATCTTTTGGACGAAAGGGGCAAAAGCCCATTCTTGCCAACAAACGCGTGTTCTCCTCAACCAAGAGACAATATGGGCAAGTTATTGACACGTTGAATTTTCAAATAAGTAGGCAAAATAGACGGTAACCATCACAATCACTGGCTGCATCAAAGTGGCAATTTGGCAAAGGAAAAATGAGAATATATGGGGATAGTGTGGATTCTAGTCGATACACTTGGTAAAGTCTCTAAATTATCATCTAAACTTTAAATTGTTTACACCAAATATTAATTAATGTCTTTGACTGATAATAAAAAATAATAATTTTGGAACAAACAGTATAGGTTGGAAATACTATCATATTTATAATAAAAAAAAATAATAAAGATAATGGAAAGGGTAGTGAGCAATTTTTTTTATTTTTTAATTTTTTTGAGAAGATTTTTATTTTTAATTTTATTGGTCAGCATTATTGGAATTTTAACATTATTATTATTATTATTATTATTATTATTATTTTGGGGTAAAAAGGAAATTTAACATTGAGGAATGGGGATTGTCCATAGAGACAAAAGAAGACGTACGAGATTGAAGCTCAAGTGAGTCTATCGGTTGGGTGAAAATGACTGAAGTTTTGGTTTCTTTGGTCAATGGTTGGTCTAATTTGGGCAAAAAATTAATTTGGCATTGGATTTGGACCTTTGCGATATCATTCTCTTGCAAAACTATTGGCAAATTATATATGTTTTAAAGAGCAATATATATTGATGAGTCCAAAAAAATCATTAAGGTAGTCCATTAATATGGACGAGCTTGCATCAGTAGTAGACCATCAAAGATAACCGTTCAACACATTCAATAACAACCATCAAAGGTCTTAAACTCTCATCAAGACAAAAAACGTAACAATCAAAGTAATAATCACCCTAATTTATATACAACAGCTACCTAAGTCACCTGTAAAAGGGACAATCGGTCTCACTAGCTAAGGTATGTCAAAAATACTACAAAAACACTATCTATATAGGAAATATATAGGCTGATACTAACTTTAGCATCGGAGGCTCCCCCACCGGGCACAACCCGGTGGTCTCTTCGATCTATCTCTCCTTTATCTTGCAGGCCTTATAAGATCGTCTAGTGCTTCGGATTGAACGAATGACCCAACTGACGATTTTGGCATCATCAGTTTGGCACCGTCTGTCGGGAAAGATTAGCCACTAACCTCTTCCTACAACAAACGGTCACTTAACTCAATCAAGGGTTATGAACAAGAAGATACCGGACCAAGAGCATCTCATAGGATGATACCCTTGGATCATCTCTTCAATTTGCACATTCTCATTTCTTCGACCACTTTCGCAATATAAGATTGGGTTGAGATGGAGGAGACAAAGAGGTCTCAAACCCTATGGCCTCTACCTTGACTCCTTGAGGGTCCACACCACTGAAGCAGAGAAACAAAGCACACATTCGGGTCTTATGGTGTAGAGGAGATCAAATGGGTGGTTTGTTCATTATAAGGCATGGACTGAACGCTGGATGACCACAAAATTCAAGCGACCTCGACAGACCTTAAGGATATGGCCCAGTTCAAAGAACACACTATGGTCTAAAATCTAAAGAAGCACATGGCATAACCTTCGTCCCTAAAGGAAGGAAATATAACCTTGAACGAACAAAGTGTCCTAGTACTTGTACCTTCAAAAGAATGAAGTAAAAGAGACCTAAGCCTCAAACATGAAATAGCATGTTAAGCTTAACAAAAGAGATCTTAAAAGAGGGAGAGCTTGTCAAGAAGACTACAACAATGAAAAGATCGAGGTACGTACACAATAGTATCATGATTTAAGGTCTCTTGTCAAGATAACTCATTTATTTCTTTCTTTTTAATTAGCCATGCCATATATTAGCTTATTACAATTAAGTGCAAATCAAGCTTGCATGATTATCTACAAATATGTATATATAGAATATGCTGAAAATATTGCTATGAAATTATCACAATTAATATGGCTATATATATTATTAGTAGCATATGTTTCATCATCATGAATCAGAGAAGTTCTCCTAAGTCTCCTAAACTTAAAATGCTAGATGATCATGTTCACAATATGGTCATGAGTCTAAATCTCAATAAATTTCTGCTATCTCTGTCAACTCACCAAGATCTTTTTAAATTGCTTTAAAAATTATATACAGTGCAAGCAATTAACAAAGACCAACTTAAAGAAGCATGTAGTCAAATAGCTTCAATTCTTTTTATATCATAGAACACCTCTCTATGATTCATATAGAATGCACTTTGTCAAATGACATCCATAATTGTATAGCATGCAATTGCATATTTGTACATTGTTATTCCTAACAAAATGCAGCTAGCACTTTTGAAGTGACTTAACCATACAATTAAAGAAGAAGGAAAAGGAAATTGCTATTACAAACAACAATGGCCATAGTCGTCAAAGCACCCAAAAAAAAAATTTTTGAAGCAAAAGAGATTTAGGCCTTAGACATGAAGTATCATGTTGAGCTTAAAAAACCTTGAAAAGAGAAGAACTCGTCATCTTAAAAAAGAAGAGCTAGTCAGAAAGATCCCAGCAATAAAAAGATCGGGGTATGTGACAAAATAATATCGTCATTTAAGGTAACACATTTATCCCTATATCTTTTTTATTTGTCTATAAAAATTTACACCTAGTAAGGTTTCATGCAAAAATATATGCATTACTAGATAGATCGCGAAAGAGGTAAAACTCTAGGATTACAAGGAACTAAGAAAAAGGTCCACCTAGGCTACTGGTAACTTATTTATATATGAATTGTTCTAAAATTCTTGTTTAACCAAGTCTTGGCAAGTGCATGTGCTACTTAATGCAGATATCAACATGGCCTCAAGAAAGTCCAAAACGACATAGCGTCAAGGAATCTTTCCAGCAACAAGTGACAAGATTCCTTAAATGGATGTCAATCACCAAAAAATGGCTAAGTGATAAGATTCTGCCAAGACAGATGTAAATCACTGACGAAGCCTAAGTGACAAGATTCCTTAAATGAATGTAAGCCACCAAAAAATGGCTAAGGGATAAGATTCTACCAAGACGGATGTAAATCACTGACAAAGCCTAAGTGACAAGATTCCGTAAATAGATGTAAGTTACACCAAAAAAAAAAAAAGGACAAGATTCTGCTAGACCGATGTAAATCGCTGACGAAGTCTAAACGGCGAAGCTCCATAACTGGATATATGTCACCTAAAAGTGGCTAAGTGACTAAAATTCCCTTAGACGAGTGTAAGCAAACAAGGATTCTCACACAAACATGACAACCAGAAAATGAATGAAAGAAGAAGCATCAAAGTGATCAAAAATGGTCATCCAAAGAAGTCACCTCGCTCTTCAGTAGTGATAAAAAATGGTTGTCCAAAGGAATCACCTCGCTTTTCAACAGTGATAAAAAACGGTCTTCCAAAGAAATCACCTTACCCTTCAACAGTGATAGAAAATGGTCATCCAAAGAAATTAGCTTGCTCTTTAGCAGTGATAAAAAATGATCGTCCAAAGAAATTAGCTCACTTTCAAAATTAATCCATGATCCCTCAAACGTCCAAAAAGACCTTCAAAAGGCAGATACTAAGAAGTCGTTGCAAAAATACTACCATTCTTGAAGAAGAAAGTAGTTGAAGATAAAGAAGCCTGAATCTAAGCAAGTCAAGAATATTCCCTAAGCCTGACCAGCATAAAGCAAAATCAAACTTGGAAATGGAGGGCAACTGACGAGTCCAGATAAATCATTAAGGTCGTCCATTAATATGGACGACCTTGCATCATTAGTAGACCATCAAAGATAACCGCTCAACACATTCAATAACGACCATCAAAGGTCTTAAACTCTCATCAAAACAAAAAACATTACAATCAAGGTAATAATCACCCTAATTTATGTACAACAGCTATCTAAGTCACCTGTAAAAGTGACAATCGATCTCACTAGCTAAGGTATGTCAAAAATACTACAAAAACAACATCTGTATAGGAAATATATGGGCTGATACTAACTTTAGCATCGGAGGCTCCCCACCAGGCACAACCCAGTGGTCTCTTCTATCTATCTCTCATTTATCTTGCAGGCCGTATAAGATCGTCTAGTGCTCCGAATTGAACAAGTGACCCAACTCTTCAATCTATCTCTCCTTTATCTTGCAAGCCCTATAAGATCATCTAGTGCTCCGGATTGAACGAGTGACCCAACTGACGATTTTGGCATTATCACATATATATTTTTTAAATTATTTTTCACGTTCTATGATAATTCATCTTTATCATTTACAACACCAATTTTTCTCATTAAAAAAAAAATCTAGATAAAAAATTTTACTAGTTAAAGAAATTAGAAGTCATTATTTTTAGAAATATTTAAATCATATCTTCATAAAAACATACAAGTATTAATGCCCGGACACTTCATACTATTAAGAAAAGAAATTGTACTCACACTCAATTAATGTCTTTTTCTCTTCTCCAAAAAAAAAAAAAAAAAAAAAATTGTGTCTTTTTCTACTTCATACTATTAATGTCTTTTCCTTTTCCTTTTTTAATTCTAATATTCTTCACTCTTTTTTTTTTTTTTTGAGAAAAATAATATTCTTCACTCTTGTTTTGTCATGTACTCATGTATAACACATTTATTTTAGGAGTAGTTAGACTTAGAGCATCTGTTCAAGAAAATATATAATTAAGTAAATTTTTTTAGTAAGAGTGTCTTTATCTTTTTTGCTTACATATCTTTTTCATATTACATTTAGAGTTTTTTTTAGAGAGTTTCAAACTATAGCGTCCACTCCTTATAATAGCTTTTTATTATTAGATTAAGACACCAATCAGTTAGTATAGGTGGGGATTGAATCTCAGATCTCTTATTTAACAATCAAAGATTTTACCAGTTGAGTTAACTAAAACCCACATTTTATATTTAGAATTAGAGATATACAAATGCTTACTTCCCCCGCCCCCCCCCCCCCCCCCCTCCAAAGGAGAAAACGTATGATTTTTATGGTTAAAAATTCGGGGCATTTTCCACTTTTGTAGTTCATAAATAAAAAATAAAAAATCATATAGTTTTGTTAATAATATTTTATATATTACATCCTATATATTAAGGTATATCAAAGTGACGTAGATGGCCTCCCATAAATTTATTTTTGGCTCTGTCACTGTCGGTACAAAAGTATTACTCTTTACACTCATGTGAATTTTGAATCCTCTCATTCGGTGTCATCTTGATCAGACTTGCATTTTATGTGAATACAAATAGTATTGCTCTCTTTAGTCTCTACACTCATGCAAATGATGGATCCCATCATTGGGTATCAATTTAGCTAGGAGTCGTTTTTTTTTTTTTAATAATTAGGAATCGGATTTATGTGATTATAAAAAGTACTATTATTTTCTTTAAAATTAGTGATATAGGAAGGTTCTAGGGATCATACCAAAGTTAGGTAAAACACCAAAAAATTAGTTAAAATTTTTAGATGGCGTGGCTAGCTCCCTCCCTATGTGGTACGCAACTGTATGTGCATCGCTTGAAAGAAAATTCAAAGAAAATGAAATGTAGAAGAGTTTCCAAAAAGTCGGGCTTTGGAAATTAATTGCAAAGAGCTTTGAAGAATAACCATTCACAAATAAGGTGAGGATATCCAATGATAATTTCCATGTGGTGGAAATTAATTTTCTTTAGATAAACGCGTGTTCTATCTCCTCAACCAAGAGACAATATGGGCAAGTTATTGAGACATTGAAGTTTCAGTTAAGCAGACAAAATAGACAGTAACTATCACAATTATTACTGGCTGCTTCAAAGTGGCCATTTGGGGCAAAATTTTCCAAATAGTTACTAAAACAGTCCAACTTACTAAAATGTTTTATCCGCATGCCATGTACCAAAATTTTTTCTAAAAATCTACTATTTGGCAAATGAGAATATATGGGATAATGAGGATTCTAGTTAATTCAATTGGTAAAGTCTTTCATCATCTAATCTATAAATTGTTTACATCAAAAATCAATTAATATCTTAGACCAATGATTAAATAAAACAATAATTTTGAAACAAATGGTATAAGTTGGAAATACTATCATATTTATAATGAAAAAAAAAAAAGATAGGAAAGTGGTTAGAGATGACTAAGCTCTAGTTGGATCGTGTAATAAATAAATAAATAAAGATAATGGAAAGGATATTGAGCAATTTTTTATTTTTAAATTTTTTTGAGAAGATTTTTATTTTTAATTTTATTAGTCAGCATGATTGAAATTTTAACATTTTTTTTTTTTTTGGGGTAGAAAGGAATTTTAAGTTTTAACATTGAGGAATGGGGATTGTCCATAGAGACAAAAGAAGACGTGCGAGATTGAAGCTCAAGTTTGAATGAAAATGACTGAAGTTTTGGTTTCTTTGTAGTGGCGGCTCTACTTGCAAGCCAAGGTGGTCACAAGACCACCCTGACTTGCAAAAAAAAAAAAAAATATATATATATATATATACTTGTTAAAAAAATATTATATACTAAACTAACCTATTGTGACTATTCTAACAAAAATTTTGAACGCCCTGACTTGAGAATTATAAAAATTTGAGTTCAACAAAAATAAGAGTAGTGTCACTACATTCACAATATTTTTATAATAATTTTACAACAGATCTAATGTAGTAAGTTATTATTGATTCTAATTTGTGCCAAATACTATTATTATTTTTTTAATCCACCAATAATAGTTTTTTACATAAAATTTATTGTAAAAATATAGTGAACATAGCATTATTCCAAAATTAATTTTGGCTCCAAACATAATTCTTAATCCCTGCTAAAGCCGCCGCTGTTTCTTTGGTCAATGGTTGGTCTGATTTGGGCAAAAAATTAATTTGGCAAGTCGACATTGGATTTGGACCTTTGCGATATCGTTCTCTTGCAAAACTATTGGCCCTTATTATTATTATTATTATTATTTTATTTTAATGGGCGTTCATTTAAATATCTGGCATATTACAAAACACAACACAAGGTTTCAAAGAAACACAACACGCGATGGACCAACCAATAGCCAGACGTAAAATAGATACAGCTAGCAAGACGTGTTTTTTTTTTTTTTTTTTTTGGGGTGAAATACAGCTACGCAAACCTACAAATCCACACACGCACACACGCAAAATAATAATAATAATAATAATAATAATAATAAAATTTTTAAAAAAAGTTTTAAAATTGGTGTAAAAAAAAAAACATAAAATCATACGCACAACTTCACTTTTAACTTTATGAAATGTATCTCTGTTGGATAATCTTAAAATCACTTAGTAAAAAAGAATAAAAAAATTTGCATGACATTGGTCCGAACTACAATCTAAAAAGGGAAAAATTTTGGTACTAGATGCAATCTATGAAAAGAAAGAATGCAATGCTTCATTTACTAGTTACAATCTAGAAAGAAAGCAAACTTACATGAACACGGAATCGGTTTATAAACCCAAGATTTAAGTTCAAAAACTAGGTTATAGAATGGATCTAGGCCTTTAAAACCAAACCATGTCAATTCTCTCTCTCTCTCTCTCTCTCTCTCTCTCAAATCGTTCATATGGCTAATTAGACCTCCTTTTGTTTCCAATGAAAACATTCAAGGTTCAAATCTCCTCTCTCCCGTTGTAATTATTATTATTATTATTATTATTATTATATAATCTCTTTTTATGTTTCTTTGCTTTAGGTCAGAAGCCCTATCAATTGTGTAAGGTAGCTGATCGATATGTAATGTAATATTGCATACGCACTACGCAACAATAAACCTTGTGTATGTAACATTATAATTTTTTTTATAAATATTTTAACATTTTTCTGCCTGTTTGGCTGATACTTACTCTTTTTAATATTCTCATTGAAAACTAGAGGTTTAAGTTGTTGGGGGTACAAAATAAGGTGTTTATATATAGTTAGCCTTGTGGGCCAAATCACATTAAAACTTTGATTTGTGTCTCTCTTTGTGTCTACTTTCTCGCAAAATTGATTTCAAAATTTCATCTTAAATTGGAGGGGATTGTTAGAAATATTTGTATAGGTTTATTGTGCAAACCTAACTAGTGGTACACCTTAAGATTAGTATCTGAATATTTCAGAGCCTAGCTAATTGGCGCATTGGATAATATAGATCTCAATAGTAATTTCAAGCTATACTTGGATGTAGGCCTTAAAGGCCGAACCATGCTAATGACCTCTCTCTCTCTCTCTCTGAGAGATAATTAGGCAAACAAATTGCACTGTACAAGTGAGATTATTCTTGTGAGAATTGTTACTTTCGAAGTCCATATCACTGAATAACTGTAGCCTGTAACTCTCACTTTCTCAAAAAAAAAAAAAAAACAAGTGGCCAAACTCTCTATTAGAAGTAAAGCCCAAGTTGTGGGGCTAAGTTAATTCTAGTAAGGTGTTGCTAATTTGTATCCTTCCCAACTTCCAAGCAAGCTTGCAGTCAAAATTGGTGATAGTCATATGCCTTGAGCATCTCTTGAAAGCAAAGTTCATAAAAAATGACAGGTTTATAAGAAATCAGGCTTGAAAATTGTTGAACCCTATCAAGGAAAAAAATGTAATGACTAATAATGAGCACAATCACGTGCAACAAGGATATGGAAAATGTGGTGTGATGATTTCTAAGCGATAGAAAATAGCTTAGAATAACAATATTACGTTTGTTCTCCTCAACCAATAGAGCCAATTAGGGCACCAAGTGTGAGAGTTTCTTAGCCATACCAAATTTAAGAACAAACAAGAAAGCAAGATTTTAAACATCACACACTATTTATGGCTTAGTGTTATCGCAACTTGGCAAGAAGAGGAACATATTCATGGAGCCATCAAAATTTATAATCGTGACTTGTGCAAGGCTCCAAACGAACACTAGCTAAAGTATGTTACATATACTGTCAAGAAAACTGGCAAAAAAGGACTGACATGGGGCTTTCACTATCTTTTTCCTTGGACTTGGATTGCTTTGTTTGAAGAGATATTCGGATCTCATTGCAGAAGTATCCAAGTACACACATGAATAGCCCTATTCTTATTGCCATATAATTGGATTTGGCCCCCACATACCTTTTTATGGTGTGCGAGTGAACACATATGTTGCAATTCAGCTGGCAAAGTGCCTGGCTTGGTAACCAAGTAAACAAAAAGGAAAAATGTTGTAAGGTATTGCAAATTAACATAATTATTTTTTTTTTAATTAATAAATATGATAAGATTTAAACCACAACCCACAATTAACATGGTTATTGAGTAGTCACTCCTCATTATGTTATCATATATATAAACCAATTCATAAATTGGAATGTATAGTGTGACATTCTCGCACATTACACCCTATTTATAATTGTAATTTTCTATATACAAATCATCTTGCTCACATTTTGTGCTCCACTAAGATTTGTATTATAATCTTTTTATCTGCACTCCTTTGTAACAGGAAATACTTATTGATAACAATTGAATTCAATAAGTAATATCATTAATTAAAGCAAACACATAAGCTACAATAAATAAATTATTGATTTTTGTGTGGGGAACCACTACCCTTTAGATTAATTGGGATCTTTGAAAAACTTAATACTAAGGAGAAAATATATATATATATATATATTGAAGCACACCTATAGCCTGTTTGGATTGAGAGGGGAAAAGGAAAAGTTTAGTAGAATTAGCTAAAAACTAGGCTAATTTTCAATCAACTCTATTTTGCTTCTCTCTACTCCCCATCCTTCTCCCTCAATGCAAACAGACCACTAATTTTGCCGCTTTTTCATTCATATAATCTCTAAGACTGTTAAACATGTTCTCAACTCAAGGCTGATTTTTACAAAGTTCGTGTTTTGCTGTACAACTCTTTTAATAGACGTAAAATGCAAAGATAAATGGCTCATATCTTTTCCTTTCCTAATGGTGGATTCCATATTTCCAAGGATCAGCAAGCAAACATTGAAGATAAAATCAAGCACAAAGTCCAAAATTTAGGAAAAAAAAAATTCTTAAATAATGAAACACTTCCTTTTTTTTGTGGTGAATAAGAGGATTCGTTGAAGAAGAAAAAATAACAATAAATTATTAAATAAAAGTGTAAAAAAGACTGGGGAACCTTGCCCATCTACACACTGGGCCTGATGCTTCCCACCTTCTCATACAAAAGGGCCCAGCGGGCCAAATAATGGGCTAATCCATGAGCCTCTCTGAAAACATGATTTACAAACAAAAGGGGAAGGACACGACAATCTCTCCGATAATAATGCTCTTAATTGGATCAGTTAGAAATAAACTGGAGTGGAACACTTCAATTTTTAAACCAGTTGAACTGGACCTATATGGATGATAACACGTGTCCAACAATAGCAATATGACATTATCCGGATGGGTCCAGTATAATTGGACTCTAAACTCAATTCTTATCATTTTTTTTTTTTGAGAAATAATTACAACATACTGCTAATTTCGCAGTTCGAACTCTTTCTCCCCTAGACCCCTAAGCACTTTGTTCACGGAAAAGTGTCAATTCAGTTTATCATTAATAATATACTAGATTGAATAAAGCTTAATGCTTAAGACAATTGTTAAATAAAAGCAAATTAAAAACTATTGATTTAGTTTCATCAATAAAAACATTAAAACAACTAAAGAAGCAACCTCTTTACTTTGGTCGCTAAAATCTCAATATCTTCCTGCATTGCTTCTGTGCACATTGCCTCCAAAGCCCCTTACAACTTCAAGATACGGTTTTGTAATAACAAATTTCTTTTTATTTTTTGTTTGGTCTCACACTTGTAGGCAAAATCAAATAAAGAACAAAAGCAGCATAACACCAAAGGAAGCATGTAAACAAGAAGTTCCTGCTAATTTAAATTAGAAGCTAGAAAACTTAAAAAATTTCAGATTTATTTAGCATTTTAAAGTAAAGTAGCATGGAATTGGAATACAATAAAATGGTGCCCCTTGCACTCTTTACTTTTGGGCAGTGATTTGAGTGAAACTGAATGAAACCAACAAATGTATCTTTGTTCTCCTCTCCCAAATGGCTCTTGCTTACCAAGTTTTTACATTTTCATTGACACTCTTTCCACATTCTTCTTGAGAGATTTGTAAGTAACACAATAGTATTAGCTTTACTAAAATAATTCCCTATTGAGCCAAGGGGCTTGATAGCTGATAAAAGAGCTGGTATTTATTTATCTTTTCTTCAATCATATTTTTCAATATATGCCACATTTTATCTTAGGTTCAATGTCAGATTAGATTTTGAGTTCAAATTCTTTTCGTGTGAGTTATGGTATTATGGCACTGACAATTTGATAAACTTTCTTGCAACGAAAATTTTACAATTTACTAAGATAATTATGTTTTGATAATTCACCCCTAAATTCGTTGATATTATTTTTAAGCTAAATTGAAAACTACACCCCTAAAATTTGGAAATATTTACATTTTACACTCTGAAATTTCAGAATTTAAGAATGTAAAATTCAAACACCTTCAAATTTTAAAGGGTAAAATCTAAATTCCAAAACTTCAAGGTGTAAAATCTAAACACTCCTAAATTTCCAGAGATAAAATTCAAATTCAAAAATTTCATGACATAAAAATTGTGAAATATTATCCGAGAAACAAAGTATTGTTAATTTGTTATATATTTATCTAGAAATAAATAAATAATTAAACAAGGGATGTTATTACTGTGGGGGTAAGCGCCCAAATTTCTATATTGGGCATTGGGCCTTATCTGAGGCAGTGATATGTTCGAGGAGGATTAAATGATTGGGAAAGGCATTGAAGTATAGAATTGCATGAGGAAATAATGGAGGAATATAGTCCAAGGAGGATCTCCTTCTCGGATACGATGAATATTGATCAATTCTGTATTTGGGCAATTTGGAGGACCTTCCAGGAAGTTTCGACGATAAGGATGAGATCCAGACACGTACAAAGACGATAAGAACTCAGAAATATCTAAAGGAAAAGCTGCTACCACCGCATTAAATGCACTGCAGCAACTTTCTTAGCCGCATTTATGTGGAGAAGACCCCTAAACAGTGCAGTTTCAGCTACCACCATTCACAGAGAGCTAAAAAAGATGTTTGATGAGACATGCACTCAAGTGAAGACTTAGATGATTAACAAATGTATGATCAGGATGGTCAAAAAGGAACTATATAATGTAAAAGATCCCCCATGAGAGGGGGATCGGAGGAAATCAAAAAAGAACGACTGTGGTATTCAAATCTGTATTAGCATTCAGTTCTATTGGTTTATTTCTATAATTCATCTCCTCGGACAACCAGTTCATTCAGTTTTTACGTGTCTTTCTTACTTGTTCATCTTTTAAATCCTTATCAACCATTGTTAAATTCACTAAAGGCCCAATTTTTTCACCCATTCTCTACAAATTTATTGTATTGGGCTCATTGGGCCTATATCTCATATCTTTAGTACTTGAGCTACAAATTGTGACCCTACCATTACAATGGAAGTCTTTTTTGAGTTTTTCTCTTCTTTTTTATTTTTTATTTTTTTGATGGAGCATTTTTGCACTACTATCACTATGACAGAAAACTGAAATTATATGTCATGTACAAACATTTTTACAAGAAGATCCCAGAAGAACCCAAACGTTTTCTTTCACGCTTATAAAAACCAGGTCTCTTCCGTAATAGCCTCTCTGCTCTTCAGCCCAAACACTATGCCGATGATACATAGCTCTGACTCTGTCTCTGTCTCTTCCTAATTTCATTTTATTTTAGTTTTCCCTATTTTACTTTCATTTCCCATACACCATTTGATTGATATGCTATAGGAACTAAAATTTCCTTCAAAAAAAAAAAAAAAAAAATCACATTTATCAAACCGTTTACTCATATAATTCCTCACTATCACTGTGTAAAAATAAAAAAAAAAAAAAAAAAACCCCAAAAAATTAATTAAAAAAATAATTAAAAGAAAATAAAGAAAACCCTTTTCTTCAAATTTCAATACAGCTTTCGACAAATTTTTGTGTAGCTAAGCTGTGAATTTGTGATTCTCGTTTCCTTTAGAGTTCTTGAATTGAAACCCATTGTTTTTATTAGCAAGAAGATTGTGTTTTTCCTTTTTCTTTTGTGGGTTAAAATATTCTGTAACGTTTCTGGGATTGTTGAACTTTGTTTCTGAGACACTAAAAGAGATGGAGAAGAAGAAGGTGGCGGTACCGCTTGTGTGCCATGGCCATTCACGACCTGTCGTCGACTTGTTCTACAGTCCGATCACTCCGGATGGGTTCTTTCTCATCAGTGCCAGCAAAGGTTTTTAAGTCTCATTTTGCAATCTCTGGCTGTGATTTTTGGATTCAAACAATTTTTCTCATCTGGGTTTTCTTTGACTTTCCGTTTTTCTGTGTGTAACTGCAAATTTGGATTGTAACCCATTGTTCTGAAATGGGTTTTCTTCAAAAAGGTTGTTCTTTTAGTAATCACTGGCTTTTTGATGGATTAGGACCGTAACATTTTCTTGATTTGATTTGTGGGGAACTTTGGTTTTGTTTTGTAGCACTTTTTTTGAATTGGGTTGTCTCTTTTGTGTGGTTTTGAATTGTGACTTTAAATTGTAACACATTGTTATGAAAATGGGTTTGCTTTATATTAATTTGTATTTGTATAACTAATTACTTCCTATTGTGTTGGTTTGTGACTGTAAACTTTCATGACTGGCTAGTAGTGTACTTAATTTTGGTTAGTTATAGAGCTCATGATTCTTCAACTGAAATTGGTGCTGATTTTGAAATTTAGATGGTAGTCCAATGTTGAGAAATGGGGAGACTGGGGATTGGATTGGGACCTTTGAAGGACATAAAGGTGCAGTGTGGAGCTGCTGCCTGGATACTAATGGTCTACGAGCTGCATCTGGCTCTGCAGATTTTACAGCGTATGTAATTGTGCTTATTCATATTGAAATATGTTATCCTTTTCATTAGTGACATGCCTGCTCAATTTTGGTAGTTCATATATATATATATATAGCCAAAACTATGTTAGCAATAGATTCTATTTGAAAAGTTTGTGTGTAAATTTAGGTTGCGCAGAATAGTTATTGATGTTATGTGGTACTTGATATATAACTTAAGTGTTACTCAATATCATTCCAAATGATAGTGCTACATATCAGTATGTGATATTCATTGTAGTGAAAGACACATTGCAATATGTACATGAAAAAATGTATTTTTTTTTATTAATTTTTTCCCTAGACGATGTAATTCTTTTAATTTAAATTAAAGTATTTGACTTGTCATGCATGGTACAGTATAATAAACAATATATAAAGCACATATAGATATACGGTATAACAATTATGACATACATTCTGGCAACAACATACCTCTGAATTATTTATGTGGACAGAAACCTCATTTTTGAAGTCTATTGTTTGCCTATGAACATTGTTGTTTCACAAGTGTGCTTATATAAATGGCATCACTAGGTAGATTAAATTTCTGTATTAGTAGACATCAAGATGCTTTTACAATTAAGATCATTATCATACCCCTTCAACCCCCTCTCTTCTTTGTCTCTCGCTTTTTATCTTGCTTCCTTGCAGCAGCAATTGTTAATATGATAGCATTTGTAGCAATATGGAGATTCCTTATGCTTATATTATACATGCAGGAAATTATGGGATGCATTGACTGGGGATGTATTGCATTCTTTTGAACACAAGCACATTGTTCGGGCATGTGCATTTTCAGAGGTAGACTTAAATTTTGCTTTTTCCCCTGTATAGAGTATCTCTATTTGTATTTGATCTCTGGAGAGTATTCCTTTTTGCTTCTTTATGATTTTCAGAAGGGGACATTTTGCACAACTTCTTAAATGACTATAAAGATGGATTTTGAAAGGTCAATTCAATAAGGCAGGCTATGAGAATTGATAAGGATAATTATACAACTAATAGGAGCAACTGTGCCTTCTCCCTCAATGATTAGTCTGAACTAGAATTCAACTGAGTTGCTTTTGTACAGGATACACACCTTCTACTCACTGGTGGATTTGAGAAGACACTCCGTATTTTTGATTTGAATCGTCCCGATGCACCACCAAGAGAAGTTGATGATTCTCCTGGTTCAGTTAGAACCGTTGCATGGCTTCATAGTGACCAGACAATATTAAGTTCTTGTACCGATAGTGGCGGTGTCCGGTATGCCCAGTTGTTAATGATTGATCAATGTTAACACATTTAAATTTGTCTGTTCTTTATTTCCTAGATTGCTTAGCATGAAGTTAAGAGATGCTTATATGTAAAGAAATGGATCTAATACATGTCACATATCAGAAAAAATTTTAAGTTCTGAAATTGGTGCTTTGTAAATCAAGACAAATAAGTGAGATGACATATAATGTTTAAAATGTAAGCCAGTTCTTGATTATTTAATGGAATTCTTTAGATTATATACTCATTTAGATGTAAAGCTTGGATAATTGAAGAGTGTATGTCAAATAGACTTCATTTGAAATTTTCATAAAATTCACAAACCTCCTTGACACATATTTGACTGTGTCTATGATACAAAGGAAGCCACCAATGTATGTGTGCATCTTAGAGAAGGCCATCAAACAATGCTTAACTGAAACATAAGGGAGGAGCAGTTTAAGCAATTTTCTCTTTGAATTTGAGTTGGCTGTGGAACTCCAGCAAGACTCCCAGCCATGGTTCTTTCAGTTGGGTGTGGAAACCTCAGCTATACTTTTATAAATAATTCTTTATGTAGGCACAATGAGACCTTTAGTTCTAAATTGTAGAACCTGTATGTTGTCATGCTTGGTTTCCAGCTAATGGAATTTATCCTCATCTGCTGCCTTGATCTTTATTTGTCTCGAACCCTTACGCGTATAATAATGGTAGAAGACAACCACCACATGCTCTGTCAGTTATAGACTAATTTGATTGCAATTGCAGTTCATTTGCAACATCTAATCTTGCAGAGATAACATTAGTTTGAGATTATACTCTCTTCTTCTGTTTGAGTTGGATTTGTGTTTTAATTTTTGTATCACTGACATTATGATCTTTATGTGGCTCTACAGGATATGGGATGTAAGAAGTGACAAAATAGTTCAATTACTTGAGACCAAGTCACCCGTAACTAGCGTTGAAGCGAGTCGGGATGGCCGCTATATAACTACCGCTGATGGGTCGACTGTTAGGTTTTGGGATGCAAATCAGTAAGTTTTAAATTGGGTATTTGAATTTTTGTAATGCTTGTGATTCTGCATGCTTGCCTGATAACTTATTTGCTTGTTAATCCATCAGTTTTGGATTAGTTAAAAGCTACAACATGCCATTCAATGTGGAATCAGCTTCATTGGAACCAAAGCTTAGCAACAAATTCATTGCTGGAGGAGAAGACATGTGGATTCATATGTTTGATTTTCATACAGGAGAGGAGATTGGTAGGTTATAAATACCTTTATTCAAGTTCTGTTGTCTATCGTCTTTGTGTTATTGCTAAGAGGGCTATAGTATACATCATGCCTTGTCCAAACCTTTTCAAGTTGTCAATTTCATTTTGCTTCTGATGTATGCTTTCTATTCCTAATTTCTGCTGCATCCATCTGGGAACATGCATATCTAATTGTTGAGAGTGTTTGGATACTGCGTGAAAGTGCCTAATATGCTTCTTTTTTCTTTTCTTTTTTTTCTTTTTTTTTTTTTCATTTTAAAGAAAGTATCATGCTCTTGCAGAACAATTTTTCAATAAACACACATATTTTGTTGGCTGTGAAAAACAGATAATTCAGATTTGTAAGTAATAATTTTTTTTCCCACCAAATAGCTGGGGCTATTGTCAATTTAAGGGTAGTGATATTTGTTAATTTTCCTGTGTTCAAAGTAATGGTCTCCATTTATAATGTGCCTTTTCACTAATTTAGGATTTGCGTTGTGGTTGTAGGATGCAACAAGGGTCATCATGGTCCTGTCCATTGTGTTCGCTTCTCACCTGGAGGGGAATCTTATGCTTCTGGATCTGAAGATGGAACCATTAGAATATGGCAAACAGGCCCTGCAAATCATGATGAGAATGATGCACTTCCTGGGAATGGCCCAGCTGGGAAAGTGAAGGTTGGAGATGATGAGGTTACTAGTAAAATTGAAGGCTTTCATATTAACGACGAAGGGAAGAATGAAGAGGAGAAGGCGATTGACATCTGACTTAGCCTCAAGATTGTCTGGAGCATTTACCATGTGTTACAGCATTTTGCCATGATTCTATATGCATTTCAGTTTTTGGTTGTTGATCAATGCACACTGCATGTGATTTCCATTGTAAGCTACATGTGGTTTCCATGTAAAGTATATGTTGTTTTCCTGTTTGGTCGGTTCCATTTCAGTTTTGGTCATTGTGAACCTTATATCAATTTTTGTGTAAAACGTGCATGTTTTCGCCTTTTGAATACGTGATACATGCAGGTCCTTTTTTGAGCTACTTGTCAATCTTATCTGGTTGGTGATTATAAACCGCCTATTGGAAGAAGTGTGGCTTAATAAGGAGGGGTGTACTGATTGCTATATGTACTAGAATTCAAATTAGCAACTAACAACTGATGTTAGGTTAGTGACAAGTCTTTTAGGCAATTGGACTTCCATGTATTACCAGTAACTGTCTAGTCCTAAAGCAAAAAGATACATATCCTAGACTGATTCTTCTTTGTTTTGTCGCGTGTAATTCACTAGTTTTGGGTTTTGTATTAGGTATTAATGCAAAGATGTTGATTTCTAGCTGTAGTTTTTTTAATTAGATCTGTAGTTATATTGAAACCAATCAATTTCCTCCTCCATGTTTGGAAAAATGAGTAAATACCTCTAATCTGTTACTTTTTTTAGTTAATTCCAATGAAATTACAAATGCAATCTAAGAAAACAACAGTACAATCTTTAATTTTTTTCTCTCATGGTGTATAGCTAATAATTTCTTCAAAAAATTTATTTCTCAAACAGGAGGAAATTAGTTGGTTTAAAAAATAAATGAGGGAATTGTGAACTACCCAAACATAAAGGGGAGGAAAATGCTTTTTCCCCTTACTTTTATATGTATAGAAATGGTATTGATAGTTTTGAATTTTAGCATTCCATTAATTAGATGACTATTTCATTAATTTTATCCTAGCACAGTTTGAGTTCTCTCTCTAATTTAGTTGTTACATGGTGCTCATCTTCATAATTGACAGAGTACTTAACGTAATTACTATCAATAAAAGTCCTATTTGTTGAGGCAAAACAAACTCGTATAGCTTTCAAGATGAAGTCAATCATGAAATCGAAGGCTTAGGAGCATGGAAACATAGAAAGCATTGAGCAATGAAGCTCAAAATGAATACTCGGAGAAAATGGGCTTTTGCCCTTTTTTTTAAAAAAAAATCCAGCATTTTGCCCTCTTTCCCATTGAAACTCGATTTTCTAAAAATTGAGTTTCAATTTAAAACTCGATTTTTGGACAGTCAAGTTATAACAAACTAAAAATAAATAAAAAATAAAAAGTAAAAAATTTCTGGAACTCGAGCTCCACTCAAGGAACTCGAGTTCCCAAAAAAAAAAAAAAATTCTAAGTCTACGTTCGCTATAACTCGATGTTCTAAAAATCGAGTTATACATTTGAAACTCGATTTTTAGAAATCGAGTTTCAAAACAAGAACATTTCTCTAACTAATTTGAGAAAGATGGCAAAATACTGGATTTTTTGTGTGAAATGGGCATTTGCCCATTTTGGCCTGTATACTCTTGCAAACTAATGCCACCTCAAAGCGTTGGCAAATAAGTTGGAGCAAGGAGGATTCCAAGTAATGCTATGATCACGTGGATGATGTTTTGAATTCATATTTTCTATGTTTTTTATGACATGACTTAAAAATGAATATTAATTTCTAGAAGATGGACTTAAGTGGGGGCAAAATGGGTGCCTAAGGGCCTGTTTGGTTTCAAAAAATGGTGTATCCATTTTTCATTTTCTATATTCTATATTCAAATCCTAAATTTGAATATAGAAAAAATACTTATTTTCACATTTAGTAGTGTCTGATAAGTTGTTTTGAATACATAATTTGAGTGTGAGGTACACGAATTTAAATAAGATATTTGCGCCATGTGTCATACCCATGGACAAGGGGGCTATTATCGTGCCGAGGAGGTCACACACTCGGACAATAAGACCACGTCAGTGGCTCGTTACCAGAGGAGGTCATACTGTAGAAAAAGAGTTTCGAGGAGGGGGTTAGTCCTGACATGACTGAATGGATGGTGGCTGCCACCACATTTAATGCATCCCACCAAACCTCCTAGTTGCATTTATGTGGAGAACACTCCTGAACAGTGCTGCCTTGCCTGCCCCAACTCACAAGTGGCTTGGGAAGGTGTCTGATGGGACAAGTTAGTGGCTTGGACGATCAACAAATGGAGGGTCAAGATCATCTAAAGGAAGCTATATAATGTAAGAGACCCTCCAGTGAGAAGGGATTGGAAAATATATAAAAAACACACTGTAGTAATAAGAACTGAAATTGTATCCAAGTCTAAAAGAACTATATTCAAGAATCATTCTCCTCGGACTTCGCCAAGGAAGGATTTCCTTACTTAGAACTTATCTTTCTTTGCTTTCTTAATATCTTTAACCCATTGTGTGTGTTGCATGATCCATTGAAATCTAGCTTTTAAGCTTACTCTCTACAAATTTATTATGCTGGACGCTTTGGGCCTGAATCCTTCTACCCTTTGAACTCAGGAACCAAAACGCTACCCTTACATTGAGTATAGAATATATCATACCTAAATTTGGTCATTGTTTTATATTTCAAAACAAAATAATTTTTCTCACTCACATACATCACATCACTCAAAAAAAAAAAAAAAAAAAGTAACATTGTGTTTTCATAATAATTACGAATATGCCACTATATTCATATTCACAAAAAACGAAAACGCTGAAAAGTTGTTTTCATTTTTTGTATTCAAATCCAACTTTTAGGATATTAAGTATGTGTTTGGCAAAAATTATTTTTGCCAATTTATTTTAGTATTCAGCTTATTTTTGCTACTATACATGAGTTCTACTGCACTTTTTGATACTATCCATGAGTCTCACGGTATTATTTCAGCTAAATTTTACATTTATCTACAATACTTTCAGCAAAAAGTTTTTAGTTTCAACAAAATAAGCGGATCTCAAATAAACCCTAAAAATGAAAACTGAATACAAATACTTTTAGTGGTGAGACCCACTAAAACTGAAAATGAATACAAAAAACTATGTTTTTTTAAGCTAACCAAACAAGCCCTAATTCTTTCCCGTTCTGTAGCCTATGGCCTGTTTGGATGGAAGGGGAGTAGAGGGATGTAGAGTAGTGCTGACTAAAAATAAACTAATTTTGTGCTAATTCTACTTTATTCTACTCTCCCTCAATCCAAACAGACCTCTGGTCTCTAAACATAAATCAATGATTATAGACTAGTAAACTATTCAACGTAATTTTACATTTGTTTAGAATGTTATTCGAAACCAAGGCGTTGTACTTTTTCTTTGATTATACAAGAAACACCGCTTTGTAATTTCTATTTCTCACTCTAAAATCTGTAATTTGATTTTCTATTTACTATTTTCTGGGTTTTTTTTTTGGTCTTAATAAAAGAATAGCAACTCCAATAATGTAAAAAAATCTCAATTTAGGAGGTAAAATATATATTGCTAGTAATTTACAAGGCTACAATTCTAGTAAATTTAAGGGGAGTCGCTACTGAATTTCAAAATGGCACGTGAGTACTAGTTAAATTTTGTCAAATGCCACTCAAAAAATTGGGTGTAAAATTACCTACCAATCACCTCTTTTGAAATAAAAGTTTTGTACATTGGGTACAATCTAATATTGTTTTAAGTTATCATTACATATTCCAGCCTACTTATAATCACAC
Source organism: Quercus ilex subsp. ballota (assembly GCA_032727855.1). Taxonomy (NCBI): domain Eukaryota; kingdom Viridiplantae; phylum Streptophyta; class Magnoliopsida; order Fagales; family Fagaceae; genus Quercus; species Quercus ilex. Next base: position 31,251,136 of record CM064912.1, on the reverse strand, counting down.
AATAAGAAGGCTTTCATCAAGAAAATTCGAAGGATGAGAACAAAATAGGAAAATGCGAACACTGTACCATTCTATAATTCAATGCTTTCATTTCTTTATAACCAAAGATTTAATGAGACCTGATGATATGAAAGAGTAAATTTACACCAAAAATAGAAACTCCAATTCATTTTATCCCATGCACGTGAGGGGCTCCTGTACCTGTATGCTGTCCAAAATATATTAGTCTATTAGAGCATTATCCTTTTGTGGCTCTCACAATTTACAAATACAATAATCTCCTCAAAAAGATTATTCTGTTCATGTAAGTTCATTGATTTCAGTTGATTTCAGCTGGCTCCTAAGCTCTTGCATCTCCTTCGCTTGAGCCTGCATAAACAGAAGGGAAAATTTTAAAATCTGAAGACGACATACAGGGGGAAAACAAAAAAGAAAAAGATAAGTCAAGATTATCTGGAATATATTGTAAGACTTTTCAAATTGGGACTTGCATCCCCAAGGTTTGTTCCATTGCATTTTACTGTAAAAATAGATGAAATGTGCAATCTACCTTTGCAATGCAACAGCATTTCTCATGCACATTTATTTTAGATTAACAGAAATGATAAAATTTAACTACAAACTTTGTTTTGTGTAAAGCTACAAGTCTCACTAAAAAAATTATCATGACTATATATCTTGAAAATCAGACCGTTTGATTACATATTCTTTGGGTCCATTTGAATAGAACTTATTTTGCTGAAACTGAAAACTGAAAACACTGTAGCAAAATAATTTTTAAATGTATGAATAGTGTCGTGGGACCCATTTTTAATGAAAAAGTTGATGAAACGTGAAATTTGTGGGTCCGTGAACAGTGCATGTTCATGGACAAAAAGTCAACAAGTGCAGCTAAAAAAAAAAAAAAACATAAAAAACGCAAACGCCATTTCATCTGTATCCAAACCGCACCTTTATATTTTTAATACATATGTCAAATTTCATGTCAATCCGATATTATACTACTCGATCCGTAAATTTATTTTTTATGCATAATTTTAAAATACAAAAAAATTGAAATTTAAACATTTAACTGATGACATAACTATTGATTTTTGATCTTCTAAAAATTTTGTAAGCATTTAGGATATAAAAATAAAATGTAACCTAATGATGGATTTGTCAAAATTTACACCCAATAAAAAATAGTGATTGGAGTTGTAGCCTTATGTAACAATCAAGTTTGGAGCCAAATTTTGTCCTAACAGAAAAACATAATAAACGTAATAGATTAAACTCAAGTAGGACAAGATGATGCTTTCTAAACCAAATATTGAAATTAAACCATAAAATACGGCATGATAATATAGTTGAAAATTAGATTGAGATAGATTTTATACGTGCATGCACGCATGTATATTCTAAATCTTCTCACATTTCGTAGTGTTCGACATGCATGAGAATGGATAGAGAAATGTCCCTTAATGTGTTGGTGTCTCAGAAAAGGAGCGCGTGAAAAAGAGATAACAAATTGTGGATCCTTAAGTATAAAGGCATGGGCTATAAAATTCCTTAACTTTCTTAATTAGTAAAAATGTGTGTGAACTGAAGCAGGTCATGCTTTTCCACTTCCATGTATCTATATCCATACCGTTTAGCATGTCAAAATTCCTTGACACAAGCAGTGAATCCTCAATGACTTAAAAGAGTAAAACTTCTAAATAAGAATATTCTTGTTATTTAAAAAGAAGGAAAAGAATCATCATAGTAACTTATCATACCAAATGAAAAACAGTTTAATATAATTAATCTATTAAAATAATTATATATATATATATTTTTTTTTTCCTAAATAAGAATTTAAGAATCTGTAAGTAGTCAAGGAGAAACAAGCCATTGGTTGAATAAAAAATTAACTTTATTGGGAGTATTATGGGTAAAATGCAAAACACCCCTTAACTTTGGGTCAAAATCAAATTGACCCCAAAGCTTCTAATTTGAGAAATAATTAAATTGATCATTCTGTCTAAATTTTTGTCTCTCTATATTTCCCTTTTTTTCAAAAAAAAAAAAAACTTCATACTAGAATTTATTTTAATAAAAAAATCTGTTTAAATTATAATTTAATTAAAGATTTCTTTTTTTATTTCTTGTGCTTTTTTCTCAATGAAGGGAGATTAATTCAAACCAAATGATCAATTTGGATATTTATCAAAGTTCAGGCACTTCTAATTCAAATTAGAAGTTCAGGAATTTTTTTTAATTTTTCATTTTACTCTTATATTCTATACATAAATTACCACTATGAAACATAAATTATCAACACACAATGATCCACCAGTGACACACATGCTCTAAAACATAAAGTAGCAAAACACAATAAAAAGAGTTTATGACAATAAAGCACCTCAAATAATAACCTCCAGCAAATATCCGTCCATTCCTGTAGGCAACGCCACTCCATGGCAAAATCATACTCAATTGTATTTGGCTGCGCAGAGTGTGATGTTGATACTGCATTTCTCTTTGGAAAAGAATAAAAAATCCACACATAAAAATCATGTACCTAGTGCACTAAACTCCCACACACACATATAATGTTTGAATCGAAGAGAAAAAGAAACACAAAATCAAAAGAAATTGCTCGGCAGGAGTAAGTCACCTTCTCATCACGTTGCCTTCGACGCCTGTTTACATCAAGAACCAGATAGCCAAAAAATTTGGCTGGTTCTCCCTGCTGTGTTAGAGTTCCTTTGCAACCAACAACAGGCCTGGGGTCAAACAAAGCAACAAGAATATCAGATACATGTAAAATTGATCGGGCATAGAGTTTCATAATATTCTTCATCCATAGCAAGTTATTCATGTTCCTTTGTATTGGTATAAGAATCCTTTTGAGTTAATATAATTCAAGTACTCCAACAGATAAGTTTAAGTTTTAGTTCTTTGAAATACTAGAACTTCCTGACTTTCTTGTCTGGGGAAAAGAGACTTCATGGTGATGGATCATAAATGGTATTTTGAGAACCATGGAAAGCATAGCAATCATTATATATTAAGTAATTAGTATTTTACTTTACTAGTAAAGGTTATTTTTGTAATCCAATAATTAAGAATTTATCAAGTCATTAGAATTAGGTTTCATAAATCAATTGGAATTAGGGTTTACCATGTCAGTCATAATTAGGATTCAGTAGTCTATATGAGCATAGTATTGTACTCCTATGGAGACATTATTTTTGATGATGAATAAAATTTAACTTAGAATACTCTCGATGGTATGGTATTGACTCCAACCAACCTTAGGTCATCACTCCTAGGTCATCTATCCTTTATTTTTCCATTCATCAATTTTATTGTTCTATTGTTTTGGTCTGTCATGTGCCAAGTATATATTAAAATCTAAAGTGATTTTCATTCCCTAGTGAATCTCCAATTTACAATATTCATGGTATAACTACTCTTATTAGTATACTAAATACCATCTTAAGTTTCAAAAGGTAGTTGTACACTTCGCTATAAAGGACCAGAAACTCTGAAGTCTCCAAAAGAAAATTCTAAATGCATCAACACTAGAATAATTAGTACAATGCACAAACATGGAAAATAGAGATATTGATGGTATAAGTACCTTCCATCTTCTAGAATCAGACATTCGCTCTGCAACTTAGATATTGCAGCCTCGGCTGCATCCTTTGATTTGAATATAACCAAAGCCTTACCTGTGAGCACATGAAAGTTGAAACAATAAGCATTGGAGTTTATGAGTTTGACTTTTCACCGCATGCCAATCAAAGATCCAATGCTAAATAAAATCTGTGACTATTTGGTGAATGCAAAAGGATAAAGCCAGAACAAGCTCCCATACCATAATGTGGGTGTGAAAAAGTACCCTGTTGTATCATCTTTGCCTCAACCCTCCTATTAAATGCATGCCAGACTAAATCCTAAGGAGGAAAGGTAAAAAATGATAAGGATCAAATAGGATGCTATAGACTAGGCTGTATAGATTCCATGAATGTAGCAAACATATCGAGAGTAACTATCACTTTATTCAGGATTTATTCAAGAAGAAATAAATTGTCACTCCCTTTGTTCGATCAGATGATCAATTGGGTGATCTACTCACAAAGCCGTTATCATTGGGTGATATTCTCACAAATTTGTTATCTTGTGACTCATTTCAAATGGAATGTAGAGTGGAGATACAGTTCGAACTCAAGACCATTTGCTCTAATATTAATGACAAATTACCAATTATCCCAAAACCTTCAAGTACTAGGAAATAGTGAATTTAATCATTCAACCACTATTCTAACAAATTTAATTGGGGAACCTAAGGTATAATACTTAAAAGAACCATACCTGAGTTTTACCCTTTAATTATTTATATTAGTTAACAGTGCTAGAAATAATGTTATATTAGTGAGGAATAGGTCTGTAAGCTTTTCTTTCCTATTAAAGTACCTCCTGTAATGTAAAGGATGAGATGTACTAGATTACCACGTGCATCTATCATTCAATTTTAAGGATTGGTTTAAAGCAATATTATCTTTGAAATACAGTTAGGTATGATATTTCTTCAAGGACATATTATAATGTTAGGTTTAAATTTGAATAGATTCCTCACATAGCTTGTCTGGTATTCTGTATAAACATGTCACAATTTGCATTTGAATGTAATAATAATAATATAAGGTTGGAGTTGGACAAGTTTGCTTCGTTGTAATCAAGTCCCGTATCATTAACTCCTATAAAAATCCTAATTTTTGACATATTTGGGAATCTCTTTTCCAAGCATGGGCCAATTCTTCTCTAAGATCAAGGAAAACATGTGAAATATGTGGGCAATATGCAGCTCATATGCAGAGAATTAATTTTGCAAAATCATACAGCAAGGTTTTGTCTTTTTCCCCCTTTTTGAGGAGGGGAGAAGAAAACAAGAGTTATGAACCTGGAGAACTATTAGATGTACCTCTACTTCTAGTGATGTATATGATGGATCAAGATTATCCAGTAGGACCAAGGTGCCCATTTCTTCAGCTGTCTGCAGTCTTTGATCCCAAGGCTGAGAAAGTCAAAAAGAAAGAAATATGGTTAAGATATGATAGTATCATTTTTGCATATAGTAAACTATATTTTCATTTTTCTTCAATTTGTAGATCATTCCTAAGGTATCTATGAATGAAATGATGATAAGCTCTTCTAATGAACTAATAACTAGTTTATCTACTCCCCATAGCTAGATGGGGAGTACAGGAAATATATTAGAGATCCTGTTACTGCACATGGAGGACATAGATCTACAGACACCCAAGAATGGAGCCAGGTCCTTCATGTATGTACAGTACACAGGATATCATGTTGGACCCAGCACCCAGGTCCCACCCACAAGAAGTTTAGTTTAATAAGCTTGTCCACCAATCAGGTTTCTTGTTTTAGTTAAAACAGGAAAATTTGTTTCCAAAGAAGGAAAAGTGAGGCAGTATATTACTAACTCAGAGAAGAAAATACATTTCTGACTTGAAGAAGAAACTGTAGGAAGCATGGGTTTTTTACATGTGGGAATTTAGCAGACAGTCTAGGTTCAAGAGTCGACCAGCCAATCAGTGAAAAGAAATAAGTGTGACAGTCACTGCGTGAGAGATATCAAAGAGAGAAGAAAAAAAATCCTGCGTGTGAAAGCAAAAAAAGTAAAAGTTTTTTTTTGAAAGGTTTTTACTCATAAATTTTAGTGTTCTTGTGCGCTTGATTTAAAGCAAGGATATATTTAAAAGGTGCAATGTAGGGAAGAGGAAACCAAGTGATATATTGGAATAGGTATGTGATTGTCGCTCTTTGCAATATTGATAGAAGGTGGTCTACTAACATTTAAAACAAGGGAAGATTAAGGATGTTTCACGCATTATTGAGATGGATGGCTACCAGAAAAAATAAAACCATTTAAACCAAAGAAGGAAGCTGCAAAAAAAGAAAAGTCTCATTTCAAAATACAGGAGAATTATTCTATTCCTAAGGAATATCCAGATTCCCCTGACTGACAACTTATTGTAAAGGTTGAATATAGGTTGAAATCATCAAATAGAATATTTGATTCGTGTAAGCAAACACACTGTAAACTAGCAATTTCATGGTAAAATAGAAATATGGAAACTCACTAGTTTCTTGAACCAAGTGCTTCTATCCTGCAAGCAAGAAAAGAATAGAAATTAGAATAGTACTTAAACTCAGAATACAAAACTCAATTGAATGTGCTCCTGTTTGCAAACAACTTCCATATTGTGGATTTGGAGACCATCCAACACCAAAACATAAGATTCCAAGTCACACCGTTATATACATCAGACAGTTATCAAATTTCTCTAGAGTTTTTTACTCAATGTTAATGAGTCACATATGACCCTTCATCTTCTTATGAATAATTGAAATTGAAAAAATAAAATAAAATAAAATAAAAACTAAATTATGAAAAGTATATATCTTTATCAACCTTTGTCTATTTAAGAAATACAACATTAACTTAAAACACTCAAGACTTACAGCATCTGGCCTTCTAGTAACCCCCAAGAATTGGGCATGAATTTTGGCACCCCTATTCCCAGCAAGTTCAGGAACCATTTTATCAGAAGCATTGCCTGCCTTCCCATCAATATCCTCCCCCTTTTTTGGTACCTTTTTCTGGCCATCCAGAAGAAGCTTCCTCTTTTTATTAGGCCTGGTATCTGATTCATTCATAGGTAATAAACTATCAGAAGATCTCACATTAGCTTTATCCTGATCTTGTCTGAATGATATTTGACCAGGTTCAGTCCCATCTTTGTTGATAGTAGCCTTTGACCTTAATGTGGAATTCTCATTTGACATACGTCTGTTCTCACCCATACTAGTCATGGCCCTTCTGGATTCTGCTCATACCATAAACAAGTTTATTTCATCCCATAAGTTAAATTCAGATGTAACACATACAAAGTAGGCATAGAATAAGGATTAAGTGATCAAATTCACCATTTTCTATTAGGTTAAGCATTTGGGACAACTGTTAATTTATCATGTGATCCTAAGTTCGAAACCTGTCTCCACCACCCAACCTTCCATTTAAAAGTTAAAACGTTCACATGTTGGGCCCCACTTATTGAGGTCAGATTTTGGGTCTACACATGAGAGGGAGTGTCAAAATAATTGCAGTGAGGAATCACCTAGCAGCACTGGGCTTACTCCATTGCCAGACTTGTCAGCGTTTACAGCACTGCCCCCCTTCTCAACCAAACCAATCTTTGATGACAAAATTGATCTCCCAGCTTCCGTTTTTATATTCCTTTTAAGATTGGAAGGACTAATGAGCTTTGGATCTTTCCTCTTGTTAAAAAAGTACTCCACTGCAATGCATACAAATATTTGAGGAGACTGAATGAAAATTAATGTCAATTCAGAATTAAAGAGATAAGGAAAATTTAGTATTCAGAACACATGAAATTCTAGTATATTAGGGATTTGGATCATATTGCCTCCCAGTTTCGAAATCAAAGGAAAATCATTATTAATGCACATTTTAGAAGAAATGAAATTGAGCCACTCCTAATTATTAATGAATGTGGAAACAAGTCATATTTTAGAAGAAATGAAATTCTAGGGGATTTTTTTTTTTACCAGATAGTAGATTAGGGATTTGGATCATATAGCCTTCCAGTTTTGAATCATAGGAAAATTATTATTAGTGCACATTTTAGAAGAAATGAAATTGCGCCACTCCTAATTATTAATGAATATGTGTAGGAACAAGATATATATTTAGATGAACATATACAGAAGCATTCTACAGCAAGACTCATTGTGCAACTCAAGACTGTTGTCCATTTAAATTCCATAAGAATTGGTCAAAATTTCAAGAGATCAACAGGAAAAATAACTCACAAGAAAGATGAAACATTTCTTAGTCTCAAATGACAAGATCAAGATATTTGCCTGATCATAATCCTAAATCTTATAAAAAGCATCATTATCAATATTTGTACCTTTAATTCCAGCTATTTCATCATTAAACTTCTCTGATATCACACACTTTTCAACATCAACAGTACGGTAAAAGAAGTAATCAGCCCATTTCAACTCTGTTTTAGATGCATGAGGATTTCTCTCATCCTTCGATGTACAAACAACACTGCACTTTCCCACAATAACTTCCTGAAATAAGGGAGAGAAAGAAAATGGACAGACAGCTCTGTTCGATGAATTTTGAGATAAGAGATGCAGTGATTAAATAAGGACAAAAGATGCCAACAGTTAATCAAAATGATTCAAACTCATTTCTATTATTTAAAATCAGGAAAAGGAGAGAGTTTATGTAATAATATTAGAAGTCACACCTTCAACAAAAGCATGGAACATAATCTTTAAGGTTAGTAACTCTATTTATGCCTCTTTCTGGCTTTCTGCCCCTACCTAGCCAACCCGTCCCACCTAAAATCCATATAAACAAAGAACCCTTCATTCTACATGGCAGGACCCCTTCAACTCCCCTTATTTCACCACCTATTATGCACTAATCCAAGCAACTCTATTTTGAAATACTGAAAATTTCACCTTTTCCAAGTTGCAAGATTTTGGCCCCAAAGATTAAGTTAGACTCTCTTTGAACAATGTATGGTCCACCAACACTAAACTTCAAAATTTTCTATATTATACCTTTTTTTTAATTTGATAGTGACAACCAGTTGAGATACGAGACTCTTGGCAACTTCTATATTATACTAGAGTTATCTTTGATATGACAATACATACAGCTGTCAAGTAAAGAGTTGGTCAAATTCCCCTAACCGGAATAACAAAGTCAAGAAGATAATGTGAATGCTACATCTACATACAAGAGAATTCTCTAACCTGAATCATGATTCATGAAGTCAATAAGACGTTTGTACACACAATTTTCGTAAAAGACAAATCACACGATCACGAAATAGTATAACAAATAATCAATTTGTATTTAATTTGTATATATGTGAGTACAATCCTCTGTATGAATCTTTACAATGAAAGAGTGCAATAAATTCCTTTGCTTCGATCTCCAAGAAACGTTACGATCTGAAGGGGCTATGAAGCTTGATCTTGAATCATGCTTTGATGTCTCCAAGTTGAATGAATAGTTGAACGTGCTTGATTTGATGCGAGGGTCGTTGGCTTGATCTCGAACTAGGTTAAAGGAGAATCCCACTTTGATTTGAAGAAGTAGAAATAGGCTTTGATGATCAATGGAATTCTTGTGAACTTTAGAGATGACTCTCTATTTTGGTAGAGTCGGTAGAGTTTTCTCTCTAAGTGTTCTCATTTTCTCATATGAGAAGCCTCTATTTATAGGCAACTCAATAATATTTAATTTGGAATTTTCTCGCATTTATTGAGAGCTAATTAGAGATTTAATTTAGTCTCCCATTTAATAAGAACTTTTCATATAGGTCTTTTCTTCTGACATTGTCATATGGCATTCTTATTTGATGTTGCCACGTGGCTTGATTTCATTTGCTGATCGTCCACCTCATCAATTGGAGATTAATTTGATCACAAATATTTTATCATGAACAATCAGAGGGCTATGAATACATCATAAAATTTTAATGTCTACAACGTTATATAGTGTAAATGTAATGGGTATTATATATAACAATAAAATACTAAGAATGAAACCTTGACTGAAAAATTTTAGGATGCCTGATAAAGATGAATTCTTGAATATTTAATAGATGAATAGAAAACTTATTAAACAGTACAAATTCAATGCTAAATGTAAAACTGTTGAAGAACACTTCAACTTATCTTTCCACTTTTTCTCATGCTAATAATATTTAAATTTGGTTCCCTGATTTGACTGGCTGTTGATGTTACTTGCAAAATTATAGCTGTAATCAAGAGTGATAATATATAACCCTGTTTACAGATTTTTTAACCTAAATGATATAGCTTTTTTTTTGTTCATTATTTAATAAAGTCCTAAATACTTGCGAGTATTGGTAGCTCCTACCTAGATCTCACCATCAATCACTTCAACTAGCTTCCAAGTCTGTTTATTCTAATCTTTCACAGAACTTGTCCAAGTCTAAAAGAAAGAATTGCTGCAATATGCAGAATGATAGCATAGAACACCTAAACAAACCTCTGTGGTAAAAGACACATAAATATAAAATTAATTAAATAGTAGTGACTAGCTAAGTATGCCCATGATACTTTATTGCCAAATCCTTTTACGTTGGGTTGACTGCCAATGTAAAACTTTTGTCACATCTCATGAACATTGATTCGATTACATTCCTAAAAGGATATACCATGTAGCCTAGTTTTAATTCTTAGTTGAAAATGTGATACAATAACAGTGAGTGACCAGGTCACCAACTTCAATTGGTTAAATTGTAACAGTATGACTCATAATCTAATTTGGAAAATGGCAAATAAGGTGAAAATTGTATTGAACTGCTCTTTACTAAGATAAGTCTTAACTTATCCTATTAATCTTGAGCACATTTCTTTAGTAATATAAAATCAGACAAACATCACACTACTACAGTATATGAATAATAATACCATAAGAGCCCTTCTTTTTGTATAAAGCCCAACTAAATGCATCACTAAAGTTCCAAAGCAAGAAAAAATTAGAGGACATGAAAGAAGTATGATTTACCAGAGGATTGATATAATCCCGACGACCTACACCCTGACCAGATGCTAAAAATAGCTCATTCCATTGTGGATTATGATTTCCCAAAATACCACGTATTTCAATAGGACGGCAAAACCGCACAACCTTCACTCTCTTTACATGAGTTGGAGTCTCAAACATTTTGACAAGCTTACAAATAGAGGTTTCAGTGTCACCTTTGCAGTAAATGTAAGCACAGTCATAAACAAAGTATTCCACATCCTCGTAAGTAAATGACTCATAGAATTGAATGCGCTCATCTGTCTGGCTAACTCCCTTCTTCCTACCCCATTTAAATTTCAGGTTATCTTCAACCCTTGTCACTCGAAGATGTGACATACTGTATTTTCTCCAAATATTAATGATGCTCAGCACAATCCATCTTTAAAAACCTTGAAACCAAATGAAAGTAATTATATTGCTATAAATTAGATAAAACCAAAACAAACAACCTCAAAGAAATAATCCACTATAAACTATATTTAGACACCAAAAAGTCAATCACAGTTTTGGTAGGGAACAACTAAAAAAGTATTTTTAAAGGATTAACGCAAGATAATATGAAAGGAAACAATGACATGGGACTTCCAGCTGAAATTTACATATCAATAGTAAAAAAAAGTGTGATGAATAAAAAACTGCTTGGTTGAATCCAGGAAAAACCAGTATAATTATCAAAACAACAGCTAATTACACACCATTTTTAAGTGTACATATTGATGTAAAACTAAATGTTAAGACTCGCTATGTTTTATTCTCTTTATAACTTCTACCACCTTGGACCACATAGCTTCCAAAATGTTATGCTATTCAACATAACCCAAAATCTAGAGAGAGAGAGAGAGAGAGAGAGAGAGAGAGAAATCTAAGATCAAACTCGTAGTAGCTATATAATTTCAGAAATTATCCACGAATAAATAAAACATATAAAAATAAATATAAATCTCATTTTTACCGAACATCAAACATAACATACCAACCAAAAAAGTTGAACGAAAACAGTGTTATACAGAGGATTAGTTTAAAACCTTTAACCAAACCCAAATAGTGTGGTGGTGGTGGCAAAAGCCAAAAGGTGACTATCATGGAGGAGGGCTCAAAAATTAGACTCAAAAACCATATTGGCCAAACAGAAACGGAAACCAAAACCTTAGTTCCAAAACTTTGGGATCAGCTATGGAACTAGTCAGGCACCACGCACTAAAGCACTAACCCACCAACACTAGAGTTAGACCAAAATCCCATAAACCGCATTTGTAAATGGGAATTCAAGAGTCAAGACATGAATGTTACAGTATAAGCAATCATAAATCAATGCATTTGGACTCAAATACATACCAACATGTCCATATTTATGTTCCTATTCAAACCCATTTATTTCCTTTTTTGAATACATAAACAAAGTTGGTATTACTACTAACTATGAGTCTATGATTGTAATTTAAGGGTACCATTTTTAATACATAATCGACTATAAAAGTGAGAGAGAGAGAGAGAGAGAGAGAGAGAGGCTTATGAACTCACCATTTGTTCTGGGCCGTTGGATTCGCCGAGACAGTGAGGTGCAGAGGTAGAAGTAGAAGAAAGAAGAAGAGCAAAAACAGAGCAGAGTATGTTGTATGTATATATACTTGGTTTATATAAAAATTACAGAGGAAGAAAAGGAAAAGAAGAGTCAACGTAAGGTGTGGTAGTAGACATAAGAACAGAGAAATGAATGGAAGCAGCACAAAAATGGAAAAATGCTCAGTGAGGTGTGTGAGAGAGAGAGAGAGAGAGAGAGAGAATATTGAGGTGAGGTGAGAGAGACAGGATTGATTTGGCGGGGCTCAGTAAGTAGACGTGCAGTAGTGTAGCAGAGGTGAAGTGCTAAAAAGGAAGGAAGCTGGGTCTGGCAGTGTAGAGGAGATGTGACTAATGTGAAGCGCGTGTGGGGTTTTCTTTTGAAATTTTGGCGACCTTTTGCTTTTCTCTTCTTTTTTTTTTTTTAAGTAATGTTACACGTATAATCATTTTTATAATATTTAATTAAGAAAAATATTAATGCTTTTACCAATTTTATTATATAAAATTTATAAAGTTACGTGTCAATAAATAAGATTAATGGGTTTAAACTACTTCATAAATATTTTCTAAAGAAATCATTTAATAAATAAATAAATGTTTAATTTTAAATTTTTGTATTTGGTGATTGATCAGTTTTTAAATTTATGTAATAAAATTTGTAATATTTTTAATATAACTCTTTTACTAGTTCTTATTATATCACATTTTTACCTAACATTAATGATTAATCACCTTAACAATTTTAAAATATTTTGTGAAATTTTTGTGCTCTATATTGTTCTTTTGTTTTAGTAAAATAACATCATGGTTTGAAAAAGGAAAAAGAAAAAAAAAATGATGTCTCTTACAATGATTATAGTGAATAATAATAGGAAAAAAAATCAAATTATTGTTGAGATTGTGTGTTTTGATTGATTTCTTTTTCTTTTATTTTTTTAATAAAAGTGATCAGAATTCTCTAAACTAGAGGTTAAGAGTTTTGGTCTCCTGAAGGCCTTAGAAATGACTTGGCCAACTTTAAGGTTTAATTGACCACCAGCGGGTGTGGTACAATTGGTAGGTGACTGCTGAGACTTCACCACATCCCAAGTTTGAGTTCTCATGAGGACTGTAATTGTAATTTCTAGAAGTCCTAGAAACTAATAGAATCTGGGGTGTGTGTGGGTTCGAAGTTTCCAAGCTCCAGTTCTAGCTGGTGGTATCCATGGGCTTACCCAACTGTACCATGGGGCGTGGGACAATAACTGCCACACGCAAGTCCCCTTTTTTTGTTCCTCAAAAAAAAAAAAAAAACTTTAAGGTTTAATTGAAACTTATTGTATTTTTCAAGTATATACACAGGTCAATATATACCTAATTATTTCTTTTTAAAAGTTAAATCTGGCCAAAAATTACGAATAAAAATAATTTTCATACTCTAGTAAATTTTTTTCCTTACAAAATTAAATTTCTTTTAATAATTGGCCAAAATTAAAAATGAACATTCATTATTTTAAACATAGATACAAACTATATATATATATATATATCTTCTAATTATTATTATTATTCTTCTTTAAGTGCACCTTAGGGTAAGTAGGAATTAAATGCTAATTATATAAATAAATAAGGTAGGTTAATAAGTGTTCTTAAGGTATTTGTTAATTGGCTATTTTAAAAAAGTTTTGATTATGTTTTTATAAAAAAAACTATTAAAAAAATTGGTTACTTTTTTTTCTTTTCCTATAAAAATTTTCTAAAAATATTTCCTAAATCAATACTCCTAAGAAATTTGTTAACTTTTTCCAAATAAATATAGCAAACGAAGTGTTAAATACTTGTCCAACATTTTTCTATATACTCAATGTCATTTAATCACATGATCATCAAATAGTTTTGATATATACTTTAAAGAGAAATGATATGTCTACAACATTTTTACAACAAATCCTAAGTGGTAGGTTGTCACTGGTTGTTATTGTTGGGGCAAAAAAGTAATCTTAGTGTTAGTTTCAAATTTGAACCAATAATAACTAACCACTTGTGATTTGTTGTAAAAAGTCATATCCTCTCTAATAAAATATTTGAAATCATGCAAATCTTTCTTCTTCCTCATCATTTATGCATGTTAATTTCATAATTATGAAATTAACAAAAATTGGTCGTTCGCAGTCACTGCCTTTTGTTTATCATGTAACACCTCCTTTAGCTATTATGGAGGTCTTAAACTTTGATAACTCTACTGCTTTTGTAACTCGTTATCATTGAGGAAGTTATATTAATGATAAATATGATATCACCCATATTTGATTAAAAAGAAAAAAGAAAAAATTATGACCCATATTTAACAAAATGAGTGTGTGTTTTTTTTAAACCTTTTTTTTTTTTTGGCTATTGGCTTTGAATTCAAGTATATACATTTTATTTTATGTTATGTCATATGTGTGTCATGTATTACATATTACAAAATCAAAAAGTTTGTGTTTAAGAGAAAATGAATTTGAGATAGAGAGTTTTGGTGATTTTTCTGTATACAAGTTTCAGTTTGTAGACTAAAAAATCTTATTAGTGTTAATTTGGCTCACTGTGAACACTTACCATTACTTTGGTTTTATATGCATTTATAAACTTTATGATATACTAGCCTCTGAGCACGCGCTTACGCGTGTGCTCAAAGGCTCTTCTATTTTTTGAGTAAGGGTTAATTTAAAACATTTATTATAATTTGGGATTACTAGGTTTTTTTTTTGTGATTGAAAAATGTAGTAATCTTAAATTATAATAAATACTTTAAATTAATCATTACTCAAAAAATAGAAGAGTTTCTGAGCACGCGTGTGAGCGCGTGCTCAAGTGCTCAAATACTAGTATTAATGATAAATATGATACGACCCATATTTGATTAAAAAGAAAAAAGAAAAAATTATGACCCATATTTAACAAAAGGAAAATTTATGACCCATATTTATGCTCAAATGATATTTACATGCAAAGGTGGGTTGTTTCAGTCAGAATGGGAGAGTGAGTGCACGTCCTTTTAGTGCAAATGGTGGAGGGTTCAGTAGAGCGTGGCTTACACAGGTTCATCATTAAAAGATTGTGATTTGAAGATCTGCAAGTGTCTTTTCATTTTTTTTTTTTCGGTAATCGTCTTTTCATTTATTGCGAACGTTTATAGTTCACTAAGTTTTTTTTTTTTTTTTTCAAAAATCTTTTTTGTTATCTCACCCCTAGAAAAGAAAAAAGTGATTATTAATACCCTTAAGTCTGAAGTCTAGGACCCCAATACTTTGTACAACCTTCTTTCGTAAAAATATCATTTTGGCTCGAGATATTAGGTTCACTTTTAATTTGCGATTTTTTTTTTTTTTTTTTTTGGTCAGCAAGGAAATATCATTAGACTAGGAATTTATAAGTCAGTTACAACATAAGTTAGCTTTATCATCAACTAGAATTCTTTCCACCACAGGCAGTGGTTGCAAAAATACATTATACGAAATTACATTATTTGCGCCTATTTTGACCATAGCATCGGCACATTGATTGGCCTCCCTAAAGATGTGCTTTATCTGCTTGTTGGAAATCTCCTTCACCAGGTTCTGCAATCATTTAGCAAAGGTTCCAAAGTCAAGTTGATAGTATTATTGTTCATAAGCAATACTACACTTAAAGCATCCAATTCAATGATGAGATTGTTCAGCCCCATTTCCTTAGCTAATAAAAGGTCATCTCTAAGCACCCACAGTTCAGCCATACAACTGTTTGTGCACTTAATTTGCGATTTGAAGATCTGCAAGTGTCTCTTCCATCTGTTTCCTTAAAAAAAAAAAATTGTATTTTCCTTTTTTTTCTTTGATAATCAATTGTATTTTCCTTTTATTGCGAAAGTTTATGGTTCACTAAGATTTTTTGTTTTTTTTGTTTTTTTTTTTTAAAATCCTTTTTCCTATCCCACCCCTAGAAAAGAAGAAAGTGATTATTAATACCCAAATGCTAAAAATACAAAGATAGGATTAGGATGCTATCTAGTTCAAAGCATTTTCACATTTGGGTAACTTTGTTTGGTTTGAAAGGAAGAAAAGAGAAAGGAAGAGAAATTAAATCTAAGTATGTTAAAGATTAGATTGTTTATAAGACCAATATTCTAATGTCCTTCTGTTCAATGCTAATTGAATTATTAATGCACACAACACATTAAATCACTTTGTATTTTAAGAAAAGTGCAATTTGTTTCCCTTTTCTCTTTCAAGAAAGCTTTTCGTAATTAAGGGTTTTGGAATACCTCAAGTCCAATGCTTTAGTGTACTGAATTCGTCACAATGATAACACATGACCACATTTGACTATTTGTCACCAACACGACAAATTCAATGTATTGGAACAAAGCACTAGATCTAATCTTTACTCTTGGAAAAGTGATACTATTTCAATTACTTTTAAGTTGTAACCTTGTAAAAAAGATTGATTTCAAGACGAGCACTTTTTTATTTTTTAAATTACTCCTCTTGAAACCAGTCTATTTAAGACCAATTTTAAGTTTTTTTTTTCACTAATTTGTATTTCAACTTTATTTATTTTATTGAATTTTTAGTGAAAATGCTTGAAATTTCAAACCTTCTTATATAATTTTTTAAATTACTCATCTCGAAATCTGTTTATATAGATCCAATTTCAAGTTTTCTCTCTTCTTTTTTAATTGTTATTTCAAATTTTTTTATTGTTTTATATATATATCAATGAAAAGCTTGAAATTGGTGAGACCATTTGAGATTTTTTTTTCATTGTCTTTAATCTTCATTCAAAATTTTTTTTTAAATAATCATATTTTATTTTTCAATAAATGAGCAATTATATTTCAAAAAAAAAAATAATGTTACAGCAAGTTATTACAGAAACCACTTCACAAATCTTGTTGCGATAACCAACACCACCAAAAAAAAAAAAACCAAAGAATCACACAGCAGGATACAAAGAAAAAAACTACGCCAAGTGCTAAAAACAAGGAGGATTTCTAAGGCTTGCAAGAGAAATGCCTCAAGAGCAGCACAATGCTCCGTTCAAAACAGAATTGCAGAAATAGCCCCTGCTTTCCTCCCTATTTATAATTATAACTTCCCATTTGATAGTTCTAATAATAGCCTCTCCAGATTGTTTTTTTCCCCCTAAAATGGTTACAATATATTGTTAATCTTGTAATTCAAACTATTTCCTCCTAGAGCCCCAAACACTTGTGCACCAAAAGGTGCCAATTAAGCTACAACCTACAAGGCTCTTAACAACCTCTTCAGACTTGATATTGCCTTAATGAGTCACTATTTACATGAGTTGGAAACAAAACCCACAAAATTTTATCTAGTTTTATTGATTCAATTACATAAGTGGTCTAATTAAACAATTAGACCGCCTTGGATTCTTGTTCACTAGGTTATCGATTCAATTGGCTGGGCTAAAATGGGTTTATTTAACCGGTACACAAAACTTACACCAATTTTTTTTGAAGAGCATAACTTTAACTTTCAGATTCGAACATGTGATCTGTTAGTTTATTCATTCATTAAGTGTCTTACGAAATGTTAAAACTAAGAAATAAATAACTAGTAAAGGTTTGGATTCAATCACCAATAGAAAAATGATGTGTCCCATCATGTGCAATGCACATGACTCACTTGATTGGTTGGATTAAGTAAGTTGTGCAATGACAAGATCGAATGTCATCTTCCTATTGATGGTTAGAGCCAAACTTGGTCCCTACTAGGCCTGAACTGGCTCAGCCAACCTTGTGAATTCTAAGCCCATGGTTAAAACCATACTCATTTTCAATGTGACCAAACCAGCTTCAGCTCAATTTCCCACCACCTTCATTGCAATCCCAACGCTATATTTGCTCCTACACCATCTCTTTTATGGAAATATGCCACTTCTTCCCAGTTAGCCGATTCTGAATTCTAGTCCTATATATAACTAAAGCCAATTGTTGGGCTTCGAGGACAAAGGAATCCAGCATGCATCGGAAAAACCAAAAATAATTAAAGAGTGAATTTTTTGGGACAAAAACCATGCCCGATTGCATTAGTTCCCAATTTTATAGTAGATACATGTACAAATATATGCTATTTTCCACTCCTTTAGTAGAAAATAACAATCTCTTTTAGCAAGTATTTTTGAAATGAAAACCTGGAAAAGAAAATAAAAAAGAAAACAAATGAAAAATACAAGTGAGAGAGCTTTACAACCCTGGAGAATAAGGATTAGTGTAAGGCTCCAAACTAGCAAATCAAAAATGCCCAAAAGAAAGAGATGGCATTTGTCTCTTTCTATTGAGTAAATTGATTGAAAGAAAAGAAAACGATTAGAGAGAGAGAGACAAAAAAAAGGAGGTAAAGCAAAACAAAAGGAAACTCCCCTACCCTATTTATAAGTTAAACAAATGAATCCCCCTATTGGTTTTGCAACTCTGGATTAAATAAATGTCTGCTTATGAAGGGTAATATAGCTGCAAGTAATGCCTTGGGGCACTCCTCGTGCGGAAGATGGCCACATCCAGATATAGCAACTAGTCTCTGCATCGCAAAATAAATCATGGTAAAGATTAGACCAATTAGAGTAGAGAGGAAATTACTTTTTCATATCCTATCCTTGCGAAATAATATTTATGATATTCAAGTATTTTCTAAGAAGCTCGGACTATATTTCAATGAAACTGGCAGGTTCAAGAGAACCAGAAAAGAGAAGGTCATTTGCTTAGGATTTTTGGGATGGAACCAAGGTTTTTTCTCCATGTGTAACAACATTGAGAGACTAAAAGAGATGGGGATGAATGTCTCTTAACTGCCTGGATTTTCCACACAATCATCAAGCATTTGCTACCACAATGGGAATTGATACAACAAGATTTATCATCCCCACTCCCATGTAACATTACCTCAATAAGTTTGGTTAAGTCCCAAGACTTTACTATTAGTAAGTAACAGAAAAAGGAAATTGTAGAACAATACTTACAGAATTTACAAATTTTGAAGACATGGCTTGAGAAGAGTTAAGAGAAACAAGGGCATCTTCAGCTCCAGTAATAATCAACATCGGCATGTCTTCAACTGCTTTTACTAATGATTCTGCATTTTGTGGGGAAAGGACCGTCTCAGATGACAATCTACCTATCTCATGGAGTGCTTCATCCCAACCTTCTACACATAGGGGCGCCTGATTGCATTACACAACAGTGATCCAACTGACTGTTAACATACTGATATATTTATAAAACTGTCTATGATTTAAGGAGGTGCAGGTGTACCTTATAAAGCCTTAGAGTCTCTGCTGTTAGCTTGGAAGCATCATACCATGCACGGCGATTTATCACATGAGTGATTTCTGTTCGCAGTAGAGGACGAACCAAGTGCTTCTTCCCAAGTGAAGTATGCAGAAGAATCCTTGCAAAGGCTGGAACCACTTCTCTTGACAAACTAACACTTAGCAATACTACTCCTTGAATTGCAAACTGAATGATGCATATAAACAAATAAGGTGAAAATTTTGGAATTTGTTGGAAACATTTGCATAAAATGACTGAACAAAAAGTTATTTATACAACTTTTCTGACTCTTAGACATTATGTTAGAATTAGTTTGAGTCTATAAATTGTTAATTAGCTTATATCAGAAATTCAAGAACCCAAAAGCTGAGTAGCACTCTCAAGATAATAGTGCAAATAAAATTCATGGATGAGTAAGGGATGAAATAGCACTCTTATCCTTTGTTTGGGTAAGGTTGCAGGCTGAATTTTAGTGCATCAAAGAATTCCTTGTTTGGCTTGAGCAAGGGAAGAAATTTCAAATATCTATTGGAAAATTTTGGCAGGAATTCAATAACTTCCATCTACCGATGCTTTATTTCCAAAATCCTCCCAATAAAATGCACACACCTTGTGCTAAACCTGCCCAAAAAATGCCATTTACATAGAACACCATCACCATTATCTGCCGACCATCATATATCCAATAATATCAAACAGCACTAGCAAAGTGAACATGGCCAACTAGAGCCATGCCTCCGGACAAAATGTCCATTACAATTATTATAAAGTCCTCTCTCCATTTTCATTCTGCTTAAGAGTAGTCAAAGAATGTGCTCAACAAAGGATGCAAATTTACAGTCCCAAGAGCCTAGATTATTGATCTAGTTTCCATCTTGATTTCTCAAATCTTATAATAGAATTTCCAGAAAATGGAATTTCAATGCTGAGAGATTGAGAAAAATGGAAACTTCCTTCAAATGGAGTTACACCCAATTTAATTGGAAGAAGTCTCCAGAGAACTGGTATCAACCAAAAAACCCAGTTGCTTCGTTGATACCCAACAAGCAAATAATTATATTTAAATACCAATGCTAAAAGAAATGAAAGCCAGTACAGTGGTATTCCATGGATCAGACTACAGAGAGAAAGATCGTGAAGCTCAAGATCATGACTGGCTATGGTCAAACCCATTTAATCATTTACTTGTAAAGTCAGATGGAATTTTTGGTGATTTAGATGAATGAGATTTCTTTATTTATGCCAAACAATAATTATTAGACACGATTTACATTTTCAATTCTCCATGAAAATATTAATTACTTCATCCAAACCCAAACATAGTGTTAAGGTATTTGTATTTTGACATTTTAGATCTTACACCAATTGATATGATCCTTTTTCTGCCTGAAAGGTGAAATTAAAAATATTCGTTTTTTCCCCTTTTCCTTTGGTGTGTAAGGATTTAATCGGCATAGAAAAAGAAGATGGTTACTCACGTTGTAAGAATTCATTGATGTTTGAACCCTTTGTGCAGCCCTTAAAGCAAGTAGGCCTCCATCATCATGACCAACAAGAATTACCGAAGTAAACCCCATCTCTGAGCAGAAAGAAAGAAGCAAGTCTACCTGAAACATCAGATAAAATATTCAGACCTAAGTCTAAATTTGTTCCAGACAGAAAGGGTGAAGATAATGAATACATAAAATGAGCGAGAGAAAGACCCCCCCAAAAAAAAAGAGCAACCACAACAGGATCATGAGATCAACAAATGTGGAAATGCCCCCAGTACATGTTAAATATGCTTTGGATTTACAAATGGATCACTCAGTTTGTCACACTTGATGCTGCATTTGGCATCAGAAATTGTGCTTTGGATTTGAAACTGGACTCCTATCTAAAACCATGAAGTGAGGACTCCAACTTCAATCCAAGTCCAATTCCAAAACTCCAAATATGTTGACAAATCAAGTATTAGGGACATTTAATTTCACTTCCCATCCTTCCATACAACACTATTAATATCTCTTCACCTTCCCAACAACAGAGACAGAAATTCAATTTTGTTGAGAATTAAAAGAGAGATACACATGAGTGGGGGATCTTCTCCATTTCCTTTGAAATGTAGATAGTCCATTTCACAATTAAGATTTTACCCTAGATAACAAAGTACAAAATGCCATATCATTTAAAATTGTAATTGATGTGGTACTGGATGCACCTTTAAATTATATTTAATTTGAACCATAAGATAAATCCATTTCAAATGGAGATGATCATTTTCCAGGTAATTTATAGAATTATGATTATAACAATCAAATCTTAGTCCCAATTACCTGAGTATCAAGTTTATAAGGATTAGGCAATTCTTTTTCCTCCCAATCTTCCCGACGCATTCTTGAAGTTAATCCCCAACCAGGACGATCAAAAGCAGCAATGGTACAACCCACTTGCCGAGCTAGCACCCCCATCACATGCCTCCATGAAAAGACTCCACCCCCAAATCCATGCACCAGAACAACACCGAACTGGCAATTTGCCTCCAAGTCCCTCTCTAAAGTCCCAGAGTTCAATTTACCAACTTCACCCTGCTCACCAGCATCATCCAAGCTCAAGACAGGGATTTCTTCAGGAAGAACAGGAGGAGTTGTGGAACCATCCAATAATGGAGCATATAGTGAAGAGCTATGAAATTGATTGCTATAGCTCCTGTGCATTTGATATTGGCTTTTTGACAACACACTTAACGCATGCCTCTCAAATTTTGGCCTTCCCACAGCCTTTTTTGGGGAGCTGCAACTAGGACTGGGTTCAAGAAAGACAGTGGAGGACAATGAACGAGGTGAAGAACCAGGAAAGCTGAGCTTGTAATGGAGAGTAAGGCCTCGACATGTTATGAATAAACTGTCAATGTCGGCAAGTAAACTGACGGGGAGTTCTCCTTCATCACGAGGTGACCCTAAAGGCTTTCGCCTCATTTCACTGTCACTTTTTGGGGTTTTTCCTCCACAAGGAGTGGGAGATCGTGGGACCTTCTGGAAGCCAGACAAAACACTTTTGCATGAAAGGACCTGTTAATTTGATTGAAAGAGTAGTCAGTAAAAACAGTAGACATTATGACCATATAAATCCATATAGTGCTACCAAAGAAACAGACAACAATTAAGTAACCAAGTTTTATATGATCAAGAACATGCACCAACTTCAAGGTCTAATTGGAAGAAAAACATCCCCATGTAATTGACAAGAGCACATTCAGTCTTAAATGAATAGGCATTGACAACATCTACAAGCATCTTACTTTTCGATAAGCAAACATGTATTTCAAAATTTGAGAAAGCACGAGACAAAAACTATGCAAACTTACAGTATCTGCATCAACTCGGTGAAACAAGAGCTTTCTCCGTGCTCTGCAGCTCGTTCTATACGCAACAACAGTATGGCCTAGAGCAAAGACTACAGAGGAGAGAAACAAGACAGGCATACCCCATGACTTCTTCAAATGGAGCTTCTGCCTTGAGAGGGAATATGAAGCTTCAGCCTCAATTTGAGAATTTACAGTGAAAACACAAGCCTTAACTGAAAGAAGAAGAATTGAGAGAAATGAACACAAGGTCACAGTTCCAAGGTATGGACCATGTGAGAGAGCAGGGGCATCACACATTGAATAAACACCTGCAGTCAAAAGACATTGGATCAGATTCAGCAAATATTTGAAACTGAAAATAACCAAGCCCAGATGATAAAATTTTGAATATGATATGAGGTCCATCAATTTCTGTAACATTCTGCCTACAAAATTCTAAAGAAATCTTCAACGGAACACCTTGGTAAAATTACATTGATAAAATTGAAGAGCACTACATCACAAATTTTTTAACAATATTTTTACAAACCCAAAACAGAACATCACTTTTTTACCTTCCCAATAATCCCTCACTGTATTAGCAGTTTGTAAAATAGCTTTATGGTTTTAGCATTTTCCAAAATTGAATAATGGCATGAGAAAAAATCAGATTTCATAAACATTAAATTCTCTTTCATAATGTGAATGGAATCATACACCATTTTATTTTAAATTTAAAAGAATAACAAAAAGAAAAAAAAAATACTAAAAATTCAGCGCAACAAAGTGGGAGTTCGTGTTTCTTAGGTTCCACATGCAATTGAGAGAACTTGATTCCTATTTTTTCCCTAAAAACAGAGCATCCACACTTTCTAGATTTCAAGGCATAAAAGCAGTTGCCCACCTTAAAAGAACGAAACTTGTACTGTAAGCTACAAAAAAATGGAATCTTATAATTTCAGATTTTACAAACACAAAATTTTCATTGTTTAGGAACTATAATAAGAACAAAAAGCTCCAGCTAGCTGAGCCAAACACAGCAAGTTTTAGATTCATAAAGGACTTTACTTTTTAAGCTTCTTAGTAATCAAAACAACGATGAAAACAAAAAATAAATAAAAAATAAAAACTTGTACAGACTGTAATCTCCTTTATCTAAACGTAAAATTCAAATATAGAAAATGAAGAAGATTAACAAAATTAATAAGTATTTTCCACAAAAGCATAGAAGCTATTAAGGGAAAAAAAACAATTAACAGTGATAAAGGCAGTTATATCTCACTGTAAATTAATTTTTGCCTTATTTTTGGATCAAACACCAGCTAAAAAAAAGATTGTTTATAAAAGTCTGTTTTTTTCTGTACTTTCTCAGCAACCAAACATAGGTTGCAATTCACCCAAAAAAAAAACAAAAATCATTAAATAAACATAAGTTTACGAGGACAAAAACATATTCATAAAATATAGTTTTGAATTTTGATTCCTTGAAGAATCGGCAAGTAGAAGATCAAAATGTATTCAAAAGCAACAAAATTTTAAAATTTAAATTACAAAAAAATAAATTAAAAGTCGAAGAAAAGATACAAGACAAAAAAAAAAATCCGTACAATTTTCCATTTGAAAAAAAAAAAAAAAAATTCAATATATTTTAAATTTTGATCTCTCGAAGAATTAGCAATAAGAAGATGCCAATCCTTCAAAAACAACTAAAAATAAACAAAAGCTAAAAGCAAAAAATAAATAAATAAAAATCAATACGGTTCTGAATTTCGATTCGTTCAAGAACCAGAAACACGAAGATCACAATTCATTCAAAATCACCAAATATAAAAGCTTTTTTTTTTTTTTAAATGGTAATAAAATCAATATTGGTTTGAAATTTGATTCCTTTAAGGAACCAGCGAAACGAAGATTACAATTCAAGAGCGAAAAATCAGAGAACGTACAGATAATGATGAGAGATCTAACAACGGAGACGAGAGGAATATCGGTCAAGGAGCTTTTGAAAGCGTATCGTCGCAGATGCTCTTTGAGACCGTAGCATCCGATGCAGGTGAAGCTGGAGATGAGTACGAACGGCACGAGCACGTCACCAATGGCGACGAGCAAAGGCAGCGACGACACAAGCAGCGACACCACCATCGCCACCATGAAAAACAACGTCCGTACGATCCTCCTTACTCTCTCTCCCACAGGACCTCCCTTCGCCATACTTTTAATCAATCAATCAATCAAAATCAACCGATCAACCGATCAATGAATCGTCGAATGTACGTTGTTGGATTGAATTTTGTTAATTTTTTCAAATTCAATGCACGAGTGTCTCGCTCTATATCTCTCTCTCTCTCTCTCTCTCTCCCCGCGTGAGGGTTTTATGTGGGACTTGATGATGATGATGATGATGACGAAACCACCGGAGATGGTGGCGGAGGAGGCTCCTCGGGCATTTCTGTGATATTTCCGGTGGGGGGTAAAATGGTAATCTCCCACTCAAAGCTTCATGGAGAGGCTAGGGTTTGAGAGAGCGAGAGAGGAGAGGAGAGGAGCTTTGAAATCAAAAAATTTCAAAGGCCCTTTGCTTTGTTGCTGTTGGGAAGGTTTTTGAATTCGCTTCCTTCTCTCTCTCTCTCTCTCTCTGTTTTTTGTGTTTTCTTTCTCTATTTTTTTATTTATATTTGCTTTTTAGTTTTCATCGTGTAAACAAAAAAAGGTGGAATTGGCAGAGAGGGAAATCCATCGCTAATCAGAATAATAATGTATCTGACACCACTTGATTATTTAGTTGCAAACCTGTCCGCCTTTTTTTTCTTGACAGAACTACCCTTTTCTTACGGGATAACACTATTATTAATTATTTATTTCTGTCTTCTTAATTCACCAAATTACCCTTCCTCTTTTCTCTCTCTCTCAAATTTTTTTTTTTTTTTTTAGCTTGATGGGAATCAAACTTTTTCAAGTTAATGCTACATGATTAATATGATTACCAAATATAGACTTTTGAAAAAAATAATTGACTAAATTTCAAATTACACTCCTAAAATTTGGAAGTGCTTAAAGTTATATTCCGTTTGTATTAACAGTTATTCCATTCGTATTTTATGTTAAGTGTCACATGAATTTGTTGCGCGTGTTTAGTTTGTTCAATAAAATGATGTCATGTTTATTTTATTATGCCATGTCTTTTTTTTTTAGGCTACAAATATAATGTGGCATCATTTTACTAGATGAACTAAACACTCGTAACAAGTTAAGTGGTATTTAATAGAAAATATAAATGGAGAGGCTGTTGATGCAAACGAAATTGAACTTCAAATGGTAAAATCTAAACTTAGTATGTAAAATCTAAACACCCCCAAACATTAGGTGTGTAGTTTGCAATTTATCCAGATTAATTTTACAACACATGTTTTACCCCTTTAAGTAACCCATGTGATACGTTTAATGGACAAACAAATTACACAATTATCACGTGGATACATTAAGAAAACTCATCAATTGATTTGTGGTATTGGTCACGTACGTAATGATCACATGATTCTTTCATTTATAAGAGCTAACAAAAGTTAGTTTCAAGGGTCAATTTGACAGATATAGAAATCTCAAGGAGTTATAAGAAAGAATAAAATTCTAATGGTTGTTTTTGCATACAAAATTAATAATAATTGTACTTGTACTTAAATTTTATTCTTGTAACAAAATTTGTAGTGATTTTTTCATTTTCCTTTCTTTTTTGAGATGGCTGGTGAGTAATGACCAAGGAAATTACTTTCTTTCCTTTTCTTTGATTTTTTATATATTTTAATATAAGATATATTCTAAATTTGGAATCATAAGCTAGCAAATGGTGACTACTTCTTTCTACCATCATAATTCTAACTCATTTTCTACTAAAAAGTTAAAGTTTAAACCCTTGACCCAATTATTATAAATCTGAAAAGGTTGGTAATAATCAAAAAGTAATCCAACCCTTTATTTTTTTATTTTAGTATCCTTTTCTTGAAGTTAAAAATAAATAAATAAATAAATAAATAAATAAAGAGAGAATTGAGTGAAGTATCAAATAAACTTTACGAGCTTATTTATCATTTATTTACAATACCTTTAAGCTATTCTTATTAGTTTTCTTTTTCCCTTCTAAGAGAAATTGATTTTAGATGACAACTCACCTTTTTTTTTTTTTTTTTTGAGAAGAAAGATGACAACACAATTTTTTTTTTGATAGGATGAGAACACAATTTTAATTGTTCATTAACTAGCCTATTTGATTTTTTAAAATAATATTATTAGTGATTTATCTTAGAGTTATTGAATAAAATTAGAACATTTTTATATAAATATTTCGATAATTAGAGAATGAGAGATTTGAAATCTAAATGTATTAATTTAGAAAAGTAAGAAGTGTCAACCAATTATTTAATTACTAATTAGGATCCACCCCCCCCCCCCCCCCCTCCCCCCAAAAAAAAAAAAAGCAATGATTTTGACGCTTAGTTATTGCTTTAGAGCAACTTAAAATGGCCAACAGTTATGGTTGTGGGTCAAAACTCAAAAGGCTACTTGTTTCTTTTGTGCTTCATGCAAAAGATGACATCTGTGATGCATTACTTAATTTCCTTTTCTATTGGTCACTATTGGGCTATTGGCTATTCCATCTATTAGACAATTGTAGTTATAAATTAACCAACATTAACCTCGTATATTTCGTAATATTTAAGTATAAAGTACACAAATTTCTAACTTTTTATAATTAAAAAAAAAGGTACAAGTACACAATATATAAATGGATGAGGTCAATAGGTTAATAAACATTCTTGGGGTTGTCTTTCTTGTATCTTGGTACAGGTGCCACTGCCTAGGTTAACCAAATTTTGATTTGATTAGACAGAGATTCAAACTACTCGTTTTTTTTTTGAAAAGTACTCGTTTGTTTATTCCACATATGTATTTTATTTCATGTATGCAACTAGGATAATTTCATGATTAGTTAAATAAAAAATAGAGTAAGTTTGTATAAATTAACAAAATTGACAAAACAAAATTTTTAAATACATTTACACAACTTTCAAGATGTATTTTTACAAATTTTATAAGACAAATAAAAGAATAAAAGAGAAAAAGTTAATAGATGCCCAAAAGCATTAGTTTAAGAAATATTTTTAAAAACATTACCTTGCTTGAAGATTGAGATATGGCCATGTGGTTTGAGCTTGTGACAATGTGATTTGTGATCTCATGGCAACATTGCATGCAATTTTATGGTAGCGTGATGATTTGCCATCTAGGTGACAAATGACAACTTTGCGGCGCTTAGATAGCTAAGATTGACCAAATTTGACACAATAAATTGGCCATTGAATCATTTGAACAATAAAAATTTGTTGGAATAGTAGATCTGACTACAATTCAAATGGCCCGTAAAATTTTTTGTAAAAATTGGACTGACAATCAATTCTCAATTAACCCAATTCAATCAACTAATTTGGGCTAATTCTCAAAACCATGGTCATCACCCCATCATACTCTCTCTACTTAAATTAAAATATAACCACATTAGAAGTAAAACAAAAGCATTACATGGTATTACTCAAACAAATGCACTATAATTTGTTAGACTTATTATTTGTTGCATTTCAAATTTGTTAGTTTGATTTCTTTATTTTTATACTTAGATCAAATTGAAATATTAGGCTAAATTATATAAATTGTAATTAGTTATTGAGTTATGATCTTAAATAGTTGAATACATATCTAACTTTTTCCATTATAAATAACAAAATGTCCCTAGATAACTCCAATAGTTAGGTTGGGTTAGCAAAAATACCCTAAACCGAGCCTTATTAGGACCATTGTCCCCAAAAATAAAAATGAATTATTTTAACCTAAATTGCAAATTACTTTCTCTAACACAATTCTTAAAATTTAGATAACTAAATTGAACAAAAATGAACTTACATGATTAAATTGAATTACTTTCTCACTTTTATTTTACTAGATCTTAAAAAAGAAAAGAAAAAGGAAATTACCTTCAAAGAATGAAAGGGTAATTTGGGGAAGAAACAAAGGAAGCAATATTAAATTAGTTAACTAATTGAAATTGGTTAGAAAGGGGCGGCCATTCCACCAACAAAGTACAACGAATTTAAAGGAAGCGAGATCCCCAAGAACGTGACCGTTAGACGGAGTAGAAGATCGTGGTCGGGACCAGAAATTAAAGTATTTTACTATTTTTTTAATTATAAAAAAATTGTAAAATTAAAAAAATTAAAAATTAAAAATCACACCCCCCACCCAATCAGCGACCCCTACTCTATATCACCCGCAGGTCACGTCACCGTCACCACCACAATTTCTCCTCGCACAGCGAGCCAATGGGTCCCATTTTCTGTCCCTCCCACTCTGTCTTATTTCATCCCTGAATGCCACGTGGCAAAACTGTACAACCTGTAAAAGTTATATACCTTGCAGTGTCATTTCTTGGGACCCAATCAGAATGGAGTACGCAACGGTCAGATTGAAATTAAAAAGGGTTGGAAATTTAAAAAAAAAAAAAAAAAAAAAACTAGCTTGAGGCTTGCCAAACACTATCAAAGTAGCAGGGGTTTGAAACAGTGTAATAAAAGTGCTTGGGCTTATGTAGCTAAGGATCTACGTGGAGTTATCAGATTGTATGGTGTGGTTAGCAGCAATGCAAATTCAACAAGTGGGGCTGTACAGGAGGCTTTGATGGAAGCAGTCATCACAGCCAAAAACTACAGATTTCAAAAGATTCTGCTTTTGACCAACAACAAGAATCTAGTCCAACTTTTACACAGGTTTAAGAATCTAGCTTGGCATGAGAGATCCTTGATTACTGATATGGAAATTTTGTATCAAAGTGGACTTGTTTGTAATATGTTAGTTGTCCTCAAATGTGTTCTTGATTTTGTTTATGTTGCTGCAAAATTAGCAATCCGAATGCCATTACACCATAGTTGGGTTGATCCATGTCTTTTGTAATAGTGATAAATTCTGTATCTTCCATAGTTGGTATCAAAAAAAAAAAAAAAAAAAAAAAAAACACCTACACGTTTTAAAAATGAGAAGTGTCAAAGTTAAATTTATAATAATTTTTTTTTCCATTTATAATAGTATTTGTTGGGAAAGTGTTGTATTCTTAATATTTCTTTTTTAAAATTTCTATTTTGCTTCCTAAACAGAAGCACAGATGACTCTTATAATCCTAATACTTTTTTTCCTTGTAAAAAACTAGTTTTTGATCTGTTTATTAAGTAAACACAAATAACTCTTAAATCTTAATACAAGTTTATATATTTTTTTGTATAGTGTGGGCTTGGAAACCTTGTAATTTTCACTAACTTATTTTTATAGTGTTTATCAAAGATATAATTTTTATATTAAATGTGTGAAAAAAAATAAAAAAGTAGTTTATTTTCAAAAAAATTAATTTTGTTATTTTTTTCTACAAAAAAAGTGAGGTAAGAAAAAAAGCTAAAAGCTTTTTAGAGCATTCATATTTATTTGTGCAAAAATTTATGTCTATTTTAACATAAAAACATGTTTTTTTTTTTCCTTCTATTTTACATACTTATTTTTTAAAACACCACAGGTCAAAATATCTATTTTTATACTACATTTTATTAAAGTTATATATTTTTTAAAATTGTTTCTCTTTCTTTATACACAATAACTATCATCTACTCTTTTCATTCATTCTAAGGATATGTAAAAAAATGATTAAAAAAAAAAAGCAAATTGAAAAATGCTAGCGTGAATTTACACCGTTACCAAATTAGCAACCATGTATTTGATACAACTTTGTATGATCTTATATAGGTGACTTCTGAGTAGCTAAAATGCGATACTTTTTCTGTTATACAAGCATTGATACGAGTGCTCTTAGTATAGCAACTTTGAATTTCGTTGGATAAAATGTAATACTTTTTCTATTATACAAACATAGATACAAGTGCTCTTAGCCAGATAGACTCTAATTGTGCCGCTCCTTGCATCATGACATCCTGTCTTTAAAGTTGATCTTAAGAGAGTTTGAATTGAATCTTATAAATAAAATTAAAAAACTTAGAAACCTTTGGACATGCTCAATAATATATAGTTGATCTAAAATGCACTAATCTCAAAAAAAAAAAAAATATATATATATATATATATGTATGTATGTATATGTATATTTTCCTTTTCTTTTTAAGGCTCTCACAACAAATTTATTTTGGTATAATTAAATGCACGAGGGAGTGTTTCAGCAACAAATGGTAAATAGACAACAATCAAAGATGGAGAATGAAACAAATAATTGTTTTTAATAATGATATTCAGACTTCTTTGAATATCTAATTATTTTCCTGTTCCACACACAATAAATTATTAGATAGCTGTATCTCAAAAAAAAAAAAAAAAATATATATATATATATATATATTAGATAGCTACATTCCTTAAAAGTGTTTCTACATTGCTGATAAAAAGTTTTGAAACTAAAATCTCATAAATATCAAATAGAAAAATAAATACAACTTTTCACAATTTTCATCTTCAACCAAAATGAAACAGAGAACTTGAAGGAGAAGGAAAACATTCAAATGGTATTTGAGTATTCTGTGTCATTATTAGTAATAAATTTAATATTTTTGGAAAGTCTTAAAATGAGTCCAACACATTAATTTGTTTCTTTTCGTATTTTATCGAATTAAAAAAAAAAAAACAAAAGGGAAATAACTTCTTGCCCTTTTGTATGCAGTAGCTGACAATGGAGGTTTCGGTTCGGCCGAAAATATACTGGTATCGATGAAACAAGAAATTTCACGAGAGTAGAAAATGTCGTCGTTTTAGCGTAGAAAAGAAAAAGAAAGATACCCGAAACATTTTTCGAATGAAATAAAAGCATAGTAACAGTAAAAAAAAGTTAAAAAAACAAAGGTGGTAACTGGTACTGTCAGTTTCTGTGACGTTGTCAGATTACACAGGCACAACTTTTTCACTTTTGTCTTATAAGTTGGTGAGTTACCACAGTCCACAGCATGCGCAAAGTGAAAAAAAATAAAAAGGTTTTTTAATTTTTTGTCTTTTCCCTATTCCTTTTTTTAAATTACTTTTTGAAACATACTGTGTATGTTTTTTTTTTTTTTTTACATTTTAAAATTTGGGTTTTTGATAGGATCGATGTTAAAGGGTCTAAAATAAGAAGTTAGTCAAGAACGTGCTAGTTTGATTGCATATGTTTTTTTTTTTCTTCCATGACCTAAGGGATCTTCACATGGACCTACTAGCTAGCAGGTAGAGCACTCTTTTTTAGTTTGTCTTTTGTGTGATTTTTGAGAAGCTTCAACGTTGTCTTGGAATTTGGAAAGCATGATGTCAAAGTGAAGAAAATAGAAAATTATGATTACCAAGAAAATAGAAAATTAGGGGAGGCTTCTATATATCTTTATGTCCTTGAATTATTTGAAATTTTGAAATTTTCAATGCTTTTTTTTTATACCATTCCAGAAAAAAGGAAACATTACAAGAGGTTCGGATTTACAGAACAGCAATTGATTGGCAATTTCGTTGCCAATTTAGCTAGAGAAAAAACACTACTAGTTACAACCCTTGGGACAAACATATACAAAATCAGCAGCTAAGAGATGAGACCAATCACAATCAGACATGAGGCGCTTCTCTTGCCAACTAGAGGTGATTTGGCTGTTATTGACTTGCACAGCCCTCCTACAATCACTGAGAAACAAAACGTGCTTAAGACCCAAGTCCCTAGCCTTGATTGCTTTGCTGCCTCCAGCATTGCCCCCTGGATGATGACTGGAATAGGTTGATCTGTACAGCTGAGCTAGATATACCTTGTAGGATGGGATTTCCATGAGTAGTCTTGGCTCCATGACTGAAATTTTCAATGCTATTAAAAAGGTATGTATAAATAAATGGTACCTTATCTCTCTCTCTCTCTCTCTCTCTCACACACACACACATACATATATTTTGGCTAAGATACAAAAGTGACCTTCTAACTTTTTTCAGATTTTATTTTAGTTCTCTAATTTTGCGTTTGTTCATTTCAGTCCTCTAAGTTTCAGATTTATTCAATTAAGGCTTTCTGTTAACTTTTATTAAAAAAATTTGAAAAAAAAAATTCTGGAAAATATTTTTCAACAATTAATTGAATTTTTTTAATTTAAAAAATTTGAAGAAAAATTTATAAAATTGAAAAATTAACCACAACATATAACAAAAGTTGATGGAAAAGCCTTAATTGAATAAACTTGAAAATTAGAG
The DNA here is from genome assembly GCA_032727855.1 of Quercus ilex subsp. ballota. Classification (NCBI taxonomy): domain Eukaryota; kingdom Viridiplantae; phylum Streptophyta; class Magnoliopsida; order Fagales; family Fagaceae; genus Quercus; species Quercus ilex. The sequence continues at coordinate 31,218,010 of CM064912.1, read as the reverse complement.
GACTGAAATGAACAAATGCAAAGTTAAAAGACTTAAATGAAATCTGAAGAAACTTAAAAGGTCAGTTTTGCATTTTACTCTATTTTTTTTTAAAGGTGATACATTGTCAATGTCTAATAAACATAGATGTAAAAGTTTTCAAAGGAACTCATATTAATGTTTAATGATTTTATAAATTGGGGGAAGATATAATTTGCACCCTCTAAATTTGTGGTTGCTTTTATAGTTCTAATTTAATTATTTGTTTGGCTTTCAAAACTTATAATTCACATCATTGGCTATTATAAACTCTATCGTGTCATTTCCATTATAGTCTGATACATTTTTGCAATTAATCCACCTTAAAAAAATGATGTTTTTATTAATATATGTATTTTTTATTTTAAGTTCAAAACGATGTTGTATTTGGCTGAGTTGACGAAATGGACATATTGAAATTGTTGAAGTATTCGAGGATCGAGGGCATAAATTAAGGACAAATTTATGAATGCCCCCAAATTTAAAAGAGTTAAATGGTATTTTATGTTACAGGAAGCTTTTAAGTTAGGGCAACAATATTCAAATTTTTTTTTTTTTTTTTTTTTTATAGTTGGTAAAAAATAGGCCCTAAAGAATTTTTGTCAGATTTGGCCCCTTCAAATGAAATTGATTAGCCCCCCCAAGTCTCCTTGATTCATTCAAATTTATTCAACTATGTTGACCTGTTGTTAGTCTTTCTTCATCTCTCCTTCCCCAACACGTCATCACACAAGCCCAACTTGTATAATTTTTACTATTGGGCTGTAGCCTCCTTTATATAAGGTTATTACTTCACCTTTTCAATTTGTATTTTCCATTTACCTCATTACTCATAGTGAAAGTGTTCCTTAGTCTCTCTACTCCTCCATTTCTTCTTCTCCTTTTTCATTTATATTTTACATCTAATTCTATTCATTTTTATCTAAGTTCAAATTCTATTTCTATTTATTTTTATTATGGTTGATATTTTTTTTTCTTCCTCTTATTTATTAATCCAATTGATAGTCTAATTCATTATTTATATTTAGTATTTCATACTAACAAACTAAGACAACTATATTTAAGTAAGCTTTGGTATGACAAACACATCTAATACTAGATTAGATGCATAAATCTTCATAGTCCAATATATGGTACCGCAAATTTTATTTGAAAAATCTCATACACATGCCAAAACTAACAAATTTGTCTGTGTTTGACAAATTTGTCCATTAATGAGTGGATCATAAATACACACACACACACACACACACACACACACACATATATATCTTGTTAATCAATATGATCATTTAGTCTTTGCTGGCCCCCCCAAAGGAAAATTTATAACTCTGTCCCTGAGAACATTAAATCAAAATAATTTCATGCACATTATGTACATTATAGATTTACAACAAAAAAAGAAAAAAAGTTTGATTTCAAAAACTATGCAATAGTTTAGCATTAGGTCTATATACTGACAATGATAACTTTGAAATTTGCACATATTATGATAACATGTAGGAAAAAAAATAAAAGAAAAAGAATAGATGACAAATTAAAAGGAAGAGTCAATATACCAACTGACCACAATCATATGAATATATATATAAATTTGACTTCTAAATTCTAATAATAATTTTTTTTTTTTGGGTTTGGTGGGGAAAGTAACTTCTAAACCTTGTAGACTTGATGCCGGTCAAGGCGTGATTATATATAAGTTGCATATTCGATTTCATAAACTTACAAAAATTGTTGTGCTCAATGTGTTTCCTAATCAAAGTAATTTTGTCACTAGTGATTCCCAACATGTAGTTTAATGTAAAAGAGATAAATATATATATGTTAATTTCTCTCTCATACACATAGTTGCACTCGGAAATTGACAAATATAAGCATATAGAAACGGTTTGGCCATTTGGGTATTTACAAGTCCCAAATTCAATATGTCTGGTGCTACATATACATAAACTATAGCATTAATTTGACAGTCAAAATTTTTAAAAATTATCATGGCTTGTACTGAAGGTCATACAGGACAGTCACATGCTTACTAATTAGTTGTTTATTAGTAAGTAAGAAAAATGAGGGTATAGTTTGAAAAGTTGTCTTTCACATTACTAAAAGACTGAGAATTTATCAATAATTGTGAGGAAACACGAAATCTTAACTAAAATATTAGTTAACAATTTAATCACGTAATTTCATGATTCCTTAAATTAAATTAATTAATCTTTTTTCTTATCGTCTCATTTGAAAGTTGAATCATTGAGGTTGAAAGAATAGGAAAATGAAGTATATGGTGCAATGAAATGGTTCTTGGTTAAATTTTTTATATTTTAGAAGATGAAATAGCTTAGAGTATTCACAACAAAAATTTCTGTCTATTTTAATATAAGAACTTACTTATTCTATTTTACATACTTATTTTTCAAAACACTTCACATCAGATTATATATTTTACACTACATTTTATTAAAATATCATTTTTTCTTGATTTTTTAATTATTTGTCTTTCTTCATATACAACAACCATCATCCATTCTCTTCTTCTATTCTCAAAATATATAAAGAAAGAACAAATAACTAAATGCAAAATAAATAGTATTAATGTAAATTTATACGATTATTATAGTAAACTTATAAATATGCATAATTATACACGGATTAATGTGTGTCATTTTTACGAAAAACTTAACAAATTAAAGTTGGAAAATTTTGAATACCCATTTCCCAATAATAAAAAAATGATAGACATAAAGTTTGGATAGAGATAGGTAATTTGGTATGGCATTGGTGGTTGAGTCTTTTCGTTGCTTGAAGAAAGCAATTATAGAAAATAGGGATAGGGTGTGTGTCTCCCAAGTTATTTGCCCAAATAAAGGTTATTGATCTTCTTCTTTACATAGTTTGTTGGGAAAGTCAAAAGAATTGAAAGGTTTTTCCCGCCGGTGCAAGGGACAAAAGGGTGACCTAATTAAACATGAAAATGGGACACAAAGACAACCCATAAACGCATGATATTGAGTCACCATGTCAATTCATCCATGCTGCTGATGTTGAATGGGCCCCAAATGTTCCTTCCCAACCAGATATTCACTTTATCCTTTTCTTTCGTTTGAAGGTTATTGAGAAAGTGGGAAGTTTTTTTTTTGACAATGGAACCTTGCCTACTAGACAGTTTGGACTATACAACATACATGGCCACTTTGAACGCAATACTTTGTGCGCAATCATCAATGATCAATCACTAAAAAGAAAAAGAAAAATGCTACACATCTTTTTTTTTTTTAACTTAATTTTTATTTTTGTGACCCATTGAGCATGTGAGTTCTACTAATTAAATCATCAATAATCACTCATATTTTGATGGTTGACAATTTCTTAGTGGTTTCATTTTAATCCTAAAATGGATAAAAGATGATCATATATCAAGCATCAACACTTGCTAAATAATCAGGGTTCAACTATTGCATTATAAAAAGGGTCATGCTAATGAGTGCCCTTAGGGTACTCATTAATAATCTATTTTAGAAAAGTTTTGATACCACTTTTATGGGAAATGAAAAAATCTATCAAAATATTAATTATTTTTTTTTATTTCCCATAAAAACTTTATTTAAATAGATAAGAATGAGGTGTCATTAACACTTCTTTATTATGAATTAAAAAAATAATGTAAGAAAGGACAAATATAAAATTTTAACATAATTTTCTTACATATACATTTTATAAGCTTTTGGTGAAAATATTCATGTAAAAAATCAAAAATTTAAAAGCTCATCTTTGGAGGGTGTTTGCATTTGAGATAATGAAAATAAAAGCTAGGTTTTTCATGGAAATGTAGCTAGTCATATTTTTTTTTTTTGAGAAAAAAATAAATAGTAGGGTAGGGCATGTGGGATTTGAATTAGAGACTTCCGAGGACCCTATAAACTATAAAGGATGTCATTAGATTTTGAATTAGTTTTCTAAACGAAAAATGCATCAAACTTAAAGCAATTAAAATCAGTTATATTGTTCCTAAACAGTATATATGTAGGAATAAGATCCGAAATGCTCCTGTTTATTTGTTTATTTTTTTTTTAACGGAGAGAAATGATCCTGGTTTTTACTTTTTACTCTCTTTGATTTGATATGATGGGAGTTAATTTAATCTTTGCACCTACTTGTTAATAATGATGGACATTTGAATTCTTATTGAGCACTAATTCATTTGTTGACCATTTTGTTCTTTTCAAATGTCGTCATAAAAAAAAAAAAAAAAAAAAAAAGTTCTTTTAAAATGTCAAAATCCAATTTATTGGGCAAGGATCAAGTTTTATGAAGCATCCTAGTGGGCAGTGGCCACCATAAATGGTTGATAATGTTTACGAGGTGACTAATCTATATTGCGAGATCTACATGGATTTCTCTGTGATTGATTTCTTGATAATAATAGGATAATTCAGCAACATATAGTGACCCATTTCACCCTATAATTAATGAATTTTATTAACATGTGCTCTAAGGACACATAATAAAATATCATTTTTGAAATTTTTTTTTTATTGAAAATTGAAAAAATTTTGACAGTTTTTTCAATTTTCGATAAAATTTACATTAACCGGATTCATAATTAATTTAATTCTTGTTACTTTTTTTTTTGAAAGAGAATTTAATTCTTTTACTTGGTATTCTTTTTGGAGAAGTTACCGAGTATAAGCATTATAGAGAAATACTAAAGTGAATTTGACGTAATTATTATTATTTTTTTGGCACAAAAACAATAATCTTTGTCAAGATTGATAGATGCTTTTTGATATTTTCAACAAAAATATTCAGGTTTAAAATTTTCAATTATTGTAACTTGTAGCCAACGAATCATATATTAGAAAAAAAAAGAAGCAAATTATTCAATTTTTGAGTAAAAGAGAGATGATATTGTCTTAAACTCATAGCTCTCAAAGATCTAATTTGAGACGAACTTTTTACGAGACCTTTTGAGGCCATGTGATTGAGCCTAACAACCTCTGTTTTGTTGCCTCATCGTGAACTCAATTAATGTATGATAAGCAAAGTTTAGGATATATTTTTTATTTCATGCATCGTTAAGGAAATAAATTAATAATTAAAATAATATCAATTTTACATATATCAATTGCGGCTTGTGTTATTATTACATATGTATCCATCACAATGTATCATATTAAAAATTGTAAAAGAAGTTGGGAAAACTTTAGTTAAGTTAAGCCTTACACCTTTTAATTTTGATAGGTTTTCGAATCAGTCCTCTAATTTTATATATTTTTTCATTAATGAAGTGGACAGAAAGTATTGAATTGACAAGAAATAAAAGTTAAATAATTAAAATGAACAAGTACCGACAAAACTTTTATCTATGTACATGGGTCATGGGTAAATGGTTGGAGTTGTAGTGTTGTACCATGCATTTCCCCAAAAACTATGGTACCATCGTCCAAGCTACCCCGCCTGTCAAGTGTCAAGAGAAAAGGTTTTTCAGAAACGATAACACAAGTAATTTTATTGAAAAAAACGATCATGTCACATGTCGTTTAGTATAAATAGTGCCATAAATTGTTCAGCAAAACGTATGGTAGAACTTACAAGTTTTTCCAGACAAAGTTTTGTTATTAGACAATTCAACTAGTAAAGATTATTCGGTGTAGACATGTCATGTGTTACAACAGACAATTCGTTTAGAACCATATATGGTACTAGTGCTACAGCCTACAAAACTTTTATATAAGATTTTTGGGAACTTTTAATTTTTCCTTATCCTTCATCTTTTACAAGTATGAGATTTTCATGTGAAAGTTTGCACACCTAATTACCAAGTGCTGATTTAGACTTCCAAATTTTGATTACGGTTTTGATTAATTAAGAATAATCAACTATTAATACAGAATTTACGTAATTAACCGATTAATCAATTGAACTACCAAACAATAGCATGGATAAACATAAATGAACAATGCAATAATGTAAAGGGTAGTAAGCCAGTAAGTAAACAAGATGCGAACCAAAGATAAAATGCAATGTGTTATAGAAGAGGAAAACCAAAGAATTCAATAAAAAACTTCTTTGTAGCCCTCCAAGTCGGAAATGATCCATTAGCGAATAAGTTGGAGTACAAGAATACACAAAGACCTTTCAAGCTTATGCTATTTAATGTACTTGAGCTCTTTAAGCTCTAGATACCAATGGTCTTATAGAGTATTGTCTTTACTAACTTTTCAAATCCCGCAACACTGCTTAGTGTACATTTGGATAGCATTTTGCGCGTCCAGTGTTCAGCGGTTTTTGGTGGGTTTTCTGCACTGTTCACGAGACCCGCAAGTACATTTTTTTCTTTCATTCAGAAAAACAACTTTAAAACTAGGTCTTACTGTATTATTCACACATTTAAAAATTATTTTACTACAATGTTTTCAGTTTTCAGCAATAAGCGATATCCAAACAAATAGTTAGTTACACCACCAAGCCTCCATGGCTGAAAATGCATTCAAGCTCCAATGCTTTCCAAAAGTCCAAACAACAATCTACACTCAGTATGGTGAAGAAGGTAAATGCATGGAATTACACCACCAAGCCTCCCACAACACTGCTTAGTTACTCCTAAGTTTCATTAATCTGACAATTCTTCATCAGCTTTAAAACTAACCTGAAAACATTAAAGTCCTACAAAATACAGATAAATAAATGCATGGAATTACAACAAAATTTGGTATAGATTAAAGCCAACAAAGCGCACGAGAAAATTCACAACTTAACATCACCTAAAATTTTTTGGGTTAAAGCATGCAGGCAACTAAATCCATGGGAATCAAGTTAATGGTCCCCTTGGTACTCTTTCCAGCTACCAACTGTGAAAACAACCCTGCAGGAACATCTCTGTAAAGTCTCTTATCTGTTTGGAATTTTCTCTTTAAACTAACTACCGATTTTAATAATCTTTATAGAAACAAAGAAAATGATCTGGTTTTGGTAATGAAAGTCATTACAAAGTCCAACTTTTTACAACTTGGGACAAAGATGTATTTCAAAATTCAAGATTGTTGTACGGAAATATCATATAATATATATTACTCTTCTGTGCTATATATATATATATATATATACACATTCTTATGCTATGGTGGCTCCATAATGATGATTAAAACTTAATTTTTTTTTGAGAAGTATGATTAAAACTTAATTAGTAGTTAATAAGCTGCTAATCTGGCACTTTGTGTCTTCATCACCCACAGTGCATCTATACCTAATGACCATATTACTTTTACATTATTTTATTTTTCATGCTTAACTCAGCATGACTTATTTTGTCATCTTAAATTAGTCTAATAGATAACAATAATACAGCCGTTACAATTGAAACTTCCATTCTAGAAGCTGACAAAAGCGCCTAAATGACGGCTCAAGGCATCTACATTTCATGTTATTGGGGAATGGTCGGACTTTTTTGCATTGTTGATTGTTGTTAAACCAAAACTCAAAACACACTATTAAGAGTAAGATCCGGAGGTTCTCAGGGTGCAGTACGTAAGGTTGTAAATGAATTGAGATGTTTATAAATAACAAATAGCTAGACTGAGCTAGGCTTGGAAAGAAATTTGTCAATGTTTGTTTACTTAATAAACGAGTCAAACTCAAATTTATATATGTTTAAGCTCAATAATTAAATAAGTTAATTTTAAACAAAATAACGTGTTTGTAAACAATTTTGTTAGTATGGAATCAGTTAAGTATATAATATATAATATATAATATATAGTATTATATGTTTATATATTATATATTTATACATGTATATATAAAAATCTATTTATATAAATTTGAGATTGGATTGTATAAATTTATAAATAAATTAACAAAATATCAAATTACTGTTTATAGTTTATTGAGAATATCAATAATCCATTTCATAGTATAAATTATATATAATTTGTAACACTACAAACTTGGTAATCTACATTTTATAAAATTTTTAAACGAAAATAATTTTATCTAATTAAGTCAAATAATACAATTCAACTATAATTTAGTTATTAATATTTGTATATTTTTTTGTAAGGGTAAAATTTGTATTCATGGTGTTTTACTATATATATAGAGAAATGCTATATTCACAATATTTTTATAATATTTTTACAACAAATCTTAAGTGGTAAGTTATTATTTGTTGTTATTAGTAGGTAAAAAAGTAATTCAAGTGGAGAGTTCAAATTGGAAGCAATAACAACTTATCACCTATATATGATTTGTTGTGAAATATTGTAGACGTAACACTTCTTTTACTATATATATGAGGAAATAATAAATTAATCAAATACCGAGTAACTTGTAAACAAGCTCGAGCTTGTTTGACAAGAAAAGAACAAACCTTAAACATGTAATCTAACTTGATAATGAACTCTAATTTGACTTGTGTTTAAAATAAAATTAAATAAATTATTTAAAATTCTCATTTAAAGGCCTATATAGAGAAATGCTCTATCTACAATATTTTTATAATATTTTTACAACAAATCTTAAGTAGCAGGTTATTATTTGTTGTTATTGGTTGGTAAAAAAGTAATTCAAGTGAAGAGTTCAAATTGGAAGCAATAACAACTTATCACCTATATATGATTTGTTGTGAAATATTGTGGACGTAACACTTCTTTTACTATATATATATGAGGAAAGAACAAATTAATCAAATACGGAGTAACTTGTAAACAAGCTCGAGCTTGTTTGACAAGAAATGAACAAACCTTAAACATGTAATCTAACTTGATAATGAACTCTAATTTGACTTGTGTTTAAAATAAAATTAAATAAACCATTTAAAATTCTCATTTAAAGGCCTAGTAGAGCTCGAGCTTGTTTGACAAAAAATTAACAAACCTTAAACATGTAATCTAACTTTAGAAGAATTCTATTGCTTTTATTTTCCCTTAAAGTATTAGACTAAGAAAATTTTTTCTGTTAATAGATTTGTACCTCAACTAACATCTTTTGGTATTTCCAATAAAAAACATCTAGGATTCCAATCTTCTCACCCTAACTATCACTAATTAAAAATAACAAGTTTTTTACTTCCTTCCAAAGAAAACGAAAGGTTGAAAATGTCAAAATACCAAAAAAAGAAAAAAAGAAACAGAGAGAGAGAGAGAGAGAGTGAAAATAATTAATAAAAATAAAATTTTCTTGGCTCATTATGATTCTCCCCAATAAGGGCCCTAACTTGATGGGCCATTTTGATTTTGCTAGAAGTAGATAGTTTCCGAAATGAATGGTTTCAATTGCTTTTGGGCCACAGAATCACCGTCCAGACGTCCACTACAAAAATCAATGTCAAAACGTAGCTAATGGTAGCTTTAGACCTTAATTATTGATTTATTGTTTGAGATAAAAAGATTCAAATCTTAGTTACGATCTCTGTGTTACATATTTAATCTGAGTTATTGTATATCTAATTATAGTTGTGGTATGTAAGTGTAACCATCAAATTATAAATAAATAAATAAATAATAATAGTTTTTTTTTTCAGTAAAATTATTTAATTACAACCTTGGGTTAGTTTAAATTTAAAATTACAATAAATATCCTTCAATAGATTCATTGTAATACATAATTATTAGCAAACATCTCACATTAAGAGATTGTTGTATTCCCACATTAAGAGAAACAACAATAGGGTAGCTCATAGTTTGGCAAAAAATACGTTATGCATACCAAATTTTCAAGTATGGATGGAAGATCTCCTATCGCATTTTGTTTCAATTTTATAATTGGATGCAGTTTTTTTTTTTGTTGAGAAACCAGCCTATAAGACTGGGCTGTTATTGAATAGAATAAAGACAACAGTTCAGTGAACATCAAACATAAGCAAGGACTCTACGTCATCAGGTGGGCAGTTCAACCAGACCTGAGCACTCCTAAAAGCTTTTGCTTTTTTTGCAATAGCATTAGCCACACAATTACAAACTCGATTAGTATGGGCAAATACACACAACTCAAAAACCAAAGCTTGACTGCAGATGTCTTCTATGACGACACCGTAAGATGAAAGACCAGCATTGTTTTGGTTTAAAGCATTGATAACCATAGCTGAGTCCCCTTCAAAAATCACTCTCTGAACTCCAATTTCTGTAGCAAATTCAACAGCTTTTCAGCACACTAGAGCTTCCATTTCAGCAACCGAGTGAGTCAGCAGCATTGGGGAAGATAATGCAGCAACAAACTCGCCTCTCTAGTCCTGAATAACGACACCAATACCAGCCAAATGCACCTCCTCGAACACTGCAGCATCGAAGTTGACTTTATGATAGTGTAAGTTAGGTTTGGTCCAGTGTTGCAATGTAGGGGGTGATGGGATGACCGGTTCTATCTATTGGGTTGCCAGGAAATCTTGCAGCAAATTTCCTGCCGTTGATATAATCTGGTCCATAGCTCGCACAGGTCTACCGAAGTGAATGGCATTTCATCAATTCGACAACAGTGACGCTGCAATGGAAAACACCTCCTTTCTATAGTCATCCGTGACCTGCAAAAAAAGGGAGAGTAAGTCGCTAAAACTTTAGGGTCGGGGGAGATTGGCTTGGTTAAAGCAATGGGAAGAGCTCCAAACGGTCTCCACTTCTCTGCATAACCAGATAGCATGCAACGGGTCTTTGGGGTAAAGATTGCAAAGCTTACACTGATCAGAAGATGTGATATTTCTCCGGAACAGATTACTCATAGTAGGAAGAGCGTTATTACACGCCCGCCAGATGAAATGCTTAAACTTGTTTGGAACCCGAAGCCCCCCCATACTGCCTTCCAAAACTGTTTCTGAGCATATTGGTTTGAAGTTTCTGCTTGGCTGTCTTCCACCCCAAAGGTTAGAAGTTTATAAGCACTACTTGTACTAAAAACACCTGAAGGAGTATAGCCCCATGCAATTTTGTTTGGAGGACAACAACGACTTAGAGGAATACTCAATATGGCAGCTGCTTCTTGCGGCAAGAATAGTTGGTTGACACGGTCAGCTCTCTACACTCCCAACTCCGGATTTATCGGAGTTTGAACCTTTGTCTCAGCTGAAACAATGGGTAAAGGAGAGATAATGGGACTCCTGGGGCTACCCGGCAACCACCTATCCTCCTTAATTCGAACGTTTTGCCCATTCCCTATGCGCCACACCATTCCCTTCCGAATCACATCTCTTGCACTAAGGATACTTTTCCAAGCATATGACCCCGTGTTCAAATCCCTCACCTCTAAGATTGAGCAAGTAGGGAAAAATCTTGCTTGAAATACCTGATAACAAAGAGAATTGGGGTTATTTTTCATCCTCCATACTTGCTTGGCCAACAACGCATCATTGAATTTTTCTATCTCCTTAAACCCCATGCCACCCATGTCCTTATCTTGACAAAGTTTCTTCCAATGGACCCAATGAACCTTCCTACTACCATCCCCATATCCCCCCCAAAACTTATGAGTTAAAACCTCCAAATCTTTTATCAAGCCTTTAGGGAGCTTGAAACAACTCATGGTATAGGTAGGAATGGCCTGAATCACTGCCTTTATAAGAACTTCCCTTCTAGCTTGAGATAGGAGTTTTTCCTTCCAACCCTGTAACTTCTTCTAAACTCTTTCCTTGATGTAGGCAAAGCTTTGTTTCTTAGCCCGACCAACAAGAGTTGGCAACCCCAAGTATTTCTCATACTGATGAATGGCCAGAACACCCAATAGAGCTTAGATTCAAAACTTTACTTGGGCTTGAGTATTTGAGCTGAAAAAAATATTGGTTTTCTCTCGGTTAATATTTTGCCCCGAACCCCTCTCATAGACAGCCAATACATCCAATATTCTTTGACATTCAGCTTCCGTAGCACAACAAAAAAGCACACACATCATCTGCAAAAAATAAATGGGAAACCCGAGGCCCATTTCTACAAATTGCCACACCCCTAATATCATCATTAGCTTCAGCTTTTTGGAGTAAACTCTGTAAACCTAAGGCATATAATAAGAATAAATAGGGGGATAATGGATCACCTTGGCGTAAACCTCTTAAGGTTTGATGTTACCTACTGGCTGCCCATTTAAAAGAACCGAGTAGGAGACCGTTTTCATGCATGACATAATAATTCGGATCATCTTTTCATCAAGCCCAAGGTGATGCATAATTTTTCCAAGAATTCCCATTTAACTCGGTCGTAGGCTTTGCTCATATCAAGCTTGAGAGCCATATATCCCAATTTACCCGTTGCCTTTCTTTTGAGATAATGCAAGGTTTCAAAAGCTTCAAGGTTATTATCAAAGATGAGACGCCCTGACAAGAAAGCACTTTGCGAATCTGGAACAGTTTGGATCAAAAACTTCTTCAAACGGTTAGCAACCACTTTAGCAATAAGTTTATAAATAACATTACAAAGACTTATAGGTCTAAAGTCAGCCACCTTTTTCGGATCTTTAATTTTAGGGATAAGAGCAATATATGTGGTATTTAGAGATTCGGGAATGATACCTGAATTCAAAGCATTAAACACAACCTCTGTGACATCTTTACCCATAATATGCCAGAAAGATTTATAAAATATAGGTGACATACCATCAGGACCTGGAGCCGTGAGTGGGGCCATCTGTTTGAGAGCTTGAAACGCCTCATCTGCATGAAAATCACTGGCAACTCCCATATTATCTTCTGCCGTGACAGTGTGAAGAACGCCATCGAGAATTTCCTCAAAACCCGAAGGATTAGAGGAAGTAAAAATGCCCTCAAAATACCTCTCAACCACCTTACTCATTGCTGCCTCCTCTTCAACCCAAACTCCATTCTCATCTTCTAAACCTAAAATGTGGTTTTGTCTATTCCTTTGGTTAGCTCTGCCAAGCATTCCTAGATCTTTGCTTCCACATCACCTCCTCCTTGGTTTTTAGTTGTTGAATTTCCACTCTAAGAGCTTGAAGCTGAGTAGGTTGCTGCCTATAACCATCAGATTCCTCTAAGGATTTTAGGTCAGCCAATTTCCTTTGCATCAAATTACGAACATGGCCAAAGGTCTTATGGTTCCACTCTCTAAGGTTGTCTTGGCAAGCATAAATCTTTTTATTAAAACTCCAAGTCGAGCCCCCCACTGAGTCATCTCCCCATGCATCTTTAACCACACCTTCACAAGAATTATCTTTCAACCACATAGCCTTAAAACGAAAGGAGCGACCCTTACGGTAGAAACGTTTAAGCTCGGAGTCTGAACACAGAAGAAGGGGTTTATGATCTGAATGAAAAGCATCCAAGTGATGAATACGAGAGAGGTTGGGAACTTGAGGATCCAATCTATGGTTGCCACCCCTCTGTCTAATCAAATCCACACATTCTGATCCCCAGGTCGTCTATTACTCCAAGTGAAGGGAAACCCATTGAATCCCAAATCCTTCAAACCACAAAAATCAAGAGCATCCCGGAACCCTTGCATTTGTCGTTTCGGTCTATCAAGCCACCCTTGCTTTTCCTCAGCCAACATAATTTCATTAAAGTCACCTATGCAAATCCAAGGAAGGGAAACTCAAGAACAAAGAGCCTTAAGGAGGGACCAGGAGTCTTCATGGTTGGCGGTATCAGGGTCACCGTAAAAACCTATTAACTGCCAGGCGTCATCAACTCCATGGTCAATGATAGCATCTATATGATGGTCAGAATAAGATTGAACATCCACCCTTGTATCATTCGGCCAAAACAAAGCTAGCCCACCCCCAATATTATGCCGAGGAACCACAAAAATATTAGTTTTCTAAATTTTTCTTCCAACTCGCTCCAACACTACCTTCTCAACCTTAGTCTCCATTAAGAAAACTAACTTGGGATCTTTGTTGCTGACTAAAGCAACTAGTTCATCCTCTGTCTATGGGTTCCCAAGCCCACGACAGTTCCAACTTAAGCAACTCATTGTGCTCGGTGGTGCTGGGAACCAGCCAGCACCTCAAAATTCGCCTTATTTTGGGAGTAGGAAAACTCCATACACTGCCTTTTATTCAAAGTGACTTCATCAAGGTCCATCTCAGGGCGACGCTCTAAGCTACTCGGCTGCTTGTCTACATCAGACTATTGACTTTGACGTGTAATTTTTTTCCAGGTTCTTAGAGGGACAGACTTCACAGCACTTTGATTAGTACAATCCTCTAGTGGACCTGGCCGAAGCTTCAACCCACTAGCAAAACTGTTACCACCATTCTCTCCTTCTTTTAACGTCAAACCCACCACGCCTCGTTCAATTCGTGGTGAGTAGCACACACTGTAGCCTTCGTTCCCATCACTACCTCCCTGAGCATTACCCCTTGAACAACCCTTTCTACCTACCATAGGAGCCCCTTTCTCAATTTTTTGCTGATCCACTTTCATGGTAGAAGCCACAACACCCTTGGAACTATGTTCAGAGGAGGCTGAAAAATTATCTACAGATTGTCCATTGCTACTGCCTGATGAAGACTTAAATTTTCTACCCTAAGGTGCTTGACTGCGAGAGCTACTTGAGATCACAACAACTGACTTCTGCGTCTGTCGAACCTGTTTAGCCCGCATCCACTCGCCACATTGTTGATCCTCTCTTTTCAAGCTACCTTTCCCTTTCAACCACACCTTACAGTCCCTCTCTCTGTGCAAAACCCTTCCACACCAATAGCAGAAGTTTGGTAAATGTTCATAGCGAATACCGACCCAGCCAATATGTTTTCCCTCAGCCCATAATTGACAGCAACGTGGAAGAGGTTTAGTAATATCGACTGTAACTCGGACTCGCAAAAACTCTCCACCAACTCCATTGTCCTCTGTATCGGCCACCTGGATCATTGAGCCTATCATTTTACCAATGGCTTCACCGGTCTCATGATTCAAGCTTTTCTCAAGCACGTTATGGATTTGCACCCAAAACGTTACACGATCAAACTCTAAGAAAGGGATAGACTCAACATCAGAAACCTTTTTGAAAACCACCAAACTGTTATCGAATGACCATGGCTCGTATTCCAGCACCCTCTCAAGATCAAGAACATCTTCAAACTCAAACAGCAGAATACTCTCTCCGATATCTCGGATCTTAAGTTCACCAGCAGGTTTCCACAGCGGCTTAAATGTGCGAGCCACCGCATCTACATTTAGAGTGCGTTTAGTAAAAAACTTACCAGCCAAACGGTGGATTACTACCTCCTCCTGATGAGCCACCTCTGCCCCGCCCTCTTCATCCTCTATTAAAGAAAACCGTGACCACAACTCTTCCAGGCCAGCCATGGATAAAACAAAACCAGAGCCACAACAAACCAACTCTCTTAATACAGACCACCAGACCCCACCGTCCTATCAAACACTAAAGGTTGAAGGGAACAAGAAACCTAAACCAGGTTAGGTACGAAATTCTACACGTGTGGGAAGAGAAGACCCTAAACCCTAGCCGTGGGAAGAGTCAACCCTAAACCCTAGCCGCGAGAGAAACTTTTCTTAGGATGCAGTTGATTTATATTTATAAAATCAATCAGTTTCTTTCTAAAAAAAAAAAAAAATTATTGTAATACAAAATAGAGATTCTACTCTAGCTTAATCTAAGTATATATGTGTGTGAAGCTTCTTCATAAAGATTTGAACCCCAACCCTTGCCCCCCACACCCTACAAAGAATTTATATTTGTCGAGTGACCACTGCACTGAGGGTGCACGGTGGTATTGTAATACATAAAAAATAATAGTAAAAATATAATTATTAGAGACTTTCTACTGTCTATATAACCTTTTAATGCGAGATGGACTTATGTTAAGCCCATGCTCTCTCTCTCTCTCTCTCTCATTCCTTTCTTTCTTGATCATATTTACTCGTACACTTTATCATGATGTTAAAACTATGTCAAACTTTTCTAACATAATATTAAAGTTAAGTTTTACTTTTTCCATTATCGTATTAAAGTTAGGTTTTTTGTGGCCTAAATTAATCCATATCTTAAATCCCTTGATCTAGGTTCCTTTTCTCATCATCATTGTTGGACACTTTGCAAGCTGATCCTAATATGTTTTATGTCATGGACAACATTAAACCCTATATAAGATCAATGACCCAGAGATTAAGGGCTCGTTTGGTACCCCATCTTCAGCAATGTTGTTTGCTGTTTAAACACCCAAATAGGTGGGCCCCATGCTAAAATATGTGTTTGGTAAGTGATTCTTAACTATTGTTGTTTGAGTTTAGTGTTCAAGTGTTGTTTGAGTTTGTGTTTCACATGAGAGTCCAACACTCTGGGTCCGCTTAACGTAAATTCATTGTGCTCTCCCACGTGTATAAGCAGATGGTCTCTTCTCTCCCACACGTCAGTGCAGTGTGGCCTCTCAGCAACGTCTCTCACGCGTCTGTGCAGCAAGGAACTTTGTAAGTTTTTCTCCTGTCCTTCTCGCATAGCCATGTCACATCACCATAACTCACACACCCTCCATTTATCTCACCCACCCACCCAATCCACCATAACTCGTCCCAACGGCCACCATCTCCTTCATAATCGTTGAGCAGATTCTCCAAAATCAAAGCCCTAAATTCACCACAAAGTACACCCCAAGTCATACGGCCTTTCAACCTCCCCCACCTACCATATTTACTCCCACAGCCCAGCCACATCCTTGAGCACTGTTTATTGTTGGATTTTGTCAAACCCACAACAAGCTTTATCTCAAATCACCTTAAATGCCCTTCAAATCGCGTCTGGCATTACATATGGAGCTCGCAGACACTGCTTCATCCTCCTTAGTCATTCCACCATTTTCATCATCCTCCTCCAACGCAGTTCTTGCACCTAAGGTAAGTGTTTAATGTTTGTGTTAAATTCAAAATTCATGTTTGCCAATACTGAAATTTGTTCTTGGTTGTTGTTGATTGTTGCTTATTGCTCTTGATGTTGGACATGTTTTTCCTCCATGCCCTTCTAATTGTTTATATACGTATAATTTGTGAAATGGGCTTCCTGAAGCTAATAAAGGTCTAAATTGGTTAATTGATTCCCTGCAAATAATTTATAATTGTGATTCTAGATTTGGTTTTTTTTTTCCCCCATGCTGTATGTAACTTGTCTGCAAAAGAATGTCTTCAAAATATACCTGTAATAACTGCTTTGAGTTAATCTTGACTCTATGTCGCTTTAGATGTATTACTTTCTTTTATACATAATGCTACAAATTGTTTGGTAGAGTTTTCTGTTCAAACGACCATTTTACTATTGTGCAATTACTGGTTTAAGGTTTTGGGTTAGGTTCAAGTTGAGAAATCATAAAACTAATTAAGAAAACAGAAACCTAAATTTACTAGGCAACCATGTACAGTCTGTCATGCCTATTATCCATGTTAGTGGATATTTATGGCTTAAGTGTGTATGTCTTATTAGATGGCAGACCCATTCGACACTGAGGATTTCAAGTTATGGCCTGCACTAGTAGAAAAACACTTCATTGATGTGTTGGTGGAAGAAGAAGCCAAAGGGAACATGCCTTCTGGGCAATTCAAGAAAAACTTTTGGACAGTTATCCAAGATGAGTTTAACCGGTGAACTGGAAAACACTATCGCAAACAGCAATTAACCTAAAAATATCAACGGTTAAAGCAGAGATACCGTACGTTTGCCTAACTAATTGCTCCAATGGGAATGGGATGGGATCTTGTTACCAACACTGTTACAGGTAGTGACGAGGCTTGGGCACACGCAGCGGCGGTGAGTGTTATACGTTTAATTAATTTCCACGCCGTTCATTCCGTAAATTCTTCATGTAAAAAATCCCATATATACCAATGTCTCTAATCCCATGTATACCACATCTTGTCTCTTTCTAGTTGAACCCTAGGTGCAAAGATTTTCGTAAAAAGGGGCTAGACCATTATGAGTTACTAGGACGGCTCTTCAACACGGGCATGGCAACCAGATTTTTACAAATATCCTCTGCCCAACCTGCCCCTAACAGTGATGAAGAGTGAGAATTGGATGCCGTTTTCCTCATGCAGGGAGTAAACGTCAGTGTTGAACTTGATAGTCCAGATGATGTGGAGGAAATGAGGGTCCATTGACAGAGTCACCAATGCTATCATGGAGTTCATGGAGATGTCAAGGAAAAGGCGTAGTGATAAGGAAAGCGAAAGTCAAAAAACCGTAGAATCTACACTGATGCGTGATCCCTTCTCAATGGACAAGGCCGTGGCAATTCTGAACACTATTGACAATGTTGATGACCTCACCCTATTCAAGGTCCTTAACGAACTTCATAAGCCCGAAAGCAGGGCTGTTTTCATCATGATGAAGCCGGAAAGACGATGGGGCTGGATGGATTTAGTGACTAGTTTACTCTAGGGGAGTCGGTGAAGGAAGGGGAGGAAGTGAATGGTTGCTTTTGTGGAGTTTCCAATTTCAGTGGTTAATGTTTACTAAGCTAATGACCACTACCACCATTTTTTGTTAAGTTGCTTGTATGGTTTAGTGAGGGCACATTGTATTGTGCTAAGGAACAATTATGTTATTGTATTTGAACATGTATGTTAATGATCATACTATTTGGTGGTTTGTTATGTTTATTACCTTCTCTTGTTAAGAACAGTCTGTGTTGCTGACTTATTATTGTATAAAAAAACTTGTGACTTATCTTTTAATGCACAATTTCTGCACAATTTCTGTTTTCAGCACAATTTCTATTTTCTGCACAAAGTTACAAACTTGCACTTTTGTTTAGCTGAATCAGTAAACATAGAACCTAGAGAAAAAACAAAAGTGCTGAAAATTGAAAGGTAGTGCATTCCATTTTGAGGGGCTCCAAACTGGATTCTTGGAAAGATTAATTGCAAACACCTAAATCTTGAAAAGGTGAAAATAGCTACAATATAAGTGATTTTAGAGAAAAATGTGTATTCGAGTATTAACTTAGTTACACACACTCATAGCCAAAAAAATCAGTGTTTTTTTTATCTTTTTTGAAGCCAAGTCAACAAATCAAAATAATTTATCCCCAATTAGCACTATTGGTGGATCCTGTTGAGAACCAAGCAAGTTGTGTTAGTAGTTGAGGTGTTGATAGATCCCAATACATTTTGTATTGCATTTCAAATGCCCTATTTTGGTCGAAATAAGTGATAGCAATATTTGTTAATTACATAGAATATTCCAGTAAATGTTTTCTTGTTTTTGTTGAGGATACAACTCTACTAGGACCGTGGACAAGGTACCATTCCTCATAGAAATGACTCAATGTTTGGCATGAGTATAAACTGCTTAGCTTGTTAGGGGTGAATGCTCATGGATTACCTAGCAACTACTTCTGCCGGGTGGGGTCAGTTGCCCGTAAGTTTTATATGATAGAGGCAATTCCAAAGGGCTCTTCTTTAGAAAGGTTCCATGGTTTTGTTTTTTTATAAGTTTGTCTAATTGGACCTCTTCCATTTTGGACTTTGGCTAGCATAAAGGTCTTTGCTTCTTCATAACAAGTACATCAATGTGATTTATAGAATGTCATTTTGTCGACAAAAAGAAGTTCCTTAGGGCGTATAATTAGCTTTAGGGAAAAATATATATCTAATGAATCTAATCATGTTAGACAAAAACAGAAGATAAGGTTCGGAAGAATCATTAGCTTTTACACTCTTCTTATAAAGTTCTTAATACGTACATGGGGATATGTTCACTGTTTGAACAAAAGGGACAAGGTAATATATAGATGTGCAAAGTCTTGTTTAATGGAAGCTATTCAGATTCATTGTGGCTTTACTTATTTTTTTGGGTTTGTGTTTTTTTTCTCTCTGTTCTCTTCTATGTGTGTGTAAAGTACACTAAGATTATGTGATCAATTGGTAAATCAATTCTAATATTTGTGAATAGTAGAGGATGCCAATAAGTGCAGAATTTGTAAATGTGAAATTTCATATGTGTAATTGATGGTTTGAATTCCTTTATAGTTGCTTGCTGTTTAAAAGACTTTTTTAGCTTAATTCTATTATTAATTCATCAATTGCTGACAACGTTTATCACCATGCAGTTGTGATTCCACTATGGTTGACCGCGACACAGATGAAGAATTCAGTGACGTAGAACATGAAATAATGACAACCTACGTTGCCATCTGTGCTGACTACATCCAAACATACTACTTGAAAACTCGATGTGCACTAGTGCTCTATCTGGGAAGTCGTTCGTGCAAAAGACACTTGGCGGACATCCATAGACATGTTATAATACGTTTCGCATGGCCAAGCACGTGTTCCTGCATTTGCGCAGTGGGTTGAAAATGCTGCACTTGTTAGAAGAGGACACCAGAATTGTCTCTGTTCAAGAGTCCATTAGTATTGCTCTATATATTTTAGGCCATAATGCTGACATGAGGGTCACTGGAAACCGGTTCCAGCATTCACTAGAAACAATTCAACGGAGATTCCGTCGGGTGTTATTGGCGATTCACTCGTTGGGGTGCCTGATAATAAGGCCTGATCGGGATGCAGTTGACCTCCCACATCATCTTCGTGGAAATACAAAGTATTACCCATGGTTTGAGGTATGAATACATCTCTATTATAGGTGTCTTTGATGATATTGCAAGTTATAAATTGAGAAAAATATGTACATAGGATGACACTGTTAGTAGGGGGTAGATATTCTTCTTATACCCATTCTGCTTTGAATAGTAAATAACATCCAATTGGCACTAAATCTGTTATGTGTCCAGCAGTGGCAATTTTTTGAGTACGAAATCTTATGTTTATGGTGTAATATTGCTTAAAATTACATCATCTATAACCCACCCATATATATATATATATGCTATTTCTTCCTTAGGGGTGGAGTTAATGATGATATGGTTAGTAGTTTTGTCATGTTGTAATAATATGGGTCCTAGAGTCAGAGAATAATTTGGTTGGTCTTATATTTAGTATTCATTTATGTTTGATTGTATTAAAAAGAATGTGTTTGTGAATTTTTTGATGGTGTGCATTGTGATTGAATAAGAACTCCCAAACTTTGTTCTTTTATGCTCTATCATGTCAAAATCTGCTTGTTACATCAACTATGTCAAGTTATTGAGTTGGTATAAATGGGAGTTGGTTGAGCTGTGGATAGATTTTTCATTTTTCAGATTAATTTCAGAATGACTATTATCCATTTGGGACTATAATGAATTTTTATTATATGAGACTATGTACTTATATTTGAGTAGATTTCTTCAATTACAGATGTAGTAACAAATGTAGAAGGTTTTGTTGAGTAGTGAAGATTGAAACCCCAATAGTGTTAGCAGATGTTCATATTCCTGTCACGTAAATGATCACATTTTGTATTTGAGTCAACTATTACTAGTTGCTTCCTCCAAACGTAGGTTTAATGAAACTTCAAAATGTGATCTTCTTTTGTTAGTAGAGGGTTCATTTCATAGTGTGGCAATCAATGGAAATTGTTCATTTCAATTATTAATTTATACTCTTCTTACCTTATGACCAGTCAGTTGATATGTATGCTCTATCAACAGAAATGCGTAGAAGCTATTGATGGTACACACATCATTGCTCATGCACCAACCTGCAAAAGTACTGCCTGCCGGGATAGATCTAGTGACATTTCCCAGACTGTTATGTGTGCGTGCAATTTTGACATGAAGTTCATGTATGTGCATGCTGGCTGGAAGGGTAGTGCTCATGATTCGCGGGTGATGCAGGAGGCCCTTGGCGATCCAGGATTTCAATTCCCTTGGCCACCTAGAGGTGGACACTATGTATACCCTGTTTAATGCAATTATTCATGTTGTTATAGTGTCAGTTACTCTATTCGTATTAAGTCTCTTTTTTGTGTTGTTGTAGGCTCATACTATCTTGTTGATTTGGGGTATGCCATTGGTTTTGCATTCCTCCCACTGCACAAGTCGGTTAGATATCATGTACAAGAATTCAGAGGTTCTACTAGACAACCTAGAACTCCACAGGAGTTGTTTAACTATAGGCATTCCTCGCTTCGCATGGTCATTGAGCGATGTTTTATAGTGTTGAAGGCGAGGTTCCCGATTCTTAATGACATGCACTCCTATTCACAGTCTAGACAACGACTGATCGTCACTGCTTGTTGTGCGTTGCACAACTTTATCCGCATGTATAGCCACTTCGATGAAATGTTTCATGCATAGGAAGGACAAGACGTGGAACCTGGCGATGCAAGTACCTCGGGTAGTGCAAAAGTTGGAGGTGGTAGGAACGAGGAAGCCTTTAATCCTCAGGCATAATAAGCCATGTCACAGTTTCGAGATGAAATCACAGCAGCTATGTGGGCAAAGTACACAGACAACCATTCTTGAGTTTGATTGAAACAAGTTTGTTTCTTCTTCTGCCTTGCATTTCATTTTATTTCCATTTTTCTACCTTTTCTTGCATTGCATTTGAAATGTTTTTCTGCCTTTTCTTGCATCGTAAATAATTTATCGTTTGATTGAATCTTTAGACCATCCTAAATAGCAAGCATGGTGTACACTATTTTCCCAATTTTCTTTATAGCTGAAACAAACACAGCCTAAGCCTTTAGTGGACTTGCATAGAGAATTTGCATGACTGCGTTAAGTATTGTCTTTTTTTAGGGGAAGGGTTGGTTATGTGTTATGTTATGGCTCTTGACTCTTTATGTATTTACATACTTGGGATTACCTCTTATCTCTGGTAGATTAAGGTTGAAGGACTATCAGCCACTTATTGATAAAATTCAAGGCAAAATCAAATCATGGTCATCAAGGAAACTGTCTTTTGCTGGTAGGTTACAACTTCTGTCCAATCCTAAATTTTTGTCCCTTTTTGTGAAAATTTATTGTTTTTTTGGGGGGGGGAAAGGGGGTGGGGTTATCATTGAGTCTCACCATTGTAGAGTTGGTTTGTTATGCTTCAAACAAAAAAACCATATAAACCTAATTGTATTTTCTCTTTTTATTTAAATGATTCAACTAATTGAATTGCTTACTTTGCTCAAGCTTGGATCTTTGTTATTTATCCTGTTAGAATAAACGTTTTAAATTTTGCAATTTATATGCGTATATTACTATGGAGTTGTTCATATACGTATATTAATATAGAACTGTTCATATAATGAGTGTTGTTGCAAGCTCAAACTAGTACATCATATAATGAGTGATTTTCATGAAAGCACAACATATCTTTTGTATCTCATCAATTATCATCAATTGTTTGGTTGTTTTTCTCATCAACTGCTTCGTATTTGCTTGCATTTAAATATATCATCAATTATGGATTGAGTCTGCTGTTGCTATGCGCATCAGGTGGTGCTACTGTGTGCATTAGTTGCTGTTGCTGCGTGCATCATGTGTTGTTGCTGTGTGCATCAGGTAGAGTAGTCTTGTAAAAAAAAAAAAAAAAGATATGATAGAAGATGGAGTCATTTTACACTCTTGTATATTGTATGTTCCTTTATTTTTTAGAGAAGGTGCATCCACCATTAGTGTATGCATTCACAAAGGGACATATGTTATTATTGTATGCATCCTGTAATTGTGAAGATCCTCATCTTTTAATATGTATAATAGATAGTTTTGATGGAAAACTTCGTTTGAAGATATTTTTTTTTTTTTTTTTCTGTATTTGGTACGAGTAGAAAAAAAAGGGATCACGGAAAAATTATTTCTTGACTTCCCATATTTAGCTATACAGTTGTTCTATAGATAAATAATAGAAGTTGTATCAATGGTGCTAACTGTAAAAAATGGTACGTGAAATTAATAAGAAGCTAATATGTTTAATATATACTGGAGAAGTTGCTAAACAGTTTTATGCGAATAGTTTAAACATACATATGGGTAGCAGTAGCAAAATACAAGAGGCTGTTATGTCAAAAAACCGTAGGGAAATATGCGCAGCAAGGAAACACTTCGTGGGCAACGTATCACTTTCTTTTACATCGTTGAGATAGTAAGCAGTAGTGCAACAGCCGCACATAGCAAGCACCATCCAATGAATATAATCTTCACCATTATTTTTGTCTCAACAATGGGTTGGAACGTCTCATGTATGGCCTTCAATTCTTCTCGCAATACACACAGCTCTATTTGTAATTGCTAGAAATCCTCTGCATATGACAATGGCATATTCAATGGAATACACCATTCAAAAAAACGACATTGATCCCTTGAGCAACATTGGTAGAGCCTGTGTCGATTCTCATTTCGCTTATCCAAAATCCTAACGCTTGCTCGAATGCCACACAAGTAGTTCACATTTCGAAACTTAAGCCCGTCGTCAATATCAGTATGTCTAGCTTTCGATATCTGCAAAAGAGACGAAAAAGCATTAAATTCACTGTGCTATCAAAGTATAAAGGATTGCACACAGCCACGAGTTCACTACATAGATTATCCTCCCATAATTGGAATATGTATTATATAAAGTGTTTTGTCCAAAAGAAGCAATGAGGTAACATGTATTTCCAATGTGAAAAGATCATTTACGAATCCATCACTATGTAGAAAAAGATCTTTTATGAATCTAGCTTCTGTTGAGGGATTGATTGTTGGTTATTTTCTATGACAGCCATTATAAACAAGCAATCTTAGACAATCTCCCCAATTCAAGGTTGGTTTGTTGGTCACTTTACTCCAATACTAAAGCAAATTAAATTAAACTTTAATGGAAAACACACACAAAGTTACACAGAAACAATAAAATTAATTCACTTGTGCAAGATCATCCCCCCATACTAAAAATAGCCCTTACACCTACATAAACAACATAGCAATTATAAAATAAGCAATAAAGATGGTTTTCTAAACAACTATGTAGTCAATTAATTGTAAGGTTAATAGAACAATTAACCTTTTAACCATAAGTTTAGTTATTTTTCATATACAATTTTAGCTTTAACTACAACATGAAACTAGGAAAAAGTATTATTTTTCATAAAACAACACGTGATGCAAGGAAAGAACAATTCACGAAAAACAATCTAGCTAAAATTCAAATTATTGAGAAACTATATTGAATCAATCACCATGTTTGCCAAGGCACGTGCAAAAGTAAGAACTAGATTGGTAAATCAAGTAATCATGCATGAGTTCCTGTAAATTGATAAAAGCAATAGGGTACAGTAGTTGGACAAAAACAAGAAATGAAGCTGTGGAAAATAGTTCAGAATGCCCAGCAGCAATAAAACATCAATACAAGTACAACATCTCTAAAACTTACAACACCAAAACAACAAGGGTCTACAACTTACCCAAACAAAAAGAGCAACTACGATTTATACAAAAGGAGCTTAGATAACCATAAAGAATACCATAGATCAACACCTTTCTGTGTTAGTATACAAGGTGTAATGTTTCTTACCATTTGGACCAACAAAGGTGGACTTCCCTCTTTAAGAATAATCATGCCAAAGGCACACGGTCATGGTGGCATATAAAAAATATTTCAAACCTTTTTCCTGTCCCATCTTGTTTTCATTATATAAATTTCAATCCATATACTAATCAATCCATATGTATTTGACATGAGGACCTCAGATACAATTATATATATATATATATATATATATATAAAATAAATGTAAATCAAAGAAGTGCAACAGACTTGAAGAGAAGACTCAGTGAATCTCGTAGAGGTGTAATGTTAGAGACATGCTGTTTGGGAGGTAACTTACATAATATGATTTAATAACTGAAATAAGCAACATATTAAATAAAATTAGCAATGTTCCATAACAGAAACTAGTGCCACATAGTGCCATAATGCAAACTGAAAGAAACAAGGTATATGAAGCTAGTGATAAACATAATTGATGTTGATATAATCCAAAGGTATGTAATGAAATATACCAAATTCTTCTTTATTTATTGATAAGACAATATAAACTATGTGCAAGTAACAAAGTACACTGCTAGCAATATATACACATCACTTGTAAGTAACCATCAATAGGTAGCCCAATCCTAATGAATTTTTATTGACATTGACAATAAAGTAGAAGTACAAACTAAAAAAAGAAAAAGAAAAAAATACAAAACCCTCTTCACTAAACAAAAACACCCATATCTTACACCATAACATCGAAACCCATCAGACCTATCTCTTTCCTAAACAAAAACACCCAAATCTTGCACCACAACATACATTACAAGGGTCTATCTTTTAGGTGAGTTTTGGTTATAAAAATTAGACCCCGTGTAAGGTGAGATTATGAAGCCAAATCAATCATAACAAAAGGTGAGATCATTTATTACGGATATTCAAACCCAACATCTGTTGATGATTTCCATGGTGGGTATTGCAGATAAAAATGGAGTAAACCACCAGTCTTGTTACAAACACCCATTAAGAACCAAGGGGAAAGTGCATTTCAAACCTGGATTTGGAGGAAGACCTTGGGTTTTCGGTGGTGAAGTGGAACATTCTTCACCTGCCTTTGGCGGCGGCGAAAGTCCTAGCTGTTGCTGGGGTAGGGAGGGGTACGGCACTGTTTGGAGGAGATCCGAACGGAAACTGAAGCCCAGCCTTCAATCGTCGTTTGCGTCGATGGAGATCACTTAAGAGTACACAACGTGCTAATCTTGTTGCTGCTTGTGTTGTTCCTCAGCTCCTAGTGAATTTAGGAAAAAGATAATTGGATTCACTCTTAGAGCCGAATTTGCAAATGAGTATCGAAGATGTTGGTTTGGTATTGCAAAGAGAGAAGTGAAAAGTGAGGTAGAGATGTGGAACAGAGGCAAGAGAAATAGGGGAGGGTGTTGTGTGGTGTGAGATGTTGGACCGTTGTGTGTGTTGTCTTCCTTTGATGTGTAATCAAATCAAAACAGTACTGGTAGCAGCTTTTTAAAAAAAAAAACACACGTACCAAACACACAACTCCATATTTCTAAACATTAAAATATCTATTTGAAACACATTACCAAACACATTTTTCTCTTTATGAATACTATAAATATGTATTTTTGACAACACTTTTTAAATCACATTTCCACATCATTTTAAATAACATTACTCAAACTCCTCTACCAAACGGGCCCTAAGCCATTGCGTCACAATGCACATGCAATAGTGCTTCTCCACGAAAGCGAACAAAAGGAATTACAAACGGAGCTTCATTCGAATCCTGGCCAAACAAAACGAGCTAGAGTAGAAAACTAGTGCCAAACAAAGCAAGCGGTTTTTTCTTTTGAGTTGGGAAAAATGGGTATTGAGAACAAAAAAATGAAAAGAAAGTTTTGAAAATGAAAACTGAAAACAAAGGTACAATTGAACCAAATAGGCCCTAAAATGCGTTGGATTAGCAAATTCCCTTGCCCTACCAAGCGAGGAAATTGACAAAAAATGAATATCGTATCATGCAAAATCATCACAATCACAAACATATATATGACTTTGGTGGCCATATAAAAGGCCTTTACCTTAGGAATTCTTGACCTCCTCAAGCCTGGACTCAAGGAACAATATAGACACATGACCAAGAATGGAAGCCAAGGCCTAATAAGTTGAGCTGAAGTGGACGTGTACTAGTACTCGTGTGAGTTCAAATCTTCTGTGTCACTTTTCTTACTTCATTTTATACTTCACTAATAAGATTTGGCCATATGCCCACCTAATTAATTAAATCCTACCATTATGACCTTTTTTTTTTTTGCCTAACTAAGAAAAAAAAAAAAAAATACAAACACTTCCCTATGGACCCTACCACCACCACCAAACTTGGCAGTTGCAGCCCTCGAAGTCGTCGGTCATGGCAATCACCATTGCCCAATCTACACCACGCTAAACATCCAAGCCAACCCCACTGCCCCTCTCAATCCCATTAACCACCAAAAAAACCCAACGGATTTGGAATCCATGAACAATCCAATACATTCAGTACCAACAATTCCAAAATTAATATTCTTTAATAAATTAATAAGAAAGACAGAGCCTTTGTCTCTCTTTGTAGCAAATGTCGGCTAAGTTTGGTGGGGTGAAGGTTGGGGGTGGTGGTAGGGAGGTGTTTGGGGTTTTTTTTTTTTTAAATTTTTTTTTATGTAGGTAAAATAAAAAATTCATAATGATAAGATTTAATTAAGTAGGTATATATGTGGCAAGATTTTATTGGTGGTTTAATTATGTAGGTGAATATGTGGCAAAATTTTATTGGTAGAGTATAGAGTGGAGCATAAAAAATGAGACATAATATTTGCACTAGCACTTGAGCCTAAACATGATATCATAGGAATAATTAACCCCTATTATGAGATTCACGAATTACATGCCTAAAATCTTGGTAGTAATAGAGCTAGTTACACCCCCTCATTATAGACCCATTATGACACAATAACAAAATGTCTACCATTAACAGAAATTCCACTAGAGCGTGTCTATGGAAAGTGAAATTCAAATCTTGAACAAGTATGAGAAAAATTACTTCACTTTCACTAGATTTGGTCTACTAGAATACTCCAATAGCTTAATCATCGAAGTAATTAGGCTGGTTCTGCATCAGTAACCTTCCAAACTCTCCTATGTTTTTGTAGACATTCACCCAATCCGTCCACCATTTAACCAATGGATTCATCAGTGTTGTCTAATCAACGTCTCTGATTTCATCAACCTTAGAGACGTTTTACTTCTAACTTCCAAGTCTTCTCAACATGATTACCCTAAAAATGATTAAGGATCATAATAATTTAGAATCACTTGCCATAATTACAAAACTAAACCACCCAGAAAAAAGAGTAAAGTTTTAGGCTTTATGTCTTTGTTCATAACTTTTGCCATTAATCATCTTAACATTAACAAGGACAAAGTTTAGTTACAAACTTAGATGTAGCTAATAATTATAGCTTAATTTAATATTTTTTTATTGGACTTAAATTTTGAAAATGACAAAATTTGGCTACAAATTTAGTTGTAGCTATTGGCTGCAACACTATCCAATATCTTTATATTGGATATGAATTTTGATAAATCTATCATTGAATTACATTTTCTTTTTATATTCTTTATACTTGCAAAATTTATAGAATATAAAAAATCAATAGTTATGTCATCAATTAAATGTTTAAATTTTAAGTTTTTGTAATTTAAAATTATAAATAAAAAATAAGTTTATAGATCAAATAGTGAATAATGTCTAGTTGACACAAAATTTGATATGCATATTAATAACATAAAGAACATGCAGTCCAACAATTAAATTTTTAAAATATGTATTCATGTTAATATTTTTAGTAGAAATTGTAGTTATTGATTATAACCAAACTTTGTCCCATTAACGGTAAGATTTTTTACTTTTTGTTTTTTTTTGTTTTTTTGAAATATACTTAAAGCAATCAATTTCCAAGTACTACATTGATTGATTTAAGCATTAAAAAAAAAAAAATGCATCGTAGTTCAACTATTCAGAAAAAAGGAAGCTAAGTACTGCATAGAACAACCTTCCAATGTGTCTTCCTGGAATTGGAAGTCCAGTCGTGCAAATATATTATCTATGAGATAGACTTTAGATAACGTAGGCATGAAATTGGCTAGTATGTCCCTAATTTGTGGCAATGCATATCAGAATAATAATTATGTCCTCTGCATGTGATTGCAGTTAGGGACCATGGCCAACTTTTGTTTTTGTATTTCTGAGAGCATACATGCACGGTCAGTATGCCATACCGTTCTGGGTATATGAGGGACGGAATCTGTAAAGGCGGTGGTCTCCTTCAAATATTAATGTTGCATGGTTTTGAGCTATCAGACATTACAAAATGTTCTTATCTGTTGAGACTCAACACTCTTTAAGAAGAATGTGGATAAAAACACTTTGAATTTTGCAGTACCCCCCCCTCTTACATATGAAATTAAAAGTTCATAGTCTAAGAGTTCATGGTAGAAATAGTATTGGGATGGGCGTGATTATGTAAGAAGTACTTGTGTTGAAACCTTTTTTTTAGGTGACATATCAGTAATGAAAGATTATGATTAATATTGAAATGGGTATCACTGGCGTGTGTAGACCAGGTTAATTGCTTCATGTTGGCCATAATAGCACTTTGCATTGACATATTTATGGTGTCACACTATCAGAAAAGAACCTTGAGATCTTTAAAGCTCTTTTAGCAGAAATTTTCACTGAAGTTTTAAGGGGCTATTTAAAGCTAATAAACAACTTTAATGTTATTAACGTTGAATTTTAGAGCTTTTAAGAAGAAAAAGCTCTACAATTCACTGTTTATGTTTTATAAATCCATAACTTTAAAACGCTAGCCATCGTAATTTGCCAAACATCCAAAACGTTAAAGAGCTTTTCAATTAAAGTGCAATGAGTGTGTTTGGCAAAAATTGTTAAATGTTTAGCTAGCTAAAGAGTTTTAAGTGGTTCCTAAAGTTGAAATTCGAAAAGCTCTACAATTTATTATTATGCTTTTTAAATTCAGAATTTTAAAACACAGTTTATCGTAATTTTCCGAACACTTGAAACATTAAAAGGTTTTCAATTAAAACTCTATATTGTAAAAGCTTTACAATTAAACCTTTACCTTTTACAACAATGCCTAATAAACACATATATGATATATATCACAAATAAATCTACTGCTAAAACTCTATAGATAATACTCTATTTCCCACATGCATCAATGTCAAATAGGCACTTAGATCTACTTAAAATGAAAGGCATATATTGTTTGTGATGGTCCTCTCCTCTCCTCCTTATTAGGCCTCTGTGTGTATGTA
Organism: Quercus ilex subsp. ballota; assembly: GCA_032727855.1. Taxonomy (NCBI): domain Eukaryota; kingdom Viridiplantae; phylum Streptophyta; class Magnoliopsida; order Fagales; family Fagaceae; genus Quercus; species Quercus ilex. The sequence continues at coordinate 31,187,331 of CM064912.1, read as the reverse complement.
GTTAAGTGTTTATCGTCTAGCTCACGATAAAGGACTGAATTAAATGAATTGATACATATCAATTTTACCTTAACTATAATTCTTCATATTTTTCCTATTCAAAATGCTCATAACACTTTAATTAGAGCTCTTGAGTTTTTTTTTTTTTTTTTTTTTGGGATGGATAAAATGTACTTTACACTCTTTAATTTGAGATTGCTTTTAAATTGGTTTCTCAATTTTCAAAACTTACAATTTATGCTATTGAGTATCACAACAATGTCAATGCAGGTCTTTCGTTCGGTCATATTTCTGCCTTTAACCAATTCAAAATAGCGTCGCTTAAAAAAAAAAATGAATAATGAATTTTTTTTTTTTTTTTTTTTAAATATCGAAGTAATAAAACAAACAGACGTTTTTTTTTCCTTGTAGTTGACTTGCCCCAAATTAAAAAAGCATCATTGCTGCACTCCTTCAACATTTGTTGGGACTTTTTAGCTGAAAATACCTTGTTTTCTCAACTCAAAATATAAGCTGATGTTATATTCAAATTCAATTCTTCTAGTACCATATCATTCATCACAATTTGATAACATATATTGTGATTATATTTGTGAACAATTATTTCTACATAGATCCACTATATTTTCTCAGTTATTTACAATTGTACATGTCATAATTGTGGCAAAAATTATATCTGAAAGCTCGAAAATGTGTTGAAAAACACAAGAGCTGTTTAGACCTCCAATTTAAATTACGGCTCGATAGATTTTACACTAACTTACTACAAAGTGCGGAATAGTGTAAATGCATGCAGATAAACAAGTAAGCTACTCTAATCCATAAACAAGCAACACAGCAGTATAAACAAGAGTAGGGAAGAAGGATGCAAACACAGAAAACACCGAGACGTGTTCTCGAAGAGGAAACCGAAGAATTCGGCGAAAAACCTCTCCGCCGCCCTCCAAGCGGAAATTGATCTACTAGACAATCAGTTGGGATACATGGGTTAGCAAGAGACCCTCCAAGCCTAATCTACTTGATGTACCTAAGCCTTCCAAGCTCTTACTCCAACAAGGCTTCTCGGAACCGTGTCTTGTCTAGCACTCCGGATCCCGCAACAAGCTCCATGTTGCATCTGCCATTCCAGGCTTCTTCCAATGCTTCCCAGCAGCACCAAAACATCTCACAGCACTCTCAAATGATGTGGTAAGTGTTTGGGCTATCAACCTCTCAATGGTATGGAAATGGAGAGGAAAGGGTTGAGGAAATACCACAAGCAAGTGTATAGAGAAATGTGGGGATGACAATCTCTAATTCCCAATATGTTTGGCTAGGGTTTTCTCTCTGAAGCATTCCTCAACATTTGTGGGTAATGAGGGTTTATATAGGATATGTGCAAAATGTGTGAGTCAATCAGTATAGGCTGGCAGAACAGCTTGTCTCGCGGAAATACCTTACCCACGAGATACTCGCGAGAGACAGCTGTCTCCACCTGGCTTGACTCTTCGCATTCCAGCATGTGCAGGGCACATGCTTCACTTCGCGGGAAGCTAGGTTGCGACATACCCGCGAGAATCCTTCAGCCTCCAAATGCTTGAGTCTTCACACACTCTTTCTATCACACAACCCTTACAACAAATCCCACAATAAATACAGGGTATAAACGATTGAAAATAATTACAATCAAATTTGGCACGGAATAAAAGCCAATAAAATACATAGTTGTAAATAACAACTTTACAATATCAAAAAAGTTGTATTCACAAATTTCTTATTCAAATTTTAAAGAAACCCATCAAAAAGGTCCTCCAAACCGATATCCTTAGAAAATAAAGATCCAAAACCCAAAAGCACGAATAAAAGAGAATAGAACTTTCTACCCAAAAAAAAAAAAAAAAAAGAGAATAGAACTCGTCATCATCCTCAACAACAAGCTTTATTTGCTTTAGATCTGACAACATGACTCATCATCATCATCATCCTCCTCACCAACCAACACTGACTGTACCCATTTCTCCATGGCTGATTTCACCTCACTAATCCTCCCTTCCTTCCTTTTCTTTTCCTCAATATGATAAGTTGAACTACGAACTTGTCATCATTCTCTTAAGGTGCATGTCATCAATATACCCCTAATACTAATAGTAGATAAATATATATATAAAAACATGCATGCATATATATGTAGATCCCTTATATCAAGTTCGTAAGTACCAATTTAATTAAACGGTATATATATATATATATATTAATGACAAACCCCTTAAGAGACTGATAATTAAAGGATTATGGTTAACCTTCCTCCATTACAGGATTTTTTTTTTTGGCCTGACAATAAACCTTTTGCTTTGCACTTTTTTAACAAATGTTATGTACTACGTACTCATCTGCAACAACTTCGTCCTTAATTAGATGAGTGTCATATTCCCTCCGGCCTCTCTCTCTCTCTCTGTATCACTTTCACTTTGGCATTTGACTATGTATATTGTGTAATTTGTCTTCGCATGATGTCCTTACTCTGTGTGTGTGTGTGAGAGAGAGAGAGAGAGAGAGAGAGAGAGAGAGAACCCTTACTGAAAATAGCAATGAAACCTGGGTGGTAGTAGTGTACTAGATCACTAGTGAAATAAGTAATACACAAATCAGGGGAATAAGCCATGCATGTGGGTTGAACAATCAAAGAACCTAAACATAATTTTAGAACTTGAGCACCATTAATACTCCATAAATCGCATTGAATTAGCAACATTTTGGTTTTTCTTTATTCTTCCTTCCACTTAGTTCTTATGCATATTTGAAGAAACCCTTTGTACACAACACCTTATTCTACTATATGTAGTCCCATGTCTAGGGCTCCCAGATTGAAGAAAGATTAGGTGTTGATAGAAATTGGCACCTTTGTAGTGGTGGCAACAATGATGTTGTCAATGATGATGGTGATGGTAATAAACATGATGATGGCAATGGTGATATGACGGCATCAGTGTACTCCATTTGGATGGATTGAACTTGTGAATGATCAAACGAAAAAGACCCAAATGGAGAAAATGAGAGTCTAGCAGGTGGGTGTAGTAATTGTGGTAAAGGAGGTGCAAATGACATGAATTTGGATGCAAATTCTGGATTATCATAAGGTGTTTCTTTGATAATTGGATTGATCATAGGGCCACTTGTATCATGTGGAGTGACTCCCTTGCTGAAATTTTGATCATGTTGATTGGGAGCAAGTTGATGGGGTTGGTCATAGCCCAGCACTGACCAAGTGGCATAAGAAGATGAATCTGATAGTATTGGTGGGATTAGAGGTGGGAAATTAACCAAAGTGGGACAACAGTTGGTATGTTGTAATTCAAGATCACCAAGAACTAAACCTTGTAGTATTGTGATTGGAGCTGGATGGTGTAGCTGATCTTGTTGAGAGTGTAGGATCAAATTAGGGTTTGCATTCAGAGGGGAGAAACCTTCCTCTGAACTAATAGGATGGTCAATTTCTGGACAGTTTGCTAAAGCCCCAGGAATCTTAACTGCATGGAACATGAGCTTCTTCTTTAGGCGTGAATGCCAAAAATTCTTAATCTCATTATCTGTTCTTCCAGGTAGGTGCTTGGCTATCTGAGACCACTTGTTTCCAAGAATGTTATGGAGTTCCTTGATGATAGCTGCTTCTTGGAAAGAGAAACTCCCTCGTTTTAAGCCAGGTCTCAGATAATTTATCCATCTTAGTCTGCAGCTCTTTCCACATCTTTGTAGGCCTACATCATAAATCCAGGAAAGGGGAAAAAGAGGGGTGAAGAACCTAGGAAATAAATATTATACAGGTTAACCTTGTAGATCTATATATGATATACCCAGATCTCCTATTAAGGAGAACCTAGGTTCCAACTCCTCTTTTTCACTTATTGTAATAATAATTTTTTTTTAAGGGTTAGATGGCCTGGAAATTAAGGTCTAAAGGAAGCAAATATATGAGAGTAAGAGCAACTTAATTAGATTATCACCATAGAAAGTATATAGAAGTGAACAAGTTAATTACCAGCATGTTTTGGAACTGAGGTCCAATTACTATGGCCATGGGTTGAAATATAGTTCATGAGTTTCTCATCCTCTTCTGGAGACCATAGTCCCCTCCTCACCTTTTGCTGATCGCAACATGAGTGGCTTCTCATCCCCACTTTCTTTAAATCAGTAGTATATGATCCGAAGGCACAACAAGTTCAACTTTGAGTATTACCTACCAAAAAGAAAAAGTGATAGAAAGGAAGAATATATAAAAGAAATTAAGCAAGAAGAATCTAGATCTAGCTAGCCCTAGGAGTGAAAACGAATGTGGAAACCGTGAATAGAAGAGATCATATATATAGAAATGGATCATATGTAGGTCTGAATTGGTATATTAGGGTTTATGGCAAAAGGGAAAAAAGTTGTTGCATCTTAATTTCTCTGTAAGAGTTGCATGGCTTAATAATGGATCTTTATTCTAACTCAGAGATGGGTGGCTGGTGCACATTTCACACATGTAGGGTGGTGGGCTAATGTGTCCTGCCAGGTCCCACTTTGGACATATCTAGGATTATTGATCAAAGCACTAAACACTTTTGGATGTAAGTATTTGTTGTGGATGGCCATTTATCATGCTGGGCTATTTGAGGAAGGATAGCAATGATGAATTTCCGGATGATTGGAATTTCAATTTGCTGTGATTGTTTTACAACACATTCCCACCCCCCCTTGAGAATTTTCTTGGTGATGGCAATGACGAATTAATTAAGTGTGAAGTCAACTTATAAACGGTTGTGATTGCATGAAATCGAGGACTTGTTGTAGATTATTGAATATTGACCTAATGAAAGTTACCACACCTTTTTAATGTGTGTTTAGTCTGTTTAGATTAGCTATTTTCTTTAAGAACCATGCTTTCAGTAAAGAGATTAAATTGGGTCAAGAGCTGGCGTAAAAGGTGAGTTTTACGCCAGCCAATCTTAACCCGACACATCAGCTAATTGAGGTTCTTTTCTCTCTCTTTCATGACAAGCTCATCTCCCTCTTCCCTTTTCCCTCTTTACCCCTTAGTTTATCTCTCACGCCTCTCATCACAGCACCTAGTTCTTCTTCGTCTTTTTCCTTAGGTCCATTTTTTTTTCTTCTTTAGTTCAAGATTCATAGGTCACTTTTTTCTTCTATTTTTTTTTAATTAATTTTTTTTATCTTTATTCAAATATGCATTTGAAGGTTTTTTGTTGCAAGGCCTCTGAAGTGAAATTGCTTTATATTGTGGTTTTGAGTTTTTTTTTAGTAATATTGTTGTCTATGTTGTTCTTTGTGGCTTGGGTATTGCAAGATTGAAGTAAAATTGCTAGTTGAAACTGCTGGGTTGATTTTTTTTTTTGGGTGGATATGAGTTTGTGGCATGGGTTTCTCACTGTATTTTGTTGTGAGTTCCATTGATGGTTGGTTTGGGTGTGTGAACAGCTCCTTTGCTGTGATTTCTTTGTAAAATTTGTAGTTCTTTCAAAGGATTTTGCAGAAGAGAGGAAGATATGAAAAAAAAAGAAGAAAAAGATTGTGGCACCTTCAACGTTGCTTCAAGCCTTCAATGTTTCTGAAAAAGTAAGGGAGATGAGAAGAGGAGAGAAGAAGAAAGAAAATGATTTATTATTATTATTTTGCTGACATATCAGGACAGGATTGGCTAGCGTAAAACACACCTTTTACGCCAGCTCCTGACCCAATTTAATCTCTTTAGTAAAGTGGCAACCCGCCAATCCTAATCTTATCTGAACAGCGAGAATAACAGACTAAGACATGCCATTAACAAAAATATACCAAAAGTCTTACGGTTCCATCGATATTTTCTGGAGATTTTAAAGGTTAATACGAATTGAAAATGGTTTCAAAATACTGGGATTTGGCTAAAATATAATTAAATGAGTTCTGTAATATTTAAGTTGGAATCTTGTAAAAAAAAAAGGTAAAATTATATACGTTCAAACACGTCCTATATAATTATGAAATTGGAATCTAACATATGATAGGTCCTAGTCATTGTGCGGAAACAATTTGTCAATAATATAGGGGCAGCCAAAAAATTCTCGAAGTCCCATAATATTTTTAATAATTAAAGAAGAGCAAGCACATACAACATATACGGAGGTTCCAGTAAAATAAATGATTGTACCTTACTTCTACAAAATCTTCACAGTGTGTTTTCAAAGATTGGCTTTAAAGTTAACATGCAGATGTGGGTTTCAGTTTCCTAGTTTAAGAAAGAAAGTAAAAGCAAAGTTTTCTGAGTAATCTTATCTTCACTAATAATTTATAGCAATTTTTTCCATTTTTTAATTAGAAAACATGAATTTTGATGACACAAGTGTTAGTGTCAAGCATTGTTAAGTTAACGAAAAATGCAAATCACATAGATAACACCACTGAGATTGAAATTAAACAGGTAGAAATGGGAATATATAAGCTAAGGTGGAGGTCTGAACTCCGAAAAATAGCAACCATTTTGTTTGACTGCATAGTTAGCGTGTTTGTAACAATTATTTCGCATTGATATGATCGGTACAATCAAAATCAACTCTGAGAAATAGCAACCATTTTATTTGACTACATAGTTAGGGTGTGCGTAAAAGTTATTTTACTTTGATATTGTTGTGCGAATTGGGTGAAATAAATCTGTTTACACAAGGTTAAAGAAGAGAGAGAGAAGATAATATGACACAAGGAATTTATGTGGTTCGACAATATGTCTACGTCCACAGGAGGCCACAGAATAATTTTTCACTATAACTTTGGAGATTATAACAATGACTTGAAGACACTCTCACACAAGCCTAAACCCCAAATACACCCTTAGTTCTCTCACAATTAAATAGAGAACACCCTATTGTATTTAGACAAAAGTTGCAAGACACTAACTTCCTCTCTCTGGTGCACACACACAGAAGAAGTTATTTTGCTATCTCCGTTGCTCACTTTTTTAACCTTGTGTAAATAGATTTATTTCACCCAATTCGCACAACAACTGGTATCAGAGCTCCAGGTTGATTTATTCAATGGAGATCAACGCTTCTATTGCCAAGTTAGACGTAGTTAAGTTCGACGGAACTGGTAACTTCGGATTATGGCAAAGAAGGGTGAAAGATCTGTTGGTACAACAAGGTTTGGTGAAGGCTTTGTACGGGAAAGCAAAGAAACCAGAGACGATGACAAATGACGAATGGGAAGAACTTGATATGAAGGCAGTCAGTACAATTCGACTATGTCTAGCAGACGAGCTTATGTATGATGTCATGGATGACGTTTCTACTGTAGCTATATGGTTGAAGTTGGAGAGCCGGTATATGTCCAAGTCCCTCACAAATAAACTTCATCTTAAGCGAAAATTGTATGAGCTTAAGATGGCAGAGGGTGCGGATTTGGCTCAACACGTCCACACGTTCAATAAAATTATTAGTGACTTGTTGCGGATTGATATAAAATTCGATGATGAAAACAAGGCGATGATGCTTCTGTCCTCCCTCCCGGCATCTTACGAACACTTGGTTACAACCCTGCTTTGGGGGAAAGAGACTCTAGAATTTGAAGAGATCTCAGGAGCCCTGTTGGATCACTACCAGTGGAAGCAGAATTTGGGTGAAAGTTCTGGTGAAGGGCTTATGGTAAAGGGTAATCAAGATTGTGGAAGGAAGAAAGACAGAGATCACAGTTTTGCTAGGGGACATAGCAGATCGAAATCCGAAAGCAAGACAGTGAAGTGCTATAAATGCCAAAAGAAGGGGTGTATTAAGCGAGTTTGTCCAGAGTAGAAAAGAGGCAAGGACAAAGACAAGGAAGGGTCATTAAGATCTGCAAACATTGTGGTAGCAGATTCAGATTCAAATTCAGATGGAGATATGCTTTCTGTTTCATCCAGTGCCAATAGGCTAATTGATTCTTGGGTTCTGGATTCAGCATGTTCTTTCCACATGACTCTTCATAGAGATTGGTTCAACACTTACAAGTCGGTTAATTGTGGTTCTGTTCTAATGGGTAACGATGCTACTTGCAAAGTTTTTGGAATAGGAACAATTAAGATAAAGATGTTCGATAATATGGTGAGGACATTAGGAGAGGTATGACATGTTCCAGAGTTGAAAGAGAATTTAATTTCATTGGGAACCCTAGACTTTAATGGCTATTGCTATAAGTCTGAGAATAGGTTAATGAAGGTGTCGAAAGGCGCTATGGCTGTGATGAAAGGGCCGAAAGTAGAAGGTAATATCTATAAGCTACTCGGCAATACCATTGTAGGTGAAGTTGCTGCAGTGACTGAATCTGAGCAGGATGATACACTCTTGTGGCATATGCGGCTAGGGCATATGAGTGAGCATGGTATGAGGGAATTGCAAAAGAGAAATCTGTTGGCTGGAGTTAAGTCATGTAAGTTAGATTTCTACAAATACTGTGTCATGGGTAAGCAGTGTAAGATGCGATTCAAAACAGCCACGCACAAGACAAAGGGTATATTAGATTATGCACACTCTGATATTTAGGGGCCAGTGCAAGTGGTCTCTAAAGGTGGAGCTTGGTATTTTATGAGTTTCATTGATGATTATTCCAGAAAGGTTTGGGTTTACTTCTTGAATAACAAGTCCGAGGCATTTGCAAAGTTCAAGAAGTGGAAAGTCAAAGTGGAAAACCAGACTGGAAGGAAGATCAAATGCCTAAGATCTGATAATGGCACTGAGTACAAGGATGGGGAGTTCTTGAAGTTTTGTGAAGAGCATGGTATCAAGAGGCACTTTACAGTACGAAGAACACCTCAACATAATGGAATGGTTGAGAGACTTAACCGGATAATCAATGAGATAGCTAGATGAATAAGACTGAATGTTGGGCTTCCTAAAGTCTTTTGGGTCGAAGCAGTGAACATGGCTTGTTACATTCTTAACCGATCACCTAGGGTTGCGCTTGATGGGAAAGTTGCTGAAGGGGTATGGACAAGGAAAGAAGTTGATTACTTATTGATGAGGATATTCGGATGTCTAGCCTATGTTCATATTCCTATCGAAGAAAGGTCAAAGCTTGATTCAAAATCCAAGAAGTGTATTTTTCTCGGGTTCAAGAAAGGAGTAAAATGGTACAAGCTTTGGGATCCAGTGGCACAAAAGGTGGTGATTAGCAGGGATGTGGTGTTTGACGAGAAGTCCATGATAAAAAATTTCAGAAAGGAAGAAGAGTCTCAAGAAAAGGGAAGCAGTAGTGATAGCAATAGATCAGTGGTGTTGGTGGAGCTAGATGAAGTGGAGTCTCAGCTAGAGAAGGAACCTCACAATAATGATCAAGAAGATCACAACATGATATCGGAACGGCCTAAACGCAACATAAGACCACTAGTCAGGTATGGTTTCGAGGATTTTGCTTCTTATTGCTTAGTAATCAGTAGCAGGGATCCTTCCACTTTTCAGGAAGCAATTGATAGCTCTGAAAGGGACAAGTGGATGGAAACTATGGTGGAGGAGATGGAGTCCTTGAATAAGAACAAGACTTGGGAGTTGTCAGAACTTCCAAAGGGAAAGAAATTGATAGGTTGCAAGTCAGAAAGAAGGAAGCAGTATCAGAAAAGGAAGGAGAACGGTTCAAAGCAAGATTGGTAGCAAAGGGATATTCACAAAGACATGGGATTGACTACGATGAGGTTTTCTCACTTGTAGTCAAGCATACTTCTATCAGGGTAGTACTGGCCTTAGTAGCACATTAGGATCTGGAATTGAAATAGATATGATTGATACGATTAAAAATGATAGGGAATATTTTCATCAGCCAGAAAATTTTTCTAACACCCTAGAGTCTTCGGTCACTAAAAGTATCTTGAACTTACCAAAATAGTCTTTGATCACCAAAAGCATCATTAGTCACAAAGGGAGTGTGGCACCATGTGCCATACTCCGCCCTGATCGTCGTCACGTATCAAGGGTTCGTCAAGTACCTTCCTTGACACTAGGTAACACACTCCACCCTGATGGATGTCACATATCAATGGATCGTCAGTTACCCAGAGGTTGTCAGGGACCTAGGGGTTGTCAGGTACCTTCCTTGACACCAGGCGACACACTCTGCTTTGACGGTCGTCATGTATCAATGGGTCGTCACGTATCAATGGGTCGTCAGGTACCTTCCCTGACATCACGTGACACATTTTGCCCTAACGGTCATCACGTATCAAGGGGTTGTTAGGGACCTAGGGGTCATCAGGTACCTTCCTTGACACCATATGACATATTCCACCCTGACGGTCACCATGTATCAAGAGGTCATTAGGGACCTATGGATTGCCAGGTACCTTTCCTGACACTATGTGACACACTCTGCCTTAATGGTCGTCATGTATCAATGGGTCGTCAGGGGCCAAGGGATCATTAAGGACCTAAGAGTCGTTAGGTACCTTCCTTGATACCATGCGACAGATTCCATCCTAATGGTCATCATGTATCAAAGGATCGTTAGGTATCTTACTTATCACCCAGAACATGCAGACACTAACTTGTCTAAACCGACAAGACACTTTTGACAAACGACCCACTATACTCGTCCAATCAACAGACCAACTTGTACATTGATAAGGGTATTTTTTTCCAATAAAGTCCTTCAAGCACTTTGACCTGTCATGATGGAATACTTCGCCATTGACCCGTTAGGGTATGTGCCTCTTTTGGTGGGACCCGCTGACTATGGACCCGTCTAGATGAAATCCTCATATGACTTCCTTGAAGTCTCTATGAATCAGTGCTCCACGTATGGTTGCATATGTACCCGACAGATGGTCATGTCTTATCCTTTGTATTCATACTGACGGAAGGATGGTCATACCGATGGTTGAGTAATTGGGTCCTACAAACTTTTACATATTCTCCATTCATGCATCCCTATATGTAAAGAACTTGCGCGCCACGCCCAAAGACCCTACTCCACGCTTGTGTCTTCCCTATATGGGAAGAAAAGCAAGGATAGAACTATGTAGAAGAAGAGGGGGGCTGTGGGCTATGTACAATTTCCTAGCTCTTATACTTTTGAATTATTGGAAATTCTTCTATCATTGACTTAACCTTCGGAGGGTCTTTGGCCAGCACCCCATCAGTACTCTCTGTAGGTTCTTTATCTTCTTTGTTCTTCAAGTACCTCATTCGCATGTGTGGACGATCAACTCACTGACGATTTTATGTATCATCAAAAAACAACCGGATAAACAATATATAATTTTATCGATCTTTATTTTATTTGCTTTTTTTTCCCCTTCTTTTCACCCTTTAATAACTTCAGTCTTCGCGCACGTGCACACACACTCTCTCTTTTGTTCTTTTTCATAATCTTTGAGCTTCCATCTTCTTCAACAATCTAATCTTCATTGCACTCCAATCTCCTCTAAGGTTTTAAGTAATCTCATTAGCGCTTCATTTCTTGCCTCTGCTTGCTATGGAAAATATATACAGGCCCTCAAAATAGCGACTAGGTGCTTTTTTATTACGCTTTATTTTCTTCAACTTTTTTTCTTTTTTGAAAAACGATAGCAGTTTCACTAGAGAGAAAATTTAAACAAAGGATACATCAGTGTCAAATAAACTTTGGTGGAGAATCTTCCTCCTAGCTAGTAAATGTACTTTACATCATTATAGTTCCTGGCCTTAATTTTTTGCAAACCTTTGAGCTAGTTTATTAGAAGAAGAATAACACCACATAAAGCTTGCTGCATGTACTGATACCACGAGTCAACACATGTATGTCCTGCAACAACTGACCAATCCGCAAGTGTAAGGGAGGCTGGGAATTAAGTTCCACCATTAATAAACGAGTCCAACTTTCAACCTCCAAATCTTGAAGCCCCAAGTCAATTGCAAAATGATTATTACCTCCAGTAAACTGATAATTTCTCCAAACTTATTTCAATTTAGTACTTTTTAGCACTTTCACTTTTTTTTTTCTAAGTATAAATTATTAAAACTTTATTTTTTAAAATGGAGAACCACTTTAAAAAATAACTAGTCGTTATTCCGTGCGATGCACGGGAAAACCATTAAATATGATTTAAAAAAAATATTTTTATTAATTTGTTTTTGCTATTGACAATGTTTTCTATTCTAATAGTTTGAAAATTTATTATAGGACAAAGTTTAACATGACTACATATTTTGAAAATCTAATCGTTGATTGCAAGTTCTTTATGTTCTTAACACACATATCAAATTTCATACTAATTGGATGTTATTTACTATTAAATCCATAAACTTATTTTTTATACGTAATTTTAAACTATAAAAAACTTGAAATCTAAACATTTGATTGATGATATAGTTATTGATTTTTGGTTTTCTGAAAATTTAGCTGTTATTCATATTTTTGTACTTTCTGTTGATTCCTATGCACTAAGAAGGTTTATTTGTTATCCTTAAATTTTCATCAATAAAGTTTCATTACTTACCACACAAAAAACTCAAAGTTTATGAGCATATTCTAACATAAAAAGCAAACCAAAAATTACCCTTTAAGTTGTGGAAACTCATTTACCACAAACCAAAGCATTATACTTCTTCATAAAAAAGTCAACCTTTTATAATACTGTATAAAAGATTCTCAAAGCATTGTTCCAAAAATGACAATTTGATATAAGTCTAGCAAATAAAAAATTTGGATATCCTATTGCAAGTCTATCAAAAAAAAAAAATTGGATATCCTATTGCACTTCTACCAGCCTTACCTAATTTTGTAACTTCAAATCTTTGCATAAAGCTTTAATTTATGCCTTTTGATTTCAAAAGAATCTATAAATGCATTCATGTTCCAACAATCACTATCACATATGCTTTGATACCAAATAGCCTTAATTAATTTGATTTCACTTCTCTACAAATTCAAACTTATATTCACCAAAGAACACAAAATATTTATATGAAAATCAGCAGTTATACTACTTTTCATAGATCATAACACTATAACTTTGAATTTTTGAAACTATTTTTTGTCAATAAAACTCAAGCAAAACCTTAGAAACCCAAAAATGCACAACCTACTAAATGAAACAAAATTGTTCCTGAATCAAATATTATAATATTCTTTTGTTTCTCACCAATTTTGAGTTCCAAAGTATAGACATCACAAGTATTTTCTTTTAATGTTAGCTAAAAATAAGAATTATAATGCAATAATAACTGATATGGTATATTTCTCTAAATATTTAATCACTATTCACTAAATCATATAAATTTTTTTTTTAAAAGCTCACTATAACAACATAGAAACATGCAGGGGAAATCTTAGAAAAAGGTTTATTGATAAACAGTTGAAAAAAGTTTATTGATAATAAACGTGTCTTACAGGGCATTGCTAAGAATGGGAGGAAGTTCCCTTTGCCACATGTGTTCTGAATAGAGTATGTATATGTTGCCATCTATTTTGCTCCTTTGTTTCTATTAATTGATACAGCCTGCCACCTCACATCTTAGAACTTGGAAATTACTTCTCTTGCTTCCTCTATTAGGTGTCCATAGGAAGTAAGCACGGGCGGAAGGAGAGAGTGGACACTTGTGCGTTAGGTTTAGGGTTGAAGCATAATTTAGATTTTGTCGAACAGGGGAAAAAGAAAGAAGTCCATTGTTGGAGACATGAGAATTCGGCTACAGAGTCCCCTTACGTTTAGGGTTTGTAGATTTATCTTATAATAAATATATAAGATATAAAGCCTAAAATAAAAAGAAAAAGAAAATAGTGCTGACGTGGAAAATTGTAGGAGGTTCAAAGACTTCGGTTATATATATATAGATTAAGATAGTTAAAATAAGCAAACCATGCAAATGCTAAAGAATAAAATCACAAACAAATCATAAAAATTAAATGGAGAGGATATTCATTCACACTGTTCACACCCACTGTTACACATATAGTGAGAATGCCAAAATTTTAACATATAAAAGTAAATGTAAAAAAAGAGATGTGAAATAGTAGACGTGTGAGAATCAAAACCCTTTTAATTATATGACAAATATAGAACAAAAAATATATATTGTTGTGGCTCAATGCCATTACCGATTCTTCCATAAAGAAGAACTTGATTTTGAATTCCCCATCTTCTATATTGTTGTAAGTAAAAAAAAAAGAACAAACGAGATATAGCTAGATAGAAAACAAAAGTACTATAAGAGACTATGGCTAATTACGTTATTAACCTGAGAGTTTGATTCATAAAAATAAAAATAAAAAATAAAAAAAACCAAACCTGAGAGATTGATTTAATTATGAATTAAATCTTGGAAGTTTCAATTGTATCTAAATTAAAATTTAAAAGCCCTTAGTTACCAATGAAACCCTTGGTTAGTCACTGACACTGTAAACTAAAAGTTAAAAAAAATAAAAAATAAAAAATAAAAAAATCTTGGTTTTGACCCCAATTAAAGAACTAAGCAGCGACTCGATTGATTAAGTATCGATTGACTTTGAATAGATAGCACAAACAAATATTTCAATCTTAGCTATTAATACCAAATTTAAAAACAACAATAATAGAAGCACTAAAAGTCATACAACTTTTGATGATGAAGTGGAAAATCTATGAAAAATATTTTCAAAGGAAAAAAAAAAAAACCATCCCTTGAAATCCAATTTCGTAGAAAATCCATGATAAAAGAAATAGTTATAATAATCTTACAAAACCTTAACACCTCGATTCTTTATGAGATCTCAGCAAAAATGTCTCACTTATACTACAAAAGAAAGGGTCATAGCGGCGTTTGAATATGTCCTAAAAATGCCATCATAAGTCCTTTTGGGCTATAGTTGCGTTTTCTATAGTGACACCACAAAACACCATTATTGTATAGTTACTATAGACCTATAGTAGAGTTTTACAAAAATGATACTATAGGTCTATACCTTATAGTGGTGTTTTTAAAATGCTGTTATAGATCCATATATATATATATATATATTTTTTTTTTTTTTTAAAAAAAAAAAAATTGGCTATAGCAACGTTTCAAAACGCCACTATAGCGAACAACCACCAAAAAAAAAAAAAAAATTATGAATCATAAAATTAAATGCTTTCAAATTTTAAAAATTAAAGTTTCAATTTTAATTAAATTAAGAAATACAAAACAGAATTAAAACGGAAAACAAAAAAAAAAACAAAATACAAACACAAACCTAGAAAAGTTAAACACATGCCCACAATACAAACACAACATGCTCCAAAATACAAGAACACAAACCTATAAAATCTCATCTTCTTCAACGAAACCAACCCAAATCCAACACCAAATCCATTTAAGGAACACAAAAGCACAAGCTCAGAAACACAAAAGCACAAGCTCAAGAATACAAACCCAAATTTAAACATAAGCACAAGATCAGAAACACAAGAGCACAAATCCAAGAACATAAACCAAGATTTCTACATAAGCACAAGATTAGAAACACGAGCCCATATCCAAAAAATTCTAAATTAAAACCCAAATCCAAATCAAGACATAGACACAAATATAATAGAATATCCACTTCATTCAAAATGTTTATCATCTCCTCCATTTTCTTACCAGCCAAACTAGAAAGAACAAAAAAAAAAGAAGAAGCTAGATCTATTGACAAAAAAAAAAAAAAAAAAAAAAACAAAAAAGCAGAGAGAGAGAGAGAGAGATAAGGGAAGGGGAAGGGGAGGGTCTAATTGGTGTCGGTCTAGGCTGACCAGAGCCTGATCGACGTCAACGAGTCAGGAAGGGAGGGTTGGGCTTCATGGCTCAGTGTCAATGGCCTGGGTAGCGGTGGGATTGGTGTTAGGGTGGGTCGTTCCAGGTGTGGATGGGCGGTGACGTGGATGGGCTGGGTGGGTTGGTGGCGTGGGTGTTGAGAGAGGGTGACATAGTGAAAGATGAGAGATGAGAGTGAGAAAGTTAGAGAGTGAGAGACAAATATTTCGTATTTTTCATTATTATTATTATTATGGGTCAGGCTATGGTGGCACTTTCCAAATGCCGTTATAGGCCCTTGTAAGACCAGGACCTATAGTGGTGTTTGAAAATTGCCACTATAGGTCCCTCAAATTTATTTATTTTGGTCTGGACCTATGGTGACGCTTTCCAAATGTCGCTATAGGCCCTTGTAAGACCAAAACTTATAGTGGCGTTTGAGAAACGGCGCTATAAGCCCTTCAAAATTTTTTTTTTTCGTGTTGGGCTATAGTGGCGCTTTCCAAATGCCGCTATAGGCCCTTGTAAGAGCAAAACCTATATTTATTTTTTTGGGCTAGACTGATGGTGGCACTTTCCGAACGCCACTATAGGCCTTTCTTAGACCAAGACCTATAGTGGCATTTGAAAAATGCCACTATAGACACTTCTAAACGTTGCTATAAGCCAATGTTTCAAAACACCATCATAGACCCTTGAAAACGCTACTATAGGGTACCTATAGTGGCCTTTTTTTTTATAAATTCCATTATAAAAAAAACCACTATAGGCCCTCTTTTTTGTAGTGTATTACCTTCCCACCACAATGACTGAAGTATGGAGTTCTTTTACACGAACTTCCTTATCGAAAAATCCTTTTTTTGCAACGAGTTTGGAACTTCAAAAGGCAATAATAGTGAACTCACTAAGAATTAATATTAGTTTAAGCTCTACAATGAATAATCATATAAAGGATTTTTCAGTTTTGGCTCAAGGAGAATGGCTCTCAAGAGTTACTTTGTAGGGCAGCCTTATGCTCTAGAAAATCATGCTTTGGAAGATTAATATAGATAAGTTAAGGTTTGGTAGAAATTAGACTATGAAAAGAAATAGAAAATAGCAAGGTTTACATAGTCTCACTCAATGCGAGTGTAAGTTTCTGCCTGTTAGAGATATATTAACCCATTAGTATAGGCCTAAACCTAATTCTACTTTGTGTGCAAACCAAGTCTCCTACTTGTACTAGAAGTCTATTAGTCTAGGGTTTAATCTACTATATATACACATGTTATAATTCATTGTAACACATGATTTATACTTCACTCTAATATATTATTGATATAGCCCTTTAGGGTATCCACCGTAGATGTAGACCGTTAGGCTGAATCACGTAACTCTCGTGTGATGTTGTGTTCTATATTTTATGCTTTCGCTTCCATATTAGCATATTCAATATGGTGTATCAATGTTAATATTTAACTTGGTATCAAAGCCACATTTCTGTGGCCATGGTTTTCTCTCCTTATGGTGTATTTAAGAGCAATCTTTTTCTTTTTCGGTGTTTTTTCATTGTGTTCATCTTCTTTGACTTCCTATTACTACTATCAAAACTCTCCGATATAGTCATGCCACCATTAGAAGTCACATCAACCCAAACCACTGTCATAAAGCCAAATTTCATTCAAGAGATCTTCTCAACCTTATCAAATCTCAAGGTTTCATCAAGCTTCCATCTTGAGTTTGAGATGAGGTGTTAGAGATATATTAGCCCATTAGTATAGGTCCAAGCCTAATTCTACTTTGTGTGCAAGCCAAGTCTCCTACTTGTTTTAGAAGTCTATTAGTCTAGGGTTTAGTCTAATATATATACATATGTTATAGTTCATTATAACACATGATTTATACTACACTTTAATATATTATTGATGTAGCATTTTAGGGTATCTTCCGTGGATGTAGGCTATTAGGTTGAACCACGTAACTCTCGTGTGTTATTGTATTCTATACTTTATGCTTTGACTTCCGCATTCATACTAGTATATTCAATATAGTGTATCAATGCTAATATTTTACTCTGCCTAACTTTGAACAAATTCAACTTTTGTTAGAACAAAAATGTCTACAAATTCTTTGAACCACTTTTACAAATCATACCAAACATATTACATTAATTATAATCCTCTTGACACAGATTTTGTCAAATGAAATTTGCCAGTTCAAAAAACCTCTAACAAAAGTATGAAAAACACTATACCTTTAATTGACACAATTGATAGTTTTAACACATAATTCAAAGATTAAAATAATAGTTTGTCCATGATTTTTTAGTCTCTATAGGTCTCATTAATTTGCTGTTTATGAGGGTTTCTATTATTTTTTGGCAACAAAGAGAGTCATCAAATGTCCCGGTAACAATGACTTTTACATTACAGCCTGGACATGGATTTTTTTAGAAAATAACTATAAAACCCAAACAATATCATTAGTTAGGCAACCTTTCAAACATATTTGGTTTCTAACAATTCGAGTTCTCTACACTCGATTTTGCCCAATGAATTTGCACTTGGAAATCGAGTGTCTCACACTCGATTTTCTCATAGCAAAATCGAGTCCTCTGGACTCCATTTGTTAGAAATGAAATTTGTTTCAAACCTTGCCTAACTAATAATATAGTTTGAGTTTTATAGTTATTTTTTAATAAAATCCCCTGAACATTGATGTAATAGAAATTTTAAATTTTTTTAATTTATATCAACATAAACTCAGATGTTTATAACATAATATAAGTTAGTAAAGCCAACTGATAAAAAAACGATATTCGTTTTGTTAGCTTAGGTAATTTCAAATTCTGTAAAACTTCCTCTAATAATTATTCTTGTTCATTTCTCTAAACTTAATTAAATTGCTAATTTTCACTTGCATATATATATATATATATATAACATTAATTTGATTGTGATCTTGAACTCTTGGTTTAAACTAATACTAATTAATTTCAGTTGACCATATCAAGCAAGGGTTCAAATGCCAAAAAAAAAAAAAAAAAAAAAAAAAAAAAAAAAAATTCTTCATTATGGCTACGTACCAAAGATATTCCTTCCTATGGGTGCATGATACGTAAGATAAAGAAAAAGGTGATTCTCTCATTTCTCTTAAGGTGTAGCTATCTGTGGCCTGAATTATATCTGTATGCTTAGATGGAGGGTCCAAAAAAAATCAACACGTACGAATTGAAAGGTGTTGATTCAAACATTACATTGATTTTATGAGACTTCATGTTCATTTTCATGTATGGTCTTTTCTTGTGTCTCATACACTAGTTAGAAAAAGTTTTAAAACTCTTCTGGTATGAAGAACAAAGACGTCAAATAACTTTAGTTTGGTCATCGCATTCTCCCATATCTTCACACATACATTGCCTGTTTATCTTTTGAAATTTAATGTACTGCCCTTCTTGCCGTACCAAATCTCTTCACTATGGCTTAAAAGGACTTCTGAGGCCATCTCAATGACAACGAGGAGCCAGCCTTTTTCGTGACTTTGTAAGTGGCAAATTGTAATCAATGACAATGAAAAAGCTTAGCTCCAAATTGATATCATGCTCTCAAATTCATTACGTGGAAATTGAAAATATTATTTATGTGTAATTTTAGTTACATAACTTTTTTAATGGAATAAAGTTTAGTTTCAAATATGTTTGAAGCTATCATATTCAATTTATAATGTGACAATTATAAGAATATCAATGTGTATTATTCAAATGGTTAGTCAAAACTGCACATGTACGGTATTTTTAACCGTCATATAATAGATTGGAACTATAATCTAACTCTAAATATGTTTGTAATCAAAATTTTTTTTTCTTCCATTTTAATGAGTTGTTTAAATATCCACGTTAATAGTTTTATAAATTAAAAGGTAGTGGGCTGGAGAAGATTTCTCCAAAATTTGAAGCTAATCTTTGTTTGGCACCAAAATTTTCTAGGGCAATGTTCTTGCTAGGTCTTTCCTTTTCTCTCTCTTTTTTTTTTTTTTTTTTTGAGATGAGTGTTCAAACTACAAATAGCCTCTCTCTCTCTCTCTCTCTATCTCTCTCTCTCTATAGATATATATATATATATATCAAACTATAAAAACAGTACCTTAAATTAGAATTGCACTTTCTTTATAACGATAATCTGATTAAAAAAAGAAGCTAAATTACACTAGTAGCCTTTAATTGTATTGTTCAAATGGTTGAACACTTGAACAGGATTGTGTTTCCCTTTCCCTTTTCTTCCTCATATGACCGCTTAGATGGGGAGCAATTAACAAATAACATCATTTAATAATTATTTGGTAAAAATTGCATTTTTTTTAAAGCAAAATATTCTCTCTACAAAATAAGTTAGGTTAGAGGATGCTGGCTATCTTTTTTTAATTTACAATTTAATAGTTAGAGTGAGAGAATTCAAACCCTAAATTTAGATGTTTTCGTTAAAAATACCAAAAAATGCGCCAACTAGTCAAATTAGAAGACTTTTGGCAATAATGAATATTGACTAAAATTCATATTGAAATTGTTTTTATATTTTTGTTACATAGAAAGTAGAAGAGGGGAGATTAACAAATATAAGGTATCATAAAAGATGCTATTGTCTCTAGACTTTCCCTTAAACTCCCCAGTGATATTGTCTTTTCGGAAAGACAATTTCAATCTTAAACAAAAAAAATTATCTTTCCAAAATACGTTCAACGGTAAAATATAATTTAAAAAGGAAGAAGATTAAAATCATCTTTTCCAAAATACGATTTGTTGACTCTAAAATAATCCTCTCGTTGGGAAGAGAATTTGAATGTCAACACTACGAAAGCCCTTTAGGATAGTGATGGACAGTTTATACTTAAAAAGAAAAGCCATGTAATTAAGCTAATAAAGATAGGATATGACCTGTTAAACTAATGAGAAAATAAACAAGCCAGGGAGAACTGCCTACTTATTATCATTGCTTTCTGTAGTTCAATTAATTTACTTCCCTCTTGTGATGGAGAAAGGTCATGTAAAGTTGGATAAATTTGTTTATATTTAAATTTCAATGGCCCATTTTCTTTTGGGTGAAGTTATTAGTATTTTCATTGAGATCTCAGGAAAATTATCCTAGTTTATGAAGTTATTAGTATTTTCATTAAGATCTCAGGAAAATTATCATAGTTTATTACACTAGTTATGCCTAATTCCATGTAAGTAAACTATGATTTGGTAATGAGTTCAAATGTGGGTACCAAATAACATGGGAATAAAATCCAATAAATTTATTTACATTTTTTTGTCCTCAAATTTTTCATCATATTTTAAAATGATCCCTAATCTATTCACTATAAAAGAATATTCTTATATTAGAGGATGGAAAATTCTGAGTTGTCAAACTAAAACCATTAAATACTGACATTAAATGGAGCCAACGGTAAATTGACAAAGAGAGGGGGAGGAGGAGGAGAGGGAGATCAGAGGTAGAACTGTACATCGCTACAACTTAGGAAGATTCAATAATCTACCAAAAGCATTGTAACTCAATTAGTACTTCTTGGAATTTTTAACAGAGTCATTCAAGGTTAAAATCTCCATTCTCCCAACTATTGAATTATAAAAAATCTCTCTCTCTCTCTCTCTCTACGCCTTATTGATTTTTAGTTTTTAGGCTAATTTTGAGTCATGTTTTTGTACCCCAGTTGAGAACCACACTCCTCATACACCAAATTAACTTGCAACATAGTACCACCCCTTTGCAGGAGTAGGCAACTACCTCTTTGATGTAGTACAAAAGGTATGATAGGGGCTAGATCTTGTTTTAATTAGATGCAAACACTTAAATCCATAAGGCAATCTTTGAATCCATAAAGACTAACAGTAGAATCAATCAGAAAGAAAAATGGGAAAACCACTTTGAAAATATTGCTGATCAAATTTTGAATTAAAATTTTCGTTTTTTATATATTGCAAATCTATTTTTCGTTTTCTCCTCAATCAATTCCTTATTTTCCCCTTTATCTGTTTCAACAAATTCTTGCAAAGCATTATATTTGTATTCAATCTTGACTTGTGGTGGGATTTCATCACGTTCGGTGTCTTCAATATTTTTTTCTTCACAAGTTGGCTTGATGTTTTTCAACTCTAAACTTAGCTCTTCACTTGATGATTGGACATCAGAATTCTTGTTAATATCCATACTATATGAATTTATTCCCTTATAATTATGACTACAGTGATACAATATTTCATCAAAATCATAGGGAAAGAAAAAGTTTACCATCATCATCTTCATTCTTGGCCTTGAGGAATTTCTAGGCTTAACCCTTTGCATTCTAAAATACTCTGTATCATTCCACTAATCTGCTTCATCACTCGCAAAGTTACCCAATAATAGTTGCATGTTAAAATATTCAAGGATTTTTATGTAAGCAAAATAATCTTCAAGATCCAAAATATGATCTATAAAGTCTTCTAAGTATGAAGTGAAATCAAAGCATTGAATATCATTAAGCTTAAAAGCATAACAACCGATAGGTTAACCATGAGCATAATCCCAGGCACGATTATCTCCATTTCCTTCACCATTTTGTCTGGCATTCAAACCCAAATCAATAGGCATGTCGCGAATCTCTTAGATTCCACAAGTCATCCTCTTATCATGGGCTTTAATCATCTCCTTAAAGGTCTTCACCCTATGATAACCATCAGTGGTGTGGTTACTTTCTTAATCACCTTTTGCCATATCAAAATGTTAAAGAGTTTTGATACCAATCGACAATGAATAGAATGCGTGATAGAGGCTGGATCTCGTTCTAGTTATATGCAAGCTCTTAAATCCATAATGAGCTCCTTCAATCCACAAGAAATAATTTTCAAATATTATTGATCAAATTCTGAATTGAATTATTGTTTTATGACCTATCTAAAGGCTCTACAAAAAAATTTAATTTTCAAATAAAAATATTCTTAAACGTGTCTTAATTAATATAGTTCCGGATTAAATGCTTGTTTGGGATGCACTTATAAGCCAACTTATTTCTTATATTTTCTACCATTTGTTGGTCCCACATGTGTCACCTACTTATTTATTTAATTTTTGCTTATTTTTTCTATTATTTGCGAGTTCCATGTTCATTACCTACTTATTTTATTTAACTTTTACTTTTATTTACAGTATTTTCAATAAAAAATTAGATAAATGATTCCCAAACAGAAATTAAAACTCTAAATTAACTAATTATAAAGCTCTTAAAAATTTTTAAAATCAAGAAAATAAAATCCTAAATATTAATATAAAAAAATTATATAAAAATATCAAGTCTTCTAATTACCTACATCACTACATCACTCTTTGTATTTGTCCTTTGGTTAACTTTAGAATAGTCTCCTTTTCAAAAAAAAAAAACTTTAGAATAGTCTCCTTCTTGTGTGCTCCTTCTCACTTCCCATTTGGTCTCCTTTTGTATCTGTCTCTGTTGGGTTGTTAAAAGTCTTGTCCTTGCATTTTAATGCAACTTCCAAAAGAAGGAATCTTAATTTGATTATTAGTTGATTTGTAATGGAAATTTGTGTGATCTTGAAGAGAATGTCAATAGGGAAGAGACTTAATTTTATGTTGGTCAAGGTAATCTGCATGCTTTGCTTCTCCGTTTCTTTGTTTACAAAACTTTTCCTTTTCTTTTAATTATCTCTGTGAAATGCCATGCTTTACTTCCAACTTTTGTTCTATTCATCAGAGCAATTACTTCTTCAACTATCTAATTCCCAAATCTTACATCTGAGTTTACTTTAAAGCCATAATTTATTTTGAATGCTGCTGGCCATGGGTACAGTTCCATGATTCAAACTTTCTCTTGTATGTTTCTTTTTTTTTCTTTTTTTTCTTTTTTTTTTACCGTGGTGTCCTCAATGACTAAAAAATGCATTTCTTCTGTCCACCATCTAATTTTCACCTATATGGCTGTTACATGGGGGCATAAATTCATAGCTTTTCCACATGAATTATGACTCCTTGTTATCAACTATGTATGGTTCAGTTGGACCTTCGATCTCCCAATTTGTCCTTCCGCTAGAAAAAGGTATCTTATGAGACCTCTTTTACATGTAAATTTCACACTAATGAAGCTACGCATGGTGTTTTCTATTTTATTAAGGTTTTTAAAAGATTAGGAAAAATTTTAAAATATAAGGATAGAGGTTGAGGAATACGAGTGCAACTAATTAAATTAAAGAAAGTAGGCATTGACAATCTCAAACTAGCCAAAGGGACAATTGCTTTCAAACAATATGATCTTTTTGATTTTGTTATGTCATTTTCTTTGCGTCACAATATCATAAATAAAGTATCCTAACCCGCAAATACGGTGGAATAAAATCCCAAAAATGATCACATCAAAAAAAAAAAAAAAGTCCCAAAAATGAAAGTACATATTTGATAATGTGAAAGTGGCCAAGGGGATAATTACTTTCAAACAATCAGAGTATAAAACGACAATCGATTGAAATAGTTCACTTTCCTTGATTAAGATATTTGCATTAATTGCAATGTCATTTTCTTTGTGTCACAGTATTATAAACAAAATATCCCAAACCCCAAAGGAATAAAATCTCATAAATGAAAGTACACATTTGACAATGTGGAAATGGCCAAGGGGATCAAACAATCAGAGTATAAAACGACAATTGATTGAGTTTAGTTCAAAAAGTGATGCAAAATTGATGGGTTTGTGTCGGTTAATCAATTAAGTATATTAATTGTATTTAGTTTGTCAAAACTGGATTGGTGGTTGATTAGGAGCACATTCATGGGTGAATGATTAATTGTTCATCAATTTGGTATTTAATATCGATCCAGTGGATCAATGGACATATCTAATTATCAGTGGGAAGCTGGAGCAACTTCATCTTCGTATTTAATGTGGAGAATATTTTGTTAATTAGCAGTAAGTTAAAGTTATTGCATGAGCCATGAGGCTAAACATTTTCACTCCACTATTGAAAATTTGAAATATGAAAGATAGGGAATGCTTCTCTTCTGCTATTACTGAAAATCAGCCTCATCTTTTTTTTTTCTTTTTTCTTTTTTGGTGCTGTGGAATTTTTGATTCTTTGAAATTTTTTATGTTGGGGTGTGTTAATTGCGTGGTTTACTGGCTTTTCCTTGGCTATCGTGTTGATATAAGAAAAAGAACTAGCAAAATTAAAAACGGATATGATAGGTTAAAATTACCTCAAAAAAAAAAAAAAAAAAAAAACTCTCAAGGTTTAATTTAATACTTTTGATATTATAAGGTTTGATTTGGACTATCACTAAACTATAGGGTTTAAAAGTGAAAATTTCCAATTTTATATCCTATGGGTCAATGACTATTGTTGTAATTTTGTCAAAACTGGATGGGTGGTTGCTTCATTTACTAGGGATGCCTGTAAAACAACCAGTGATCATAAAGTTGATAGAGATAGTGATTGGCATACTTATTACGGTTTGTTGTATAAGGACCGAACAAGAATTTACTTTTTTGGGGTTGGGGCACCAAAATATCACCATATAAGAAAAAGAACTAGCAATTATTTTTATTTTTATTCTTTTATATAAACAAGCAATTATTAAGTGTGAACAATAAATAAAAGAAAATACATAAGAATTGTGTCTTAATACATTTTAATTTAATCATTTATCTAGATGAAACTCAATTTATTTTAAATCTCAAAAATCATATATGATTGATTATGTATTAAATTTCACAATAATTTTCCTTGACGCTAAAGTTAGAGGATATACTAAATTTTATTATATAACCAAATTTATGTTATCATATCTTATATGGTACCTAATCCAAACACTAAAAATATTGAAACTTTTTGGAGAAAAAAATGATGAATTAATGTAAATGACAATGAGAGAAAAATATAACTTTATTAAAAGTTAAAAACTAAACAATTTGACACAAAAATAGTACTTTCAATTTGACTCTATAGAAAGTACTTAACATTATGTTTTGCACACCATAATTATGGGGGGGAAAAAATTTCAAGTCATACTTTGTTCATGTTATATTAACCATATCAACTCCAAAACATATCGTAATTCATAATTAGCTTCAATTTATTTTTAATTTTAAATGTTTATTCTTATAATTAAAATTAGCAAATTAACTAGAAAAAATAAATGATAAACTTTCTAATCCCAAAGTTATAGTATTTTTTAGTAAAAAAAAAACATAATCATTAATAATGATCGATTCAAAATTTTCATTTTTTTTCAAAGTAATTTTAGAGAGAGAGGAGTTGGTAGTACTTCTTTAGGTAATTGACGCTTTTTATATGGTAGTACAACTAAAGTTTTTTTTTTGAGAAACAGTACAAATAAAGTTTAGATATTTAAAAACTAAGAAGTTTTTTTCTTAATTTTTTTCCTTTTGGTTTAAGAGGGACCGTACGAATAAGCTAGATGGTTATTAATATTTTTTTTAGGTATCTTCAGAACAATATAATTCTTAAGGGGGAGTTAACAAATTTTGGAAGTGTGAACTTCAAATTTTAACTGTATACCCTATATATATAAACGGTCTAACTATACAGTATAGAAACTGAAACATTGAGTGGGCTTTCGCAAAAAGAGGCCTGGTCTCCAAGTATATAGTATACTATAAATACTAAAAAATTAGCTTTTATAGCCATTGATGGGTTGGACTTTAGTTTTTGGGCTTAGAAATAGATGGCCGAAGCCTACTCTAACATAAATGTTGGGCAGCTCCTCCTACCCATCAAGGAAGCCATAAAATAAAATGGTCTGGAAAAGAGTAGAAATCCCTTCTTTTTTTTTTTTTTTTTTTTTTGTGTGATTAAACCAAGAGTCTATTGCAAACTAACCCGCAGGGAAATGGGTATCAAAAGATACAACAATTTCAATATTTATAGATACATTAGGTGCGCTGTCACTAGCGCATTCAAAAGCTAATACATCCAACAAAGAAAAGGGAGTAGTAACATAATAAACAAAATCCTCCCGTTGAGAACTTCTGTTTTAGCAAGCAAGTCAGTAGCATGGTTGGCCTCCCTAAAGCAGTGGCTGAGCTGGACCTGTTGGAAAGCTTGGAGAATGTCCCTGCATTCAGCCACCAATGGCTGGGTTAGTCTATTAGTGGAAGATGAGGAGGAAAAGAGCTTGACAACATCAGAGGAATCCACATTAACTATGAGATAATATATATTAAGTTGCCTTGCCATGCGAAGCCCTTCCCTTAAAGCCCAAAGTTCCGCCATTAGGACCGTGGCAGTGCCTAATGGTTTAGAGAAACCTTGGACCCAAGTCCCACTCGAGTCACGGAGAAGACCACCAGCACCAGCGTGGCCATTGATGATGGAAGCATCAGTATTCAGCTTATACCAGCCCGGTGGGGGTTTATCCCATTTGGCATTGAGCCGAGGCCTTGCACTAGGGACTTTGGATGAAGCTGTGAGAAAATGATACTCTAAAGCTTTTGCAACACACTCTTTTAGGAGCTGCTAGTTCGGAGGTTTAGCTTAGTAAGTAGCATAATTTCTGTTAGTCCATAGAGACCAAAGACCAAAAAGAAAGAGAGTGGACCATGGTATGCCATGGTGCCGAGAGAGCAGAATAGAGGAGCGATTGTCATGCAACCAATCTGATAGAGGGAGGCCAAATGAGTTGTATAGACCTATGAGTGGGCCAAGACAGTTCCAAAAACTGACAGAGTAGGGGCATTCTTTGAGCATATGGCTAATGGACTCGGTTTGGGATTTATAGATGGAGCATCGCTGATCTAGGCTTAAACCCCTTGAACCCAAAACTTCTTTCACAGGTATGCTATTATAAGTGCAAAGCCAAATAAAGAAAACGAGCTTTGGAGGAACTCTAAGCTTCCATATCCAAGTGAGAGAGGGAGTGTTCGGGTTCAAGGTATTTAAACCCTTTGCTGCATTATAGGCAGTCCGAAGAGAGAAGTCACCATCATTAGTGAAGGACCAAGCAATCAGGTCATCCCCTTGAGAGGCTAAATTTGTGGGGATAGCTTGGATGACTTTCAAAATATTATCAGGGAGATCAAAAGAGAGCTGGAAATTCCAATTGCCATTAGTGTCAATGGCTTGGTTGACAAGCTGATATTCCTCACCAAAATTGAGAGGGCCAATTAATCAGGCTCTTAGAGGGCCGAGAGAGGTCCAGTTATCAAACCAGAAGGAAGTAGAGGCACCAGTGGTAATTACCTTCCTATGCCAGTGTCCAGAAGGGATTTGGCTGCTATACAAGCTACCTACGTGCGAGAGCAAGAGCCTTTAGAGGTCCATGGGTTCCTGCTAGTGTTGTTGGAGAGGTATTTAGCTTTCAAAACTTGAGCCCAAGGGGAGTGGTCCTCAGACAGTAATTTCCAATTCAGTTTAGCAATAAGAGCTAGATTCCGTGGTCTTGTTTCAAGAATACCCAACCCACCATGATCTTTAGGCCAAGTGATAGTGTCCCAATTCACAAGGTGCATCTTCCTTTTTTCAGGAGTTGAGCCCCAAAGGAAGTTCCTATTTGCACAGTCAATTTCTTTGCAAACTTTACTTGGTAGCAAGGCACCTTGCATGACATAATCAGAAATTGCACTTGATGATGACTTAATAAGGGTCCTCGTACCAGCAAGGGATAGTAGCCTAGCTTGCCATCCTGCTAGTTTTTCTTGCACCTTATGGATAATGAAATTAATGTCCCTAGCACCACGATCAGCAAATTTTAACAGGAACCCAAGATATTTGTCAAATTTTAGGGTTTCGAGCATGCCCATAGAGCCACAGATTGCTTTTCTAGTTTCTTCAGGAGTGTTTTTTGAGAAAAGGACTCTAGATTTTTCCTTGCTAACTTTCTGCCCAGAAAGCTGACAAAAAGTATTTAGCACTTCATCAATTGTCTCGTTGTTCTTTAGACTAGCTTGGCCGAAAAGCATCAAGTCATCAGCAAAAAATAAATGGGAAAAGGCTGGTTCGGACCTAGAAGCTTTGATGGGCTTCCAAGAATTATTTGCAATTTTATCATGAATAAGAAGCCCAAGATATTCAAGACACATAATAAAAATGTATGGCGATAACGGGTCTCCTTGCCTTATACCACGAGATGGACTGAAAGTAGGGAGCTTACCACCATTAAAGAGCACAAAAACAGAGGTTGACGAAACACAATCCATCATGATGGCAATGAGGTTAGAGGGAAAATTAAAATGGACAAGGACTTCCCTGATAAAACTCCATTCAAGGCGATCAAAAGCCTTTTCAAGGTCGATCTTTAACGCCATAGTTCCAACCCTCCCTTTTTTCTTTTCCATAGAGTGAAGAATCTCTTGGGCTATAATCATGTTATCAAGCCCTTTTCTCCCAGGGATGAAGGCAGCTTGAAGTGGGGAGACTAAGTGCTGCATATGGGGCCTTAATCTGTTGACAATGATCTTTGATACCATTTTATAAATAGTTGTGCAGAGAATAATTGGCCTAAAATGGCCAAGGACTTCCAGACCATTTCTCTTCGGAATAAGAGTCACCAAGGTATGGTTCAGATATGAGGGAATTCACTTAGATGCGAAGATAGTCAAGATTTCATCAATGACTAATGATCCGAGTATGTGCCAAAAATGCTGGAAGAAGCCAGCATGAAGACCATCCACTCCTGGTGCTTTAAAAGGTTTCAAAAAGGAGAGGGCCTTGAGAATTTCTATATTCGAGGGCATGGCAGAAAGCTTGCAGGAGTCCTCTGCAGAGAGTGCAACAACCCATTCTATTTCAAAATCTGCAGTGGAGATGGAGGTCAGGTGTTGGGTTTGATCGAGCCCTTTGAATCCTCTAAGAATAATGTCCATCACTTGATCTTCGTCTTCAATCCATTCCCTAGATTGATTCATGATCCTCTGAATGCGGTTGTGCTTCCTCTTAATAATTGTTTTTGTGTGGTAGAATGCAGTATTTCGATCACCAAAAAGTTGCCAGTCCACCCGAGATTTTAAAGCCCAAAAATCCTCTTCTTGATTAAGTAAAGAGGCATATTCTATGGAGAGTTCTTGTTCCAGAGAAATAAGGAAGGCTAAAGGTCGAGTAGCTAAAGCTTTCTAAAGACCCCCAATTCTGGTAAGAAGCTGCCTTTTCCTTGCAAAGATGTTCCCAAAAATCTACTTGTTCCAAGTGGTGGCCAGATTTTTGAAAGTGGAGATGGCCAGACCCAGACTTGGCATAAGTTCCCAAGCCTTTTCCACAACTTGTTGAAAACCTAGATGGTTAAGCCACATTTTTTCAAAATGAAAAGGTCATTCCAATCTCCTCTGACCATTCTCGAATAATCTCAGGAGAAAGGGGCAGTGATCCGAGCTCATCCTAGGAAGATGGGTGACATTGGCATCAGGAAATTGTAAAGTCCAGTCAGGATTAGCCCAACATCTATCAATTCTTTGCTGGATTAAAGCATTAATATCTCTACAATTGGTCCACGTGAAAGGGGCACCAGAGAACCCTAGATCAATCATGTTACAAAAGTTCATGCAGTTCCTATAGGTTGTAGTGCGTCGAAGGCTAACTGGTTTACCCCCTAACTTTTCAGTGCCATCAATGACATCATTAAAATCACCCACAATGGTCCAGGGAAGGTCATGAAGAAGAGAGACTGAACACAAGTTATCCCATAGAATTTGACGTTCCTCAAATCTAGGACTTCCATAAATAGACGATAAAAGCCAAGGAGAGGGAGAGGAGAGTACCTTCACTATAGCATGTATCTCTTGTTCCATGGCAGCGAGCACGTCCATGTCCACCATATCCCTGCGCCATAACAGCCAAATTCCTCCAGCATAGCCAAAGGGATCAGTAGTGTGGATTCCGTCATAAGGCAAGGTACGAAGGATTTCACCAGCTCTAAAGCCACTTATGCGAGTCTCTGTGACAACCACAATGCCAGGAGAATGAAAATTTGTCAGATCACGAATAGTACTACGAAAAGAAGGCTTCATAGCTCCTCTACAATTCCAGACTAATATATTCATTTTTGGGGATAGAGAGGGAGAGTAGGACTCACATTCCTGGGCAAAAGCCCTCCTGATTGTCTTCCATTTCCATCCCACCTGCCTCAATTCCTCCTTGGGCATCACAGGGTTCTGTGCCAGTGTAATGGCATGCTCTAGTAATTGCAATTGCGTCTGTCTCGTGACAGTCCCCAAGGTGAAGCTCTCCGTGAATGAAAGAGTCTGGATGAGCTTGAGCTGTGGAAGAGTCCCTTGAATCAAGACCCCTGTTGTCTTGCCCATGAGAAACTTTCTCAAACAAGTTTCCACTGGAGCTAGCTCCCTTTCTAGTAGGTCTAGTGATATTTCTGAGAGGTCGGACTACAAGCAATCCCCTGAGGTGCTCGATGTCCTTTGACCCAACGAAAGCAGAGGTGGTTGGTCTAGGCTGAATCTCCACCATGAATTCAGAGTGTTGTGCCATGCTGGGTGCATTAGAGGAAGACATCCATCCCTCTTGCTTTGCTCTGTCAGAGGGAAAATGAAACTCCAAGAGTTCGGCAGGTCTTTGTCCGTCCACCCATAGATCATGAGCAGATCCCACTGTATGTTGTTGATCATAGAGCTGTTGAGCTCCACTGCATGATTGTTGATCTAGATTGCCCACGACAATGTTGGGTTTAGGCAAAGCAAGGGAGAAAGGAGCGTCTGTGGAGCTTGATGGTGCTCTGGCACTAAAGTGGAAGGTTGTAGAACTTGAAGGATTTGTGGCCTTATCTGAGGCTTTAAAAGAAGCAGTGGACTTTATGGACTTAGAAAGGTGTTCGTTTCTTTGACTTCCTTTTTGGTTCAAACTCTTTATGTTTTGAGATGTGGGCTTTGGAGTGTTATGGGCTTTGGGTTGGGTGGGCCCTGGGCTTTGGTGATGGTCAGAGGAAGCAACCAACTTTTGTTTACCTTTCAGCATCCATGTACAAGACTTCATCTGATGTGACCCAAGGGAGAGGCTTCCCATGCTTAGAAGCAGTGTAAGTGGTGCTTGCAGTCGGCTGATGGGATGGATTGGCTGGTTGAGGGGACTTCCTGGCATTGCGCTTTCTTCGAGAGACTAGTAGCCAAGGACCAAAGGTGTCCGACTCAGTTGGTGGGGAGGTGGTTGAAAGTGGAGGGGTGGTTGTTGCATCAGTGGTCACTGTGGACTGCTGTGGTCCCTTAATCTCATATTGACATGCTTCTTTCTTGTGCCCCAAACCTCCACAAGTAAAACACAACCAGTGAATACCTTCATACATGACTTGCTGCTTGTATTTGCCAATAAGGATAGTAGTTTTTAATGGCTTCTCTAAATTAATTTGGACACAAAGCCGTGCATAGCGTCCTCTGGCATTAGCAGCCGTGTGACTATCTATGCAGAGCATTGGACCAATGGAGGAACCGATTTTCTTTAGGACTGCAGTGTCATAATATTCAATGGGAAGCCCAGAAAATCTTACCCACACTGCGACCTGTGAGAGGTTGGCATTAGACGCTGAAAATTCTGGTTGCCATGGTTTGATGGCCAAAAAGTGCTGTCCAATGAACCATGGGCCATCACTTAGAACACGGTCCAAATCTTCCTTATCTTCAAATCTTGCCAAGAAATAATCGTAGCCCAAGTCCATAAGGTCAAGTTTACCTGAAGGTGTCCATAGTTCCCTTACACGCTGTGCCAGGAATTGGTAGCCAACAGTGTGACCAAAAGTTTTTAAAATGAGTGCGTGAGACCATTGAGACCTGATGCGCACCTTCTCTTCTTTAGTTAGAGAGATTGATGCAAAGCTTTCACAAAGATTATCTTCCTCCGTGTCAGACTCCACGTCTTCTTGCATTTGATCCAAGAGGCTAAACGCACTTTCGTACGCTCCTGGCAACTGTCCAAGTAGCTTGTTCTTGTAGCTAGATTCATTGGGGTGGAACGAGAATCCACCCGTGTGTCCATCTTTTCTGGAGAGTGTCTTCTTCTTCGCTTGAGAGTGTGGCCATCGTCTAATTGGAACAAAGAGAGTTTTGCTTTGAAGCAAAGTTGACTTTTTAAGTATTAATTAGTCTCATCATCTACATGAAGTATGGATGTAGGTGTATATTTTTAATATTATTTTCTGTGGCTCACCATTTTGCTAAAACAATTCGAGTATAAGAATCAAGAATGTTACTAACACTATATAACAATTTTTTTTTTTAAGATCGCTTTATTTATTAACGATATTTTATTGAATCAAGTCAAGAGTTTTGTAATTAAATTATTTGATATTTTTTAATATTTTCATTACATTCAAGGTTCATATTTTCTTTTACCTAAGTATCAATTAGCAAACAAAACAAAAAAACAATATTTTATCAAGACGGTTCTTTATATGGCCTTTTTATTTGGAAAAGAAAAGTCCAACAAGTACAATAAATTGTAGCAAAAACTGCTAGTAGAAACCTTTTTTTTTCAACTTATGAGCCTTTCAACAAATGTGACTCCTTCCGTCAAAAAAAAAAAATATATATATATATATATGTGACTCCTAAATTAGATTTACATATACAGACTGGCACATGCCCATATTAAGGACGAAACTTAGGTACAGTACTTTAGGTTCTGTTCTTTAAGTTCCCCTCTTAAGATTTAGCCATGTAGTTATTTAACTAAAAAATATACTTTCATCCCATGAGAAAAAATTCACATGACAGAATCTTAAAAAGGGAATCTAAAGAACAACATCTAAGTACTGTACCTAAATCTTGATCCATGTAGTAATTATTTCTTTGTTTTCAGTCAACTCCTCTAGCTTGTAACTTCTTCTTAGCATAGTCTTTTTAATTAACTAGTCGCTAACCCGTGCGATGCACGGGAAAGCTATTGTGTATAAAGATATAAACTGTTCTTTTTCTCTTCCTCTTTGATTGTACATTAGAATTCTAGTCTTATAGTTTCCTATCTTTGATATGAAACATTAAATTACGTAATGAAAAATAGAAATCAAACTTAAGTTTAAAATAAAATGAAGAATTAAATCTTTAACATCCTCAATTATCCATAAAATGTATGAAACACAAATTTAAAGAACTACTTAACCAAAATTTCAAATAAATTGAAAAAAAAAAAAAACTTTAAAAAGTGTATTTTGTATCTTCTTCCTTTATTGCTTTGTAATAGTCACCGAATATATCTTTTTGTTTTCCTTGAGTACAGATGTTGGTGTGAGTTGCACATTGCTTTGAACATTAACTTTTTGAAACTTTGTAGAATCACCACCTTGTTCACTTTGAAGTATCATTGATGTAAGCTTGACAATAAAACAGGTTGATAAATGTATTATAACATAAACAAATTAAATATCTAATTTGTAATTTTGCTATATTAAAAAATACGTACCTTTGACAGTGTACGAAACTTTCTTGACAGTGTAGAATTCCCATCCATACTTAAGATTATAGTCATTCAGATTTTCTATTTGCACAGGAAGGACGACTTCTTCAGGCACCTAACAAAAGTAATATTTTTCAAATTGTACACTCAAGTAAAACTTGGACAAAGATGTTCTACTGAAAAAAAAAAAAAAAATTTGTTCATAGCAATAAACGGGAGTTCTACTGATCCATGTTTCCTATGGATGTCTCATAATGAGGTATGTATGAACTTTTTTGTTGATTGGAAGTAAACTTAATGATGAATGTTGACTATTTTGAAGGATAAAATGTTATATATAATGGTCAGAAGCAAAACTGATTTAGTGATTGTGAAAATTTCGCAGATATTTGACAGATTTACCAATAAATCATAAATCATTCCTTGGAAGTTGACTATATCAGCAGCATGTGTGCTCAGTCCTTTGCTGCAACAATATTTAAAGAGAAGGCCAATAATATTTGATTGAAAAGTTCCATCTTTTTTAAATAGTTTTGACAGAAATTCATAGACCCAATAGTGAAACCCTTTTTGAACAACCTTCAAAAAGGTTTCGTGATGGCCAACTATCATATATTTTATGCATAAGTAGGCTAGAAAAATTTTAAAAAAAAATTAGAGGAAAGTAGCAAACCTTGGTGGTGGCGTTGATAAAAGGCAAAGATTGAGGGGGCGGACTATAGCGCACGATTGAGAGAGAATGAGCAGCAATCAATCTGACAATCTGTATGAATTTCAAGCAATATATTTATTAAGCAATCTAGCCATAGGAATCCAATTTTCAGCCAACATTCAAGAAACATTAATAGAAGAAACCATTATGTTCAAAACTCTTATCATTAAAAAATCAAACCCACTTATCAATATTCCTTAAACTTTCAAATTGATAACCTTAGAGACCATTATGATTCAATTAATCTCCTTTCTACTATATAAACCTATCTCACCATCAATACCAATCTCAATTTCTAACATATGAATCATAAAAAATTCAAACCCATAGCTCAGTTTCCACTAAAAATATTCAAATTGATTAAAGCTTTTCTTTCATGAGACAACTGATGGTAAACAAAACAACAATAAATGAAATTTTCCGGTAGTTAGAAGCACCAACAACAAACAGGCAAAAAACTTTGAAAGTTTCAATTTCGTACTCTTATTCAAAAGAATTATAAGAATTGCTGCAGCAACATAATTGCTTTGACTCTAATTGTCTCTCTGCAATAGATTCTTCCACAATCTAAGAAGCTTTAATCTATATTTTATGCAAAGAAGTGACTCTTTGCACAAACTGCTGGGGACCAGCAGTTTTAGTTGACTGCCAGTGCCATGTCAAACTAAAGTAGAATGGTCAATAATTGCAGAAATTTTGGTTCTAGAAAGCGATAAATTTCCTACAATTTATTTTGATAAGTGAGTTGAACATGTGGAGCTAAAGTCAAAATGAAGATCTGTCCAGTTGTTTAGTCTCTAATAACTCATGATCTTTGAAAGAATTTATTTTTATTTTTTGTAGGAGGAGGGGTGCATTCTACATGGTATTCATGTTAAACAAAACATCAATCTATAAGAAAAATAATTTTAAGAATTGTTTACAGGAAAATAAAATTTATGCAAACAGCCTAAACATTTAGAAAATATAAAGATCAAACGTTATAGCCCAACTTACTTGTCACCAATAAATTTTGCCTGAGTGAAGTAGCCAAGAGAGAGCACCTTCATAAGATTATGTTGCTTATCAAGACCCTATTGCCCAGTGAAATGCATAAGCCTGTGGCTGTCTAGAGTATTTCCCCTGTGTGCATTTAAGACAATGTTAGTGGAATCTCAAATAGATTAAGGTCGCTTCATGGCTTCCTCACCTATATAAAGTTATCCATATGTTTAAAACTGTTTTTATGCTTTCGAGAGTCTTGAAAGGTTATATTCCAATCCATGGCCCCTAAAAACCTAAAAATTTAGTCATAATTATTTATTGCATACAATGACCAGCCAAATCAAACTTAATGCAAACAAATCAATGATATGTATATAAGTGATTTAGAGAATTTTTGGAAAACCTCTGACATCCAAGCTTCTATCCTCTCAGTCTGAACTGATCTCTATTTTTATAAGCTTTTTCTGAGTGTTGTTTCCAATTGACTCAGACGCAAACATGATGCCTTTGTATCTGCAAGTTTTCTGAAATATATTGATTCAGTTTTGAATGCAGTGAAGTACAGTGGTTTTTCTTCTTCACATGTTATAACTCAAGATAACATTTTCTACCAAAGAATTATTAACTTAACAAATTACAAACACATGTACTCTTGAATCGAAACCCTTGGATCAAAATGAAGCCAGGTGCATAACCCATGACTACTTGAAAAGCTGTATTATTCAAAATTAATAAAATTTTCTGCAATGACATTTGTGGCTTCATTAGAATAATCATTATTGATCTCCATCATATGAAATAGTATCTACATAGGGACAAAGCAGAAGCACTGCCACTCAAGTAAGCAATGCCTCCCCCATGTCACCTAAGCTGTCAACAGTAAAACCTCTCTGTCTCAGCCTAATTGCATCCATCAAGTAATACAAACCAACATGCAAAACCCAGAAATATCCCTAAAAAATCACAAACTTGGTCATCCATAAAAAACAAAAACAAATCTGGGTATCCATAAACTTGGTCATCAAAAACACGAAATTTAAACTCTAATCAACCACTAATCTATCCAAACTTACTCTATTTGAAATTTCAACTTCTGATGCAATGTGTATATTTTTTAATGAAAAAAAGCAGAAAATTTCAAATCCAATGTGAAATCGTACAGAATCTACAGATTACCTGCAGATTCTGTAGTATATTTTTTAATGAAAAAAAGCAGAAAATTTCAAATCCAATGTGAAATCGTACAGAATCTACAGATTACCTGAAAATACGATGAAATCGGCGAAGAGCGAGCAAAGCAAGAGCGAATGAGTGAACTTGTAAGGGAGAGGTTTGAGGAATACAGAGAGAAAGGGGAAACGGTAGGACCCAAGACAAAGCAGAGAGAGAGAAAGCTCAAAGGTTAGGGTTTTGGGTTTTAAGAATGCGTATGGGTTAGAGAGAGTCAATCGCATAAAAGATTGGGGAAAAAATAGAAATTTAAAAAATAGAAAAAAATAAATAAATAAATGCTGACGTGAAAAATTGTGGGAGTTTCAAAAGCTTTGGTTATATATATATATATATATATATAGATAACGTGGACAAAATACATTATTAACTACTTACATTAACGATACATTACGGCAGGCCCTAAAAATAATACACCACCATGTAGATAATTGTGGAGGAACGAATTTCTCCTTTAGAAGGTATTGTCCGCTTTGTGAATGGGCCGAGGAGGCCGATGCCCGCACGAATTTGCTCAATCCCACATCAGGGAGAGACGCCTCCCTACTTGATGGATACACCCCACTTGTGAGCTCATGCTTATAAGCTACGGGTGGGAGGCGTCTCTCCCTGATGTGGGATTGAGCAAATCCGTGCGAGTGACATTGGCCTTCTCAGTCCATTCCCAAAGCGGACAATACCTTCTAAGGGAGAGTTTCGTTCCTCCACAAAAGGGCACATTTTGGGGTTTAAAGGGAAACCCCCACCTTCCCCCTTCGTCAGCCGATGGACCCGAAGGGGTGCATAGTATGCATGAGTCAGCATGCAGTTTTTTAGACTTGTTCATGTGATCACACACACTATGGAACACCATTTCTTAGGCCAAGTGCTTATAAGGCAAGGGTGTGAGGCGTCTCTCCCCAATGTGGGATTGAACAAATTCATGAGGGTGGCATCGACTTCTCAGCCCATTCCCAAAGCGAACAATACCTGATTGGGGAAAGATTCGTTCCTCCCACAAAAGGCGCCTTTTGGGGTTTAAGGGGAAACCCCCACCTTCCCCCTTGGTCCTTAAGCGCTGGGCCTAAGCAAAGGAGTGCCATCAAGCAGCACCAGCAAGTGCAGATGTTAGGCCTTACCCATCAAGTAGTAATACTTGATGGGTACACCTCACTTGTGAGCTTATGCTTATAAGTTGTGGGTGGGAGGTGTCTCTCCCCGATGTGGGATTGAGCAAATTCGTGAGAGTGGCATCAGTCTCCTCGACCCATTCCCAAAGCGGATAATACCTTCTAAGGGAGAGGTTCGTCCCTCCACAAAAAGACACACACTATGGTGGCATCGACTCCTCAGCCCATTCTCAAAGCGAACAATACCTAATTGGGAAAAGATTCGTTCCTCCCATAATAATAGTGATTGAATCAAACATATCATTGAGAGAAGGGATAATAAATTTAATAATTGATTTAGTCTAATCACTCTAAGATTCTTCTTTTTTCTTTTCTTTTTTCCTTTGAAACTTCAATCCATTTGAAAAATAACGTTTGTAGGTTTTTTTTAGTCTTTTGGTAGAGCAAGGATAATATATATATATATATATATATATTTTTTTAAAAGATCTAGTACTTTAAATATTATGTGATGTTATTGTTAAGCTATGGTTTTTCACATGAGCAAGACTTAGGTACAATATTTATGTGCTATTTCTTAGATTCCCATTTTAAGATTCTGCTATGTGGATTTTTTTCATGGAATGGAAGTATATTTTTTAGTTAAGTAGTTACATAACTGAATCTTAAGAGGGGAACATAAGGAACAACACTTAAGGTGATGTACGTAAGTTTTGTCATTTTCACATAACATTTATGTTGGGTTTATTTTATGACAAAAAGTGTTGTAATTTCATTAAATTATTTCCTTGTATTCTGTGGGATTAAATTGTAATTTGTTTAGACTTAAGTGGTGAAGATTTGATCAAGACAGTTAAAAATCACATAAGGAGCACATGCTGGAAGCTGAAAAGTCAGTGTATCTTGTGAGTAATCTTGCAATTTGGCTAACTTGCGAGATGACCCACGAGATGCACTGATAGTTAGGATTTTAAGTATGACTCTTATACACTTCACACATACTATATATACCATCATTACTCACAAAATTGTAAGGAGGCTATTCAAAAGAAAACCCTAGAGAGGTTTTTACAACACCCGCCATTTTAGAGAGAGCTACTTATCCTCAAGAGAAAAATCATTGTAATCTATTCTCCTTCCCTTTTCCCATTGTCATACATTGAGAGGAAATTTGTACCCAAACACAACTCACACACATTCAGAGTGTTGAAAGTTGTTTTGGTGCCTATGGGAAGTATTGGGTATTTGACAAAATAAGCTAATGAGGCATAGCGATGCAATCGGGCGGTATTACGGGATTCGGAAAGCTAGTAAAGACAAGATTCTGAGAAGTCCATTGGTAGCTGGAGCTTGGAGGACTTAAGTACTTTGGATAAATTAGGCTTGGAGGGTCTTTTTGGTATCCTTGTCCTCCAACTTATTCACTAGTGGATCATTTCGGCTTGGAGGGCCGATGGGAGGTTTTTACGCCGAGTTCTTCAGTTTTTCTCTTCGATAACATGTCACAATGTTATCTTAGGTTTGCTATCATTTTCCTTACTGCCCTTTATACATTTGCCTTCCTCTTATATGTTCATCCATGCAATTGTTGAATGCTTTAATTATTTAATTTGCTAATCACGTATATTCTTCATTAAGTGTGTTAAGCATAAAATTAATCAAGCTGCAATTAAAAATCGGGGGTCTAAACAAGCTCTAGTCATTAGATTATCGAGCTTTCAGTTATGAAAATGTATGTATTCATTAAGATGCCTAAAACTTATCCAACTAGTGATAACAAGGGTCAAGTCTTTATAAAGGTTGCATTTAAGCAGCTTAATTTTACCGTTAATAATGTAAACTTTATTCATAAGAGCATCCACATTAGTGGATGTAAACCTTTGCAAAATACAAAAAGTAACACATTTTACACATTTTGCCCCAAAAATCTTCCACAATAGTCCTTCTAAAATTGTGTATATTTACACATCTGCTACAATAACTGTGTAAATATACACCATTACAATATTTTATTTTTATATTCTCTCTCACTGGTCAGGGCTCTCACTTTTTCCTCATTTCACTCTCTTTGTCTCTGCCTTTCCCTTTCTTCATCTAAAGGGCACAGCCGATCAACCATCCACCCACTACCTCAACCCAACACCACCCCACCGCCACCATTACAATACATAATAATCCAACCAAAAAATCAATGGAAAATCAAAACAAAAATCAACAGAAAATCGAACCCAAAATCAATAAAAAATCAAACCAAAACTCACACTGAAGCTGCTGTCACCGATGCCATGGAAGCTTGGGTGGAGTGTTCGTTGTTGCCATGAGAGAGTAAAGATTTGGACCACTGTTTGTGGCAGTGTTGCAGCTGATCTTTGCTGCCACTGGTGATGGCATGGTGAAGGTTTTGGGAATTTTGGCCTTGGACGGAGCTCAAGGTGTGCTCTGGCTCTAGCTGATTGTGAGAGAAAAATAGTTTTAGAGTTAGAGAGGAGACGGTTGGGCCATGGAGAAGAGAGAGTGTTGTTCTAAAAAATGAGAAAAATAGAGAAAAAGAGAGATGCTGTGTGGTGGATATTGCGGGTAGTGTGCAGTGGGTAGCTGGGTAAGTTAAATAATAAAATAATAAAAATAAATGATTATTTAAAGAAAGAGATGGGTTCAAATTACACTTGATGTAACTTTTATAAACTTGGTTTCTCAAAAAAAAAAAAACTCTTATAAACTTACACATTTTTTACACCCTATATTTCTAAGAAATCTAACGGTTATTTCTAAGAAATCTAACGGTTAAAAAAACCTCATTAGATGTTATTGTTTTTCACCTTATTACCTAATTAATACTAGCATTCTCTCTCTCTTTCTCTCTCTCTCCTTACTTATTACTTTCCACCATATAATATTTTCTTCAACACAATCTAACAAAAAAAATTGAAAAATAATCCCTTATTTATTGCTTTCCACCTTATTACCTTTTTTTTTTTTTTTTTTTTACTAAAGCTTTATATTTTTTAATGCACAACATTCATAACATTACATAAAGAATTCTCAAAGTCCTGAAATAAAATAATCTTATTATTACTAAACGTGTTAATGAATGCAAAAGGCTTAAAGATTATGATCAATAAGAAATAAAAACAGATATACCATCTGACGGACAAGCAATTGTTTGAGAATAAAATCAAACAACTGAACAGTATTTTTAACATACTTCAAAAATTTATCACTTTCACCTTCTTTCATGTTAGTGTTGAGATTATGTGATATCAATCACTTAAAAGTAGGTCAATTATAAATATATAATTATGGGATTATTTTTCAATTTTTTTTGTTAGATTGTGTTGAAGAAAATATTATATGGTGGAAAGTGTGGGGTCAGAGAATTTGGCAACCCCGGCCCACCTTATACCAAGCCCAAGGCCCATGCCGAGAAGGAGGAAATGCCCGAGGACGAAGTATGAAAGTTCAAATTGCCCAGGAACCTTGCCGAGGACAACCCTGTCCTCGACCAACCAAGACCATGGGAGGAGGAAGTAACCGGCCACCATAGGCAACCTTCCAGGGCATCCATGGAGAAAGAACAAATACAACATGTCAGTCATGGAAGCATAGCCAAGGAGCAAGACTAGGATGAACTGTCACCTCCACATTAAATGCGAACAACTGATGTTCTGGCAGCATTAATGGAGAAATGACCCCTGGGCAGTACTGCCTCGGTTGCTGCAACTCACAGGGGGATTGGCAAGGTGGTTGATGGGATGAGTTGTCAGAGAGAGGCATGGATGATCAACAAGTGGAGGAAAGGGATCGTTGGAGGAGGACTATATAATGGGAAGAAACAGATCAAAAGAAAAAAAAAGAGGACCATTACCATGGGAGAAAGACTACTATGAAGCTCCTCGGACCGAGCCGAGGACAGACTTTCGAGGATAATTTCGATTCATCTGCGTTCGATGGTGGCGAACACTGCATTGGGTGTTGTCCGCTTGCTAGGGCTTAGTTATTGAACCCGTTCTCTACAAATTCATTGTATTAGGCTAGCTGGGCTTGAGTCCACTCACTCAACAGTAGAAGTGCTCAAACTCAGTCCCTACAGAAAGCAATAAATAAGGAGAGAGAGAAAGAGAGAGAGAATGCTAGTATTAATTAGGTAATAAGATGGAAAAAAATAGTATTTAATAAGGTTTTTTTAACCGTTAGATTTTTTAGAAATCTACAGTGTAAAAAATGTGTAAGTTTATAAGAGTTACACCAGGTGTAATTTGAATCCATCTCTTAAAGAAAACATAGTATATAATAGATGATTTGATGTGAGTGTTTTTGCAAATTGTTCGTGTAAAATAGAAAAAGTAGGTTCTTAGTGTGAAATAGACAGAAAATTTTAGACAGACTGATGCAGATGCTCTAAGAAAAGGTGGATAGCTACCCCCATATACTAAAGACTAAAGTGAATGTATCCTATTCCTAACATTGGATGGCCTTTTAGGCCCTCTTTAATGTCCATTAAACTCGTTTTGTTTAGTGTTCTGTAAATAGATTTTTTAAATATAATTTTTAGGGTAAATTGCAAATTACATCTTTAAAGTTTAGGATATTTGAATTTTACACCTTGAAATTTCAAATTTTAGATTTTACCACTTGAAGTTTGGGGTGTTTGGATTTTACACCCCAACGTTTTAGAATTTGGATTTTATCCCCTAAAGTTTGGGGGTGTTTAGATTTTATATACCCAAATTCTAAAATTTTAGAGTGCAAAATCTAAATACTCCCAAACCTTAAGGAGTAAAATCCAAACACTCCTAAACTAAATAAAACAATGATCACACCATGTTGTTGGTGTAAAATTAAGCCCTTGAGTCCTTGACAATTAGAGCCAGAAATTGGGCATGGTTTTGAATTTTTGAACTAGTAGAAAATTGTCAATGCTTGCTAATTGTGTCCAAATTGTCAAAGCAAACAGGGGAAACTTTTATTTATTTATCAAGCCTTGAGAATCTGTGCTCAAGTATTTGGACAAAAATGCCTACGTTTACATGCCTTCTAAGTTGGGTTTTTTTTTTTTTTTTTTTTTTTTGGATATAATTTTCGTTTTAATAACATTGGCATGATTGCTTTTATTTTATTTTTAACTGGGCGGAATTTTTTTAATAAGGCAAAATAAATTAATTTATATAAATTACGTTTTTCATTCTCTTACTTTTTTTTTAATCAAATAAAAGAGTTTCTTATAGTTGAATAAGAGATCTGAGATTCAATCCCTGCTTACACAAAAAACTGATATCTTCATTTTACTCACTAACTTTTTCATCATCCTACCAAATGGACCCTTAGGATTGTGAATGCTCAATTTTTATCCTTTTTTTTTTTATTCGAATATTCTTAGGTCTCATTTTTATATAAAAAAGATTAAAAAAAATAATGGAAAGGAATGAGGCCCCAACCTGTAGGTGGCTAGGAAACTAGGAATATTTAGGATCCTTCCCAATCAAAACAAGCAATAATCAGCTGGCCCAAGCCTCTCTTTAACATTGAACTGCTCTATTTTAATTGGTTTCTAATATAAAAGTTGTAAAAAAAAAGTATATGTAAAAGAATTGGTGAAAGTTTTTGTTTAGTTGAAAATGAAATTTTATTAGTTGAGAGAGAGAGAGAGAGAGAGAGAGAATAAAAAATAAAAAATTTAGTATAAGGGCACGATTGCAGCCTAAGCACAATATGTAAGGGATTGTGGGTAAATAAGCCCAACACAATAAATTTGTAGAGTGTGTATTAAAGAACGAGGTCCAAGTGAATATAACAACGGCTAGAACGAGTTTGAAAAACAATTTTGCAAGAACAAGGTACGTAAGACTGGGTGAACGTATTGTCGAGGAGGCAAATATTTATACAAATCAATGAAATTGGTTACAATTGTAGTTCTAGTAGCTACAGTGTTCTTTCTCTAATTTTCCCCCCCTTTCTTACGAGTGGTCTCTCAAATTATATAGTCCCATCCGGACCATCTTGATCTTACACTTGTTGATCATCTAAATCCTCACTTAAGTATCTGTCCCATCAGACGCCCTCTCTGGCCCTCTGTGAGTCGTGGTGATCAAGGCAACATTATTCAG
Organism: Quercus ilex subsp. ballota; assembly: GCA_032727855.1. NCBI lineage: Eukaryota > Viridiplantae > Streptophyta > Magnoliopsida > Fagales > Fagaceae > Quercus > Quercus ilex. Next base: position 31,143,136 of record CM064912.1, on the reverse strand, counting down.
GGGTCTCTCCACATAAATGCGGCCAGAAAGTAGATATAATGCATTTAATGCGGTGATGACAGCCTTTCTTTAGGTATTCCTAAGTCCCCATCATTCTTCATAAGCGTATGACGCCCATCCTTACTGCTGGAGTTTCCTAGAAGATCACTTCAATCTTCGGGGTATAGAAGTGGGCCGCATACGTCATGTTCGAGGAGTAGTTACTCCTCGGACCACTTTCTGTTCATTCTTTACTTGCGAAACCTTTAAAATTGGAGTTACCTAATATTATCTGTCCCTTATCGGATTAGCTCTTGTTCTCGGACCAAGCTTAAGGCCCAATACGTGACTTTGGGCCTTTATCCCTACATTTAGCATGAGCAAATTACTTGCAATTAAGTTTCATTGGACAAAAGGGGCTTCTGCCCTTTTCAAGAAAATTAAATAGGAAAATGCCTCCCTTCCCAAACTAAATAGGGAAATGCCCCTCTTTTAAAACTCAATTTTTGATAAATCGAGTTAGGCCCTATAGTGGCGTTTTTAAGGAGCCTATAGTGACGTTTTAAAGACCTACAGTGACCTTTTTTAACTCGACTTCAATAAAATCGAGTTATAGGCAATGAAATCAACCTCTAGTGGCATTTTTTTACCTATAACTCGATTTCTTTAAAGTCGAGTTAAAAAACGTCACTATAGGTCCTTAAAACGTCACTATAGGCTCCTTAAAACGCTATTATAGAGCTTCAGAAATTTTTTTTTTCTAACTCGATTTATCAAAAATCGAGTTTTAAAAGAGGGACATTTCCCTATTTAGTTTGGGAAGGGAGGCATTTTCCTATTTAATTTGCCCAAAAAGGGTAGAAGCCCCTTTTGTCCAAGTTTCATTTCATGCAATGTGTATTAAATTAATGGATTTTGTTAATGGATGTTCTAAGTGCATTCGTTTAGGACATTCTTTTAGAAACTTTTTATAAGAAAAGAAAAAAAATAACTGATTTTTTTGACAGTTTTTAATATTTTCTATAAAATTATTATTAAAAATTTCTTAAAATGATTCATTAACAAATGACTTAAGGGCAACATTAAAAGGGCCTTAAATTAATAGGTGATGTAAAAACAATACAAGCCTTTCTGAAGTAGAAATTTTGTCAGTTTTAGTAATATTATTTTTCCTTAATAACTTTTAGTTTAAAATTTTGAATAAAGTCTCATCAATTTGTGACATTTCTTAAAGACGGTCCTTTCAATTTTCACAATTATCTTAATTTTTTCTTTTTTCTTTTTTGTAAAAATCACTTTTTTGCCTTCTAATTATGTGATTAGAGCAAATTAAGGTTTTATGGGAATTTTCCTAGCTACCTTATGATTTCTTTTTACTATAGAAATATATTGTAGCCTCCAAGGAAATTCAATTATCAGATTAATACAAAATCATTCTTTAGGTCTATTGTTTCTCTCTGTTGGATTCTAAGAACCTATCACCTTATGGATTCAAGAAATCTTTCGTAAATTCGAGGTTTCAATCAAAAGTTAACATATTTAAATTCTTTTCTTTTAGAAAGTAACGGATTTATTTTTTATGTAGCTTCTATGACATTAATAAGCCATGACGAAATCTCTGGAGGGTCTCACGGAAAGCAATTGTCCAAATAATGTGGAACGTGTCACCATGAGCTCAAGTTTTTTTTTTTTTTTTTTTTTTTCTTCTTCATAATTACACTTACCTCTAGGGTGAGCTCGACATTGTTTGTTGCAGATTAATAATTCTAAGGGTATGTTTTGTAGATTATAATAAATATTGTAATGTAATAGTTATTCATATAATTTGACTATTCAGTAGTTTGGTTATATTTTTATTATAGGGGATAGTCATTCCTTATGAATAATTATTCTTTAAAATGAGGGATAACCATTTATCTCTAAAAGATATGAAATAGCTATTCTTCAGTAGAAGTATTAATTTTTACAATTAATATATTTCTAAATAAACAAACTTTCCATATGCACATAACAATTATGAAAATAAAAAATCATAAAAATAACTAATCTCTCTTTCAAATTTTAAAAAATATTATTTTTTAGGAAATATAATTATATGAGTAAGATATTTCTTAAAATATATTTTAAGTTTGATTTAAAATGCCTTCATTCCATTGTTTTCAGAGTTCTGTTATTGTGTTTGTCACCAAACAAATGAATAGAAATAAGCATTACATTACAACATTTTGTATTCCTTGTAATATTTATTCTTATTCCTATGTAATTGCCATTATAGTCTACCAAACGTGCCCTAAGACAATAGAAAGCACAAAAAAAACATCAATTGATGAAGATCTCATGTACAGTCAAATAATATACAAATCATATTAGATTTGCTTGCATGTTTGTGTTTGTGTATAGCGTGTGTGTCTGGACTCAAAGTTTCTTCACTTACAAAATGTTTGTCTCTTCAGGCTTTTAACTATACTTACAGTGCAAACACAGTTAAAAGAGGGTCAACTGTAGACACTTCATTTTATACCCGTTAATAACCTTTGGTCCCTGGCTCTATCGACGAGCTTGACATATGTTAACCAAGGGTAATTAAAGAGTTCACAATAGTTTGAAAGTAATCACAACTCAAAAGTGTTCAAATCGCTTTAAAAACGATATTGAAAAATGAATTTTGCTCACTGTTTTGACCATAAATTTTGACCCACAAAATATTTTTGAGTTAGATTTATTTTATTGGAAAGTAGACGTCCTAGGCTTAAATTAGAATATAAAGTTTGCATGATTTAGATTTAATATTGAGTGAGTTATGACTGTTTTAAATTTAGACCAAAATTGCAGTCGAATTTAGGGTTTTAGGAAGCATACGTATGTAGCCTCGTTCCTAAACCTCCGGAACTTAAGTTTTGGGCCACCAAAACAAAATTCTTTGATGTGGGCCGGCCATAGACTCTTGGGGACATCCAAAGACCTCTACAAATCCCCCAAAAACCTTAATTTTAACGTATAAATACTCACTTTATGTATCTAATCCAAATCCTAGCTAGAGAGAGTTTATTTTTTGCCTCCTTCTTTAAAACCCTAGTCCATATTTTCTAAACACACCACGACACATTTGCACGTTTTTCTAAGTATTCAAACCTCTCTCTAGTAGTTTTCTAGGGCAGAAATTAGTTTTTAACATTGTTATCAAAACATTTTTCAAAACATTTTGTTCTTGAGTTGTGATTATCCTAAACTATTGTGTTCTTTAATTCCTTTGTTTGCTCAATCTAATCTTTTTGTTGTAGGCACTGAAGAGTCAGTTAAAAACTTCAAACTTGTGATCCTAAGCAAGGTGCGTGTTTTTCTCTTGAATTCATCTTTTGCTTAATATGATTCACACGAGTTCTTGATATAGTTATCCTAATTGTCATTTTTTTTTATTTGTTGTTTTTAATCATTTTGGTTTGTGTTAATCTGATTTTAACTTGTTTATAATTTGTTCTTAGTGCTTTTGTGACTTTATTTAGTTTTTATGTTATATTAACATGTTCTTTGTTTTGATGTTAGTTTGATTATTCACATGTGTATTATTTTATTGTTGTTATATTTATTTGATACATGTTAATCTAACCATGATGTAATTATTTATTCATCCTAGTGTTTATATTGTTAATCTTTTTTTATTTAAACTCAAATATGCATACAATTCAATAAAATGTGATTTTTACAATTTTTGTGTTGGGGATGCATACGCATATCAAGTATGTGTAAGCATATTTTCAAACATCCGTACACATGGTTAAATATGCGTACGCACCCCAAACCCAAATTTAGGCAAAAATATTTATTTATTTATTTATTAAGTTAGTTGTTTTTCACATGTTATTTGATTCTGCATGACTTATTTATGTTAATTATTTTTATTTATTTGCTTTCCATATTTTCTTTGGTCAATCGTGCAATGTTTTTTTTTTTGATATTTTTTTTCTCGAGTGTTTTATTTAATTATTATTTTTTCATATTAATAGTATCAGTTTGATTTGGTTTTAATGTGTTTCCTATATATTGTGATATGATATTTTATTTTCTTAAGTGCATAATGTATGTTTAAGTTAAAGATCAAAGTCTTTTAATAAACTCTTTAATTAAACTAGCCTCTGAGCACGTGCTCCGAGGATCTTCTATTTTTTGGGGAAAAAGTTAATAATTTACATTGATATAATTTGGAATTACTACATTTTTCAATCACAAAAAAACCTAGGGGTGTGATGAAAAATTATTTCACCTGTAAACGCATAATACTCATCACACTCCTAGGTTTTTTGTGATTGAAAAATGTAGTAATTCCAAATTATAATGAATGCAAATTATTAACTTTTTCCAAAAAAAAATAGAAGATTCTCTAAGCACGCGTGTGAGCGTGTGCTCAGAGGCTAGTAATATATAACAAAGATATATGTTAGCACCATTCATATACATATATCACATAAAATTATAACCTGTATTCACTGAGGTTAGGGATATTTATTTTGATGTAAAGACTATTAAATCACAAAATAAAACATACAAAAACTTATATGAATCCTTGATATTCAATTGCATAAGTTCATTACATAGATGAATGAGTTGTTATGTGCACTATTGTCGAAGCACCTATATCCATTTTCAACCACCCCATCAACCAAAATATAGAAGAAAGAACAGGAAGATGTGTCTTTAATTGTCTTTGAGAATTTGGCAGAGCAAATCCCAAATCACCCTTCTTAATTTACCCAATCAACCTGAAAATAATTAAAAAGTGAGTCACTAATAATACGGTTTTGGTTGCTAGAAAAAAGAATCCAATTAACGAATAATAAATATTTCAAATTTCCATTCATTTTCCAAGGTTCTCAGTCACCGAAAAACAACATAAATCCAAATTTCCAAAAAATAAAAAGAGAGTATTTTAATGCAATAAAAAAAAGTAAAGAAGATATTAAATATTGGAAACAAATTTAGTGAAGTTTTGAATGAAAAAAAAAAGGAAAAGAAAATAGTTGAAAAATATGTGAAGGAAGTTTTTCATTTCAGTCCTATAAATTATCTGTAAATGTACCATTCTGTTGAATCCTAGTGCTGACTTTTTGTTTGAATTTTTTTTTCTACAACAGCATAAACTTTTATTAAATTAAAGAAATTTTTTAAATTGACAAAGGATTTTCACTTTTAAAAAATCCATTCTTATTTATGTTTAACCAACAAATATTTTGAAAGCACATTTTTATGGATAAAAAACAAACTAAGTATTAAAACCCTTCAAGAACAAATTTGAACCATTTTCTCCCTATATAGAATCATAGGTAGGAAAATTACCAATCCATTAAAGCTACAAAATTTGAAATCAAAAATTCAAACTATACCTTGTCTGCTCGTGTTACTGTTTGTTCTCAAACTTGGGTTGTTTCAAAAGGTTCCTTTACACCTACAAACTCACAAAAGAAAAGAAAAAGAAAATGAAAACCAAATAATTTATGGAGATCGAACAACAAAACTACGAACTTAAGTTGAATTCAATTGATGATAAATGAAATGAATAATCAAATCCAACAGAGTTAAATAGACAAACCTGAGAACCTCACAACTTTGTACTTTTTGAGAAACAAAGGAGTAGAGAAGATAGAAAAACTAATATTTGAATCTCACATGTGTTACCCAATTTTAGTTTTGATTGGTGAAAAATATTGGGAGTCATTGATTGCTTGAATTTTGAAATTTCAAAGAATTTTTTTGAAAGAGAGGTAACTACCATGTACGTGTTTATTGGTGAGAAGTCAAGAGACAAATGAGGATTAGAAAGTGACAATGTTTTATTTTATTTTATTTTATTTTTTGTGTGTGTATTGGAAGTTATAATCAGTAATAAAAGGGAATCTCTTTTTTTTTGGTAAGTAAGAAAGTGGAAAATGTGGTTAGCAATTGTTGTGATAATTATATAAGTTTTCTGCTAATAAAAAAAATAATTGTATAAGTTTATCTCTTAAAAAGTTTGAATTTAGTTTACAATTTGTTGAAAGAGGGAAAAAAAATTGAATTTAGTAATTGGATAAGTAGAAAACGTGGTAGGCAAATTAAAATCATATTTTTAAGGAGTAAAACAATAAAACATGATGATTACCAACAAAAAAAAAACAATAAAACATGATATAATTAATTGGCCGTAAAAAGGGGGAAAAAACATTTTGGTTGGTAATTGAAAAGTGCAAAACGTTGTTGACACTTCACATAATAAAATCAGTTTTTAAGAGTAAAACATGGGTCCGTTAGAGTAAAACATTTGATAATTCATATCCATACCACTATACACCTTTGGTGCGATGGTCACTTCACAAGTATAAGTGCTTGTGAGGTGTGGGGGGTAAGGGCCGGGGTTTAAGTCTCCATGAATGAGCTTCACACATATTTACACTTAGATTAGGCTATAGTAGAGATTCTATCTTGTATAAAAAAAAAACACCAATTTTGAAGGTATAATTGCTTTGAAGAAGTTAGTTAGTGAAAAAGTGTTCTTATTTTGTAGATAATATTTTGGTGCAAGTTAGATATATATTTTTAGAGTGCTCACAGCAGTGGTGCTAAATAGCTATATTGCTATTTTTTAACACCACTGATCACAAAAGAAGAGTACAGCAGTGGAGCTATAAGCAAATTTTTTTGCTTCTCAACTATAGTGCACATCTATCTATAGATGTGCACTGTTTATGAGAGTTAAAAAAAAAAATTATTTTATTTGGCCGGTGATTAAAATAAGAAAAATTTCTCTCTCTCAGTCACTCTTGCCTCTCTCTCTCTTAGTCACTCCGTGCTCTCCGACCCACGCCTTCGCCGGCCTCAACGTCACCAGTCTAAGCCGACACACGCCTCCGCCAGCCTTAACGTCACCAGCCCAAGTCGACCCAAGCCCCAAGCCTTTGACACACGCCTCCGCCGGCCTCAACATCACCGACCCAAGCCCCAAACCACTGATCCACGTCTCCGACCCACGCCTCCGCCCACTTCTCTTTCGCCGATCAGACCCACGCCGACATGGTCCTCCCCAAGCCACAAGCCACCGCTGCCGCCCATCTCTCTATTCTCTTTGCCGTGATTGAGTTTTTTTTTTTTTTTTTTTTTAATGTATTTTCATATTGGTTTGGTGGTTGTGGTGGTGGTGGTTAATTTTGGCTATGGTAGTGGTGGTGGATGATTTTGACAGTGGGTTTGTGGATTTTGGTTGTGATGGTGGTGGATGATTTTGGCTTTCGCAGTGGGTTTTGTGGATTTTGGCTATGAGTTTTGTGGTTTATGGTTATGGTTGTGGTTGTGGTTGTGACAGTGGTAGTGGGTTGTGGTTGTGGTTGTCATGGCTGGTGGTTTGTGGTGATTGGTAGTAATGGGGTTGTGATTGTGGTTGTGGTTTTGTTTTTTTTTTTTTTCTATGTTGTGTTGTGGTTGCCAAAGTAGAGTGGTGGTGGTGGTGGTGGTGGTGGTGGTGACTATGGCTGATGGTAGAGGTGGTTGTAGTTGGTGTTGTGGATGTTTTTTGAATAATGGGATATATTATTTTATTGTATATGATATATTATTTTATTGTGTTGAAAGCTAAAATAGATCCATATGTATAGATAAAATAAATAAAGTAACTTTTTATGGAGTTAAAAAGTTAAATTTTTAGCTCTACGATTGTGAATGCTCTTACTCTACTATTATTTAATTTTGTCTTTACCTAAAATTAAGGGGTTTTAAGGGTATTTTAAGGAAAAAAAAATTAATCCAAACAAACAAAAAAAAAGAAGTCTATAAGCTGAAACTCACTCTCTGTTTTCTTTTCTCTTTTCTTTTTTTTCTTTTTTATTTGGGATCAAATCAACCCACTTTCTACCCTACATCCAAAAGAAAGAAGTAATCCTAATCCAAATCAGTATCACCAACTCCCAAGTGGTGGACCCCCATCCAAAATGCAGAGAGGAAAAGTCATCCCACCACCAACTCTCTCACCCACCAAACCCCGTAGGCCCCACAATTCGGCTTAACATCGGTAGGTGAAATCAAATGAAACGAAACTCAAACAAACCCACTCCCCATACCAACCTCTTCAAAAACCAACGTTTTATCATATCCACTCACCACCACCACACCTTCCAAATTCAGAAACTCACCGTTTCTCCCCCCCCCCCCCCCCCCCCCCCCCCCCCTCCTCCCCCACCGCCATGCCACCGGAAACGCCCTCAAACTTCTGGGGCGACATGCCCGAAGAAGAGTACTACACCTCCCAAGGCGTCAAGAACACCCAATCCTACTTCGAAACGCCGAACGGCAAACTCTTCACCCAATCCTTCTTACCGTTGAATCAAACAGTCAAAGCCACAGTCTACATGACCCACGGCTACGGCTCCGACACTGGCTGGCTCTTCCAGAAAATCTGCATCAACTTCGCCACCTGGGGCTACGCCGTCTTCGCCGCCGATCTCCTCGGCCACGGCAGATCCGACGGCCTCCGCTGCTACCTAGGCGACATGGAGAAAATCGCCGGAAGCTCTCTATCTTTCTTCCTCCACATCCGCAGCAGCGAGCCGTACAAGCACCTCCCGGCTTTCCTCTTCGGCGAGTCCATGGGCGGAGCTACGGCTATGCTCATGTACTTCCAATCTCCGCCGGACGCGTGGACGGGCCTGATTTTCTCGGCCCCGCTCTTCGTCATGCCGGAAAACATGAAACCTAGTAAGGTGAGGCTCTTCATGTACGGAATGCTGTTTGGGATCGCCGACACGTGGGCAGCCATGCCCGACAACAAGATGGTCGGGAAAGCGATTAAGGATCCGGAGAAGTTGAAGATTATAGCTTCGAATCCGAGGAGGTACACTGGGAAGCCAAGAGTTGGGACGATGAGAGAGCTGGCTAGGGTGTGCCAGTACATACAGGACAACTTTGAGAAAGTGACGGCGCCATTTTTGACTGTACATGGTACCTCGGATGGGGTCACGTGCCCCACGTCGTCGAAGCTCTTGTACGAGAAGGCGGCGAGTGGGGATAAGAGCTTGAAGCTGTATGATGGGATGTACCATTCGTTGATTCAAGGGGAGCCAGATGAGAATGCGAACCTTGTGTTGAAGGATATGAGGGAGTGGATTGATGAGAGAGTTGAGAGGTATGGGTCCAAAAATCTTTGATCATATATTGCCACTTTGTAATTTTATTTCTTTATCTTTCCTTCTTCTTTTTTGGGTTTAAAAAAGAAATTAAAAAGTTAAAAGTGTTAAAGGGGTGGAGCAGATTGTGGATTTAAAAGTCAATGGTTGGATCAAAAATGTAATAATGATCATGGATTACTGCTAGACTTTACAGTGTTACTGTGTTGAACGTTTATATATAACCTTGATCGTGTGTTTGTGAGGGGATATCCTTTTAAAAAATCTGTCAAAACACAATTAGAACAATCCCAATTTGATGTACAAGGATAAATTATGATAGAAGGATTTTGAATTATTTAAGGTTTATGTATTACTCTCAAGTCTCTCACCCATGAATAAGATCCGACTATACCCAAAAAGGAAAAAGAAAAAACAGGAATGGGTAATCGACTAATTGTGTGCGTTGTGTTTAGCATAGTTTGTCCGACATTCCCTTCAAAGTTCCACTTACTTAACAGAATATCATGGCTAAACATACACTTTAATTACACTCTCTAGACAAACTCAAATTAAGTATTTAACCCAAAGTATCATTACAAAAGGATCTAACTCTTGTAGGAGTAGTAGAGTAGGGTTTTAAGTAATAAGAAAGAATTACACCCAAACAATGTAAGACAACACCCACTTTATTTCTTTTCGAGAAACAAACTAAATACACACACTAGTTACTTTTGAGCTGAGTTTGTGGTTTACTTTTGTGTTAAAGTAAAGAAGTTGTTCCCAATTGAGAGATTTTATCATTTGCTAGATGATATAAGAAGATAATATATCTATGATGGTTTCAAAATTTTTTGCTTAGATTGTTTCATGGGATTAATAGTTCTGTTTTATGAATATCGTAAAGTATTTGAATCAAATAATAAAATTTGGTGATATTTATGTGTTTATGAGCTTGGCTATTAAAGTATCTCTTTTGTATAAGAAAACAAATTAAATTATATTAACGTAAAATTAGAGAATTTGAGGGATAAAAGATCAAAGATGATTACTATGATAAAATACTAGGTTGTAACTTGTGCTGACACATGGAAAGATTCAAGGAAAGATTCAACCATAGTGATGATGAGTTGATCATCTCAGTTTTTATGTGAATTGATCATTTCAATTGGATTCAATTTAGTTGTTAAGAACCACCAAAATGACGTAATTGTTTATTGAACAAATTTGAAAGTAAACGGCATAGTTCTAACAAAAATTAACGAGATGACTGAATTGAATAAAATTTAAAATTAAATAACTAAATTGACCAAAAGTGAAGTTAGAGAATTGCTTCAATTTAGGCAAATGATACAATTTTTAATTTAACCTAAAAATAATTAATTAATAACTTTTATTTCGAAATCATTCCCATAAAAGACCCTTAAATGTTTATTTTTTATTTTTATTTTTATTTTTTATAGATAAAAGACCCTCGATCTATTAATTGATTCAAATTCGCATAAGAAAAAGACAATATATCTATAATCATTTTAAAAAACAAGTGATGCAATGTCCCAACTATTCATTCATTATGTAAGGGGTATTGGTGCATACTACTAGCGGACCCAGTAGGTAAACCGTAATGTAGTGACTAGTGACAATTCAACCAATAGTAATCAATCACATCACATACAACAAGTGAACAACTACACCAAGCCATTTCGGGGCCATCTTCTCCTCGTAAAGTTCTTGTCTATTTATAATTTGGCAATTATCGGTTTATTTTTCTATTATAAATTTTATAGCATAAAAAGTTTAATAAAATTTGATCTTTTCTCTGTTGTTTTATTTTTTATTTTTTAATAAATATAAATTTTAATAATTTTGATAGTTATTAAGAGATATTTATTATGTGTGTTTTTAAATAGAATTATCTATTTTACCATTTAAAAAAATTTAGATGGAATAGATAAATATAAACAAAGTTTGATAGGAAATTTTTATAAAATTTAAAGTTAATTAAAATAATATATTAGAATAATGAGGTAGAAACCAAATATATAAAATAATGCAACCACTTGGTTAAATTTAATTGAAAAATCAAAGATACAACACTTAAATAATGAAAGGACTTATTTCAAAATGCAATATAATGTTAGGGGTGTAAATCAAATTTTTAAAACTTTAGGAGGGGCTCTCAAATTTTAAGGGCGTAAATTCATAATTTATAATATTTAAGATAAATACAGTTCTTTTTAAAGATGTTTCCAAAGTAATGTTTATTCGATATTCCTAACACTAAGGCAGCTCTGCAGATTTTTAATTTTAGAATAGACCATGGGGATGGGGAAGGAGACTTTGAGTGGGCCCGAAACTGGGCCTAAGTAGGGATATATATGTGAAATGGGCCTTGGGGTGGGCTATATGTCAGAGAAGAGGGTAGTGGTCCTTTGCAATATTCCTATCTTCTATGTCTTTTGTAACTTAAAAATCTATACCATTCATTTTTTAGCTGTGACTAAAAAAGAAATCAGAATAAATCTCAAGTGATGTTTATGATGATTTCAACATTGTCATGAAACAAAGCCATGTATCATCTTGTTGAGGTACTTAAATGTGGAGAAAAAATATATTAGCTGTTGGGAATTTAGACCCCAGTTATTACTAGTTAGCCAATTTTAGCCGGATTTGGTTTCTTAACAAATTATGCTTGCAGATAAATTTATGGTAAATCACAACACAAACCAATATTGCATAAATAAATGAATGCAGTAAGTAAATAACATAAGCGAAATGGTGACAAATAGAAACCCCCCTAAATGGGAAACGCTTTTTGGAGCTTTACTACAAACCCTCAAACAAACAAATCCAATAGTAAAATAGAAGTCCTTACAATAGAATTAACCCTAATTTTAGTTGCTACTTCCAGAAGGGACTTCTGGTCGTGATCACACGCAACTCCAATGCGGTTGGACTCTTTCACTCTAGATTTGTTGACTCAAACACTCCAACCGTGACTTCGAGGACCACCTTGACGCTTTCCACAACAACAGGTCCGTGTTGATTGTGCAACAGCTTAGGCTAGATCGCTAGTCTTTAGATTTACTTTGGTTTGATGATAAATGAAGAACTAAGTACAAAACCATAGGCATACATATGTAGCACTTTGCAACCTCTTTCTAATCGAATAATATGTTCCCCTATGTACTCTAAGCAATATGGCAAGGAATCCAAAGCCTTAAGTGGATCTATTGGTTTGAATTAAAATCATGTCTGTCACATCTTGATAGATTGGGACTCAATCAAGATGGCTTTCGTTAGGAAAAAAACTTCTTTCTTCTTGAGTTGTTCTTGAAACAGAAACTTGGCCTTGATCTTCAAATACATGCTTTAACACTTCAAGACTCTTAATATGAGATACAGAAGGACTCTTTGACACAATTTGCCAACGCACTAACATTTATATGCCTAACATTAAGTATATGTAAAAAAGTTCGTTGTGAACAAAGCAAAGTTCACCCTTTTGACCATTTTATTTTTAAATGAGTGGTACTGCTCCATGCCAAAAAGTATATTATATGAGTTATAATAAATGCAATTAGTGACTTTCAAAAATGTAATAATTATATGTCTAAATTATTTTAATGGGATTAGTAATACATCAGTTTGTAAGATTTTATATAATAAAATTATAGTAAATCTGATGATAAACCTCCTGGACTCCCCACAATTTGACCATTAAACAAGAAGTATGACCAATATGCATAGCAAAACCATTAAGCGAATTACCGCAATGATCACAAAGCAGAACATTCCCCTCAATATGGCCCGAATTACCTAAAGAAATGCCATTAATATTGGCCTTGATTTCTCTGCTGGGAGTAGTAGAACAAGAAATCTAGATAGGAATTTTGAATGGTGATAAAGCAGGGCTATTGGAAGACCCTAGATGGGAAACTTCAGGACGTGATGAAAACTAAAATTGGTAATGTGTTGGGGAAACGAGTGCTTTGGTTGGAAAATTTGATACAAGCCAACTAAAGGCTCCAAGCAGTGAATAGGAATAGGAGAAGCCAAAGAAGAGTGAAATGGCTAACCCAAGACTATGAGGTGAGACTCCTATGTCCTATGACACCACTGGAAGATTTGAAGGGTAAAGTAGTCTGCAGAAGAATGCAAAGTCACAATTTGGTGTCAAATGTTTCAAGCCTAGAAACACTTACAAAGGAGATTAAATATGAGTTTCAGGGACGCCATATGGCAGGTGAAGATTAGGAGTCACAATAGTAGAAAATAATTCATCTTGTAGGTGAACTATTGTATTTGCATTTGGCATAAGAGAAGAGTTTTTGACAGAGCCTTAAACCACCCAAGGCAGAAATACAGGTAGGAGAGCAAAAGGTAAAACAGTGAATCCAAAAGTTTTAACAACCGAATGGACCTTTAGGCAAAGAGGGCCAAAGTAAACTAAACTCGAATAAAGGGATTCGAACACAAATTGCCCTTTCATGTGAGATAGCAGTACAATGCCACTGACCATAAAGTGACTAATAACTAGCTTTGTTCTCAATTAACCAGAAAAGATGGTTAAAAGCAAGAGGTCGATCTAGTCAATTTGCGTGTAAGACAACAGGAATGCGACATCCTACACTCATTAAGATGAAATGTAGAATCATTAACTATCAAGGACCAACATAAACTGGAGACAATTCAAAAAAAAAAAAAAAAAAAAAAAAAACATAAACTTAGAGAGAAAGTGGAGCCAAGAGGTAATGTTTTCCTCTCTCTCTCTCTCTCTCTCTCTCATGTGAGGAAGAAAATATTGTGCATGGAGGTGGTGGGTGATAAAACAATGCCTTTTTGGAGGTGTAAAGAATCGGGCGGATCGGTCGGCGTTGATTATTTGGAAAACGATGAGAATCCGGCCAAGAAAAGATGAAAAACGGCAGAACTCCGGCAAATTTTTTTTGAAAAATGATAGAAATCCGGCTAGATCTCGCCAGATCGAGCGAGATCTTGGTCATTTTCGGCAAGATCTTGGCTAGATCTAGCGAAATCTTGCTGGATCTAGCTTAAATCTTCCCAAAAAAATCTCAAATCTTGCCGGATCTACACCTCCTCGCAGGGAAAATGATGGGTCGGTCGGATCGGGTTTCTCGGATTTGAGAGGAGGAGAACCGATCTCCGACCTGTTGATCTCGGATTCTGGGGAATCAAATCCGTCCCCGACCGCCGGAGTAGTCAGTTCGGTCGGCGGCGGGTCGGGTTCCGGTCGGAGGCAGTGGGTGGGTCGGTCTAGCGGTTCCTTGGACAGCCCTACTTATATCTAAATTGGCACCTCCTGTACACAAAGTACTTGAGGGTCTAGAGGGGGAAAGGGTTAAAAAAAAAAAAATTGGATACAATGTTCTAAGAAATAGTCATAGATGCTATGTGAATATAAAACTCAAACACTTTTTTTTTAGCTGAATGTATAAAACTCATCAAACTTCCCAATAAATGACACCAGATATTTGGTCACTCATACTTCAATTTTGGCATATGGAATTGCATCAAAAATACAGTCTCTTCCAATCCACCTCCATATGTTTATGAGACTATTAGTAAGTAATATGATCAAGATTCTTGATTACTTCTCACTTATATAAAGTAGGAACTTGCCAAAAAGCACTACATGAACCTTAGCCGCAGGGCTGCGCTCAACAGCTGAGTCATCAAGCATTTCCATCAATCATGATCTTCTTAGTTAGTGAAATTATCAATAGTGGTTTGGGGGTCACAAGCCTTAGCCACAGGGCTAGGCTCAACAGCTGGGGTTGGCTCCACTGGCTTCCCAAGAAGCTCTTGGGAGTTGGGGCAACTCTCCAATACTCTTCAAATAAAAGGTGTAGAAAAGCTTGAATGGGAACACAATTTGGTGCGGCTTAACCTGCCCATACACCCCCTCACCAGTCACAGCCAAAAACGTGTCTTCGCAGGTCAAATATGGTCCTTGCACTGATATGTGTAGTCCCTAAAGTAAAAGCTGTATATTGCCTCTGCAATGCATCTTTAGCGCGATAGTTACTCCACAATATGTCCATTTATCCTAGCATACTTTTGTACTATATTTCAAGTACTAATAAGGGACAAGATGTCCAAGAGAATTGACAGATTTCTGGCTTAATCTGAGATAGGCAGGGCTTCCACGATCACGTTCATTGATCTCATACACATACAGTTCTTGTACTTAGGCTACAAAAACAAGCAAAAGGGTCACCAAAACTTAATGATGAACAAACAAAAAAGCCCTCTAATTGGTGGTACAAAATATGTGAGAATATCAAAGATATATATTTACTGGGTCTTTCAGAGCTTGAGCAAGCCATTGGTGATTCCTTTCTTTTACTTGGACAAGTATATATAAGATAAGTAGTGGAAAGAAAAGTTGAGGATATTGGTGGAGGACCAAGGCGATAGGCCGGTTTATATAGAGGGAGACAATGGGGCTTTGGGTATACGTGTGTTTTGTGATTTGGTGCTACAATTGATGTAGAGGATAGATCATGTTATGACGTATAGGAATGGTCATAGAGCCTTCTTCATTGATTTTTCAGTAAAAAAAAAAAAAAGTCTTCTTCATTGTCCCCGTGCAAAATAGGATATTTTCTTGGTTCATAAAGAACAAGAAAATTAAGCACGTACGTTGTTTGAAATTTGGAAGGGGTATGAAAAACGTTGAACTTTGTTCTGGACACAACTGCTATTGGTATTTACTACTACTATTTTGCAGTCCACTAGTAATTTGGGTTAATGATTTGGGATTAAGGTGCTGATTGATTTTTTCGGATTTGTGTAACCTCTAGATTGTAAAATTTATCTAATTGTTTAAAATACAAAAAAGAAAAAGAAAAGATAGGAGTCGATTGTGTGTTCAATCCTATCTAATTATAAATCATGTCAAGTAAGCTTTTATTGCCTACTGAGTATTGATCGTGTAAAACACGTCTAACCTACTAGGAGTAAGATGGATGAGATTTTGGGATTATGATTTTGATCCTTTTTTAGGTTAAAAAAAATTATACAAAGCAAACAAACAAAAAATTGATCTCATTAGAAAACTGCTTAAGCTAAAGAAAATGCAACTATATTTGTTACTTATCACATCTCTCACGTGAAGAAATTGTCCACCACGCACTCAATCACTTCAGCAAATTGTGACAAAATTTGTGACAAATGCCATGGTCCTAAACAAACTAATATTGTAAATTCCAAAAAACTTAATTTAAGTGTCATTTGGAATATCTTTAATTTAATTTGAGTGTCCATTTGCTTGTTGTAATTTAAATTTTGTAGTTTATTTGACTTATTTTACAATGTAAAATCTATTTTAACAAGGGAGGTTGAATAAGTTGGATCTAAAGAAAAGTAAATAAACCACATTTTTAAACCATGCCAAACACAAACTAAACTCTGAAAATTTTATAGTTATAATAAATAAGTTAATAGTACATAAACCACATTTTAAAGTTTTAAACCATACCAAATACAAACTAAACATGTAGGATCCAATGCCCATATTTGTGAGTATGAGAGGATGGTTGTATACCCTTTTTACGTTGTTAGAGACAAAACAATTTCAAAAAAAAAAAATTCACCTTATTGAAATAGTAAACTGTTATTGTTGCAACGTGGTGTTCACTTGGACATGTAGCTGAACAAATTTTTTATAGTATACTAAATATAACATATCACCTTAACAATTGCGGGTAAAAAAAAATTATGTTATTCGACTTTTTTTGGGTTTTGTTATTGAGTGCCCAAAGACAATTATTAAGGTAGAATTCTCCAACCATTTTTTCTAGGCATTCGAGCTATACTTTAAATATAGAAAAAAAAATCAATTTATTATTGACTTTTGTTAATTTTGTTGCTTCCCAATATAAGTGAGATCCATTTTATTCTCCTTAACAATTACTTGAAGGAGATCCTTTAACACACTCTTTTAAACGTATATATGCAATAAAATTGAATATATAGAATCCACTCAATAATAATTAGAATATACCATTGGACTGAAAAATCACCAATTGCTCGTTACTTGACTTACTCATGTTGTTTAGGTCCTATTGGTATGCAATTAAACCACACAAATGTTTCAAATGCAATATATAGATTTGAGGCCATAGTAGTAACCAATACTGCAAAACAAAAACATTACAAATTATTTATCCTACTTGTTTTCTTCAAAGTCATTTGTGTTTACAAATTTTCATAACACAGAAAAAAAAAAACTCATGCACTTTGGTTCTTCTCCGTACAAGAAGCTAACTTTGGTTCTGGCAATGAAACACCCCTGGCCTTGAGAACAAAACGTAGAATGGGCTTCCAATAGGACACATAATAGAAAAATGGATCGAGGAGTCGATTAGGCTCCACAGGCTTATCGCCCAAAAGCTCTTCTGGCAACTCCTTGATTCCCCTCAAGTAGAATGTGTAGAAAATCTTGAAGGGGTACACAATTTGCTCCAACTTCACTTGCCCATACACACCTTCGAAGATCCCAGACCCACCAACCACAGCTAGATACGTGTCTTCATAGGTCAAATACGCTCCCCTCACAGCCATGTGACCATAGTCTCCAAAGTTAAAACTATACATTGCCTCATACCGATCACCTTTCTTTTCTGGTTTGTTTTCGATTAGAACTGTTAGTCCTTGTGTGACTCCCACCTGTTTTTTCAGGTCTCCTGTAAACAACTGTGTCACAAAAACACTAAGCGTTAATTCAATGTAATAAAAAGTTATAATTGAACTCATATATATAGGAGAAAATTACTTTGTTAGTGAAGGGGACGAGGTCACCAAGAGAGAAGACTTTCTTTTTGCTCAATCTAAGTATGGCAGGGCTTCCACGATCAAGTTCGTTGATCTCATAAATATACAGTTTTTGAACATTGGCTGCAAAAACAAAACATAAAAACCAAAAGGGTCACACTAAAACCACCAAAAAAAAAAAGTATAATTTTTGGGACAAAAAGTTGTCGGCAAGTAAACAAAAGTGAAATGATTAGTGGGTCTTCGAAGACTCTGATTGTTTGGCTTGGCTTTTGCCTTTTGGGCTGTGACAAAAGTAACATTATTACACGCAACAATTTTGACAAAATTAGCTGCTAACCATACGTATTACACCAATATAAATAAGTTGCTCTAAAATATTCAATTCATCAAATCATTGCTTTAATAAGTTACTTTACTTCTATTGGTGGTTAATAATTTTTCCCCTTTTACTATGCAAAATTAAGATTTTTTTTCCATGGCAAGGAAAATTAGAATTGAATTCACAAGTGATTATATTCAGCAGGTGATTATATATATTAAACAGAAAACCGAACTATACAAATTACAAAGATATAAAGCCAAAAATAAATAAATAATTAAATAAAAAATAAAGGGTAGGACTCCCAATCCCAAGTTGGCTGTAAAAGCAGATGGAAAAATTAAAACATAGACATAGGATCCAACCCAAAAGTGTGATTTTGAGGTGTCAAAATTGGTGGGTGAGTGAGTAAATGTGAGAAGTACTTACTGGGCCTTGCCGAGTCTGATGGGTCAGCTTGGCTTTTGCAAGTGAATGATCTTTTGGGTAGTGAAAAGCTGGGGCTCTGTGGTGAGGTTGAATGGAATTTAAGGGTCTGACTGAGAGATGGGTTTGAAAGCTTGAAGGAAAGCTGTGTGTTGTTTGCTGGTGAAGAAGTGGGGTGTGATCTTGGGTTGACTAGGTTTATAGGAGGAGAGATGGGTTTCAAAGCATAGCTTGAGCAAGCCATTGGAGAGAGAGAGAGAGAGAGAGAGAGAGAGTTTTGAGAGTTTTGCCTTTTGTTGTGGGTGTTTGGCTTGAAAGAGAGTTAGAGAAATTAGTGAAAGGTAGGTGCGAGTGCTGTTTATATAGGAAAGCAAATTGGCACTTGACTTGGTAGAGCGGTGAGAATTTTAATCATGTGGTTTTATATTTGTACGGCCGGACGGTGCATGATCAAAGATATGAATTTATGGCTAGTCAATGAATTCCATGTGAAACATCACATGGAAAATTAGAAAGTTCCAAATATACGAAGGACTTTCTTTTTCTTGTAGACCGGTTTGGGATTTGGACGGAAAATATTTGTAACGAAATTAGTTTTTGGGAAAGCTTTACACGTCTGCAAGTACATAGGATAGAATATACTCTGCTTTGGTAGGTTAGCTGGGGCTGATTGCAATTAATAAAAGGTGCAAGTTTTGGATGATTTTGACAGCCTCATGAGATGGACAATGAGTTGTAATGTTGATGGCAAAACATTTAATACTGATCGCAAAGCATTTTAAAAAATAATAATAATGAGTTTTTTTTTTTTTTTCCCCCCCTCTAAGTTGTGATGTTGATGCAATTCTGAACACACAAAGGAAATAGGATGCACCATCTAAATGTTTATCTGCTTAATTCAGAAAAAATAAATAAATGTTGATCTGCTTATGTAGTCAAAGGATTTTGCTTTCCTTTTTAAAATATAAATATAGCAAAGACAAAAATGAAGGAGGAGGTCCTAAAAGAAAAAACAATAAAATAAATAAATAAAGATGATCTCAAAAAATAATTTATGTAATATGTGCCAATGGAAAAGAAGTTATTTACTCAAATAAACATTCAGTTTCTCTTCCATCATAATTAACTAGTTACGGATAAAACTTTTTCTTCAAACCACTTTCTAAAAAAGTTTTTGTAACTCATTAGAAATGACGGCTTAAATGAATATTTATATATACTTTTAATCACATTATTATTTAATAACCATGAAGCACATTTAAATGAATTTTTTTTTTTTTGAGAAACAAATACACACACACAATGAAGAGAGAAAGAAGTTCTAACACAAAGGCACACCACATTTAAATGACTTAATAGGTCGTTTGATCAAAATACACTTAGATAATTATTTGAGTCGCCTATGTAATGGGTTTGAGTGAATTTGGAAAATGTTTACTTATGATTCAGTTATTTATATATATATATAAAATTTTCCAATGTAATTTATTGAAATCCACACAACTTAGTTCCCTAATCATCTTTAGAGATAGAAATTTGTAAACAATCACATGTTGTCATATCACTAATTATAGGTAGTATATTCCAAATGGCTAATTATATAAGTAACTAAATACCAAATATCTATCAACATATAAGTAAAGAGAAATAGTGTCCAAGTTCCAATGTCCAAATTCCAAATCCATAATAAGTTAGCAACTAAAATACGAAATCAAAAGAAATATGAAAGGAAAATACACACAAATCCCTCTATGTTTTATCCATAATTGTGTTATATTTGATCCCCATTTGTTTTTGAGTAAAACCTTAAAATAATAAAAAAAACTCATTGTAGTTTTTTTTAATTTAACAATTTATAACTGTCTTCTCACATAAAAAGACTATTATGGGGAGATTTTGTGTGTATACTCAAAATCCACAAGGGGACTAAGTATGATACAATTAATGGTTTATATATAAAACAATACCACAAGATAATTAAATGTTACATTCAAAATTTAAAGAGTTTTATATTTAATGGAGAAACCGTGTAGCGTTTTGTACTATTCTTGTAAAACATGATAAAACATTTTTGTTGCAGTGGAAGAAGCTTGAAACATAGTCATCACCTAACCAGCAATAATTATAGTACCACAACCTATTTCACACATTTTGTCACAATTATCCTATATGACATATTGTGATTGGTTGCTTATAATTTTCACATAGACTTACCATTTTTTCCTCCAACCTACCACATAAAAGAGTTGTGACTAAGTTTATGTAATAAGTTGTGGTCCCATAATTTTTGCCTAATTTAATCTCACATAGTCCTTTTTTTGAGAAATAATCTCCCTTAATCCTAGTTCAATAAATCCTTAGCAAAGTATAAAGGACAATCTCTTTCATCAGTGTTTTGCAATTAAATAAATTGATTCACAATCTCCTTTTTTTCGAGAATATTAATTCACTGTCTAAACTCTAGAGTACCATCAAAGGATATAAACAATTAGGTTATATTTCGTAATCATTTTTGTTTTTTAAAACTTGATTTTAAGAATAAAAAAAAATTAAGAAAAAAACCTTTTTAATGTTTTCAACGTCAAAAAGTATCTTCTTTTTTTTTTTTTTAAGTGAAATGCTAATGGCATACTGATTTCATAATGAAATTGATTTTTTTAAGTGAAATTTCACAATGAAAATTTTTTTTTAAAGCAAAATACGTGAATTTTAAAGTTTTAAAAATATGACTATTTTGCAAAATCCTCTCGATTCAAGTGTCCAATTTCTAATTTTGATAAATAAAGAAATATATAATATTATGAATTAAACAAAAATATTTAACGCGTAGTTGGTAACATAACATGTCCATATTTTGACTTTTGACCAATTTAGCAAAAATAAAAAGTAGTAATATAATATTTTAGTCTCTAAAGTCTAATCTTGATTGAATATTTATTTTTTATCTTTAAATTTTAAAAATTCTTTTTTCATCCTTAAATTGTGTAAATCAAAATAATATTAATAAAAAAAAAGTACTTTTGACAACTTCTCATTTTCTTTTGTTGGCAGAGAAGTGAATGTTTCAGGCTTTCAGCTCATCTCTCTCTTCTTATTAGTGGGCATTGGACAGCCTTTTGGGAATTGGACAGGGCCAGTGTTTATCTCTTTAGTAGCCCAAGGTTTTGAAATAGGTGGCCTTGGGCCCATTACTTATAATCTTTTACTGGCTCTATTTTGATAGAGTTCCATTATTCAGCAAAGAAGAGAAATGGTACCACCTCAGGCTGTTCTGTTGCAGCTAAAAGCCTAAACGGACACTTTTTGGTGTTTTTGTCAAAACAAGTCAAAAATTCAAATTCCTCTTAAATGTTAAATTAAAAAAGAAAAAAGAAAAAAGAAAGAAAGTGTATGAAAATGCGTTAAATGTTATTTAAAAATTTTTGTGAAAATACGTATGGATAAAAAAGTGTGTGAAAATGCGTAAAATGTTGTTTAAAAACTGAAAATTGTTGTTTAGAAACACTCACTAAACACTCCTTTAAGTATTTCCATTGTCACATTTTTTGTTTTTCAATATCAAAAATTCAAATTTTTATCTTAAAAGAGCATTCTCTTAAAGTTGTGTAAAAATTTATATTTATTTCAGCATAAAATTTTACTTTTTTTTTTCTATTTTATACAATTACTTTTCAAAAAAATTCACATTAAATTATCTGTGGGGTCAAAGAACTTGGTTACTGCGGCCCACTTTATATTAAGCCCAAGGCCCACGCCGAGGAGGAAGAAATGTCCGAGAACGAAAGAAGCAATTCCGAAGTGCCTTAGAATATCGTCGAGGACAATCTTGTCCTCGGCCAACCAAGATCACAGAGGGGAAGAGCGGCGTGCCATCAAAAGCAGCCTCCCAAAACACCCCAAGGAAAAGGACAGGTACAATGGATCGGTCATGAGAGCACGGTGGAGGAGCAATCCAGGGAAAACTGTCACATCCACATTAAATGCCCCCAACTAACGTCCTGGCCGCATTAATGAGGAAATGACCTCTAAACAGTGCTACCTTGGTTGCTGCAACTCACAGGAAGTTTGGTAAGGTGGCTGATGGGACAAGCACTTAGGTATAGACTTGGATGATCAACAAGTGGAAGGCAAAAATCGTTTAAAGATGACTATATAATAGGAGAAACCCACCATAGAGGGGAGAAATTTGAAGAACTCCTGTAACCATTCTCATTCAATATTTAGAACAGAGCTCCTCGGATTGTGCCGAGGACAAACTTTCTTGTACCAACTTGGCTCGTTTCTGCTTTATTGTCCTAGGAACTCATTATAACTGTTATCCACGAACGCCATATTAACTGTTGTCCATACACTAAAACCTAGTTCTTTGGCCCATTCTCTACAAATTCATTGTATTTGGCTAATTGGGTCTGAGTCCACTCATCTAATAGTAGAAGTGCTCGAATCCAGTCCCTACAATTGGCACCGTCTATGGGAAGAACTCATGCATTAGTGGGTGCAACGGCTAATCGTGGTAGGATCAAACTCTCATCAGCAAGAGTCCCTGAAGAAGGTCATTTTGGCGGTGGTACATGCTACACGAAAGCTTCCCTATTACTTCCAAGAACACACACAATTGTTGTCATAACTCAACCTTTGCTCAGGTCTATGCTTCGAAGCACTGATTACGTGGGGAGGATTACTAAATGGGGCGCAATTCTAAGGGCTTCTGACATCAAGTATATGCCCCGTGCCTCTGTCAAGGGGCTGGTTCTCGCGGGTCTAGTAGCCCAGTTTACTGAACCCCTATTGGAGAAAGAAGCCAAGAATTAAGGCATGGATGGAAAATCGGTTGGCACCATCTCCCGACAAAAACTTCTATTTTGAAAGGAACATATTGATATCCTGGAATCTTTTGATGCGATTAAAAAAGAGCCTTAGCCATGCCGGGTCCTCGGACTTCCTGCCCTGGGGAAATTAACATGCACTGGCAACATTCCTTGATGGTTGCACAGCTTGCGATATAGAGCACATGATTATTTTCCTGGTTGTTTCTGCATAGTTAGCATATTTAAAGTTAGCGGCCGAGTGCTACTATCGGTTTTTGCTAAAGACAAACTGAGAATTCTTTCATTACCATCAACAGCATCAACCCTAAGTCCTATCGGAGGGAAAAATAACAACGCATCCATTCATGAAATAGTTATTGCAAAGAAAGAAAAGATTCATAAAGTAAAAAGTGCAGCCTTTTTTTTTATTAAATAAGGGAAAGGTACATCGTATGCAAAACGGCTTAGGCAGGCTTATTTTAAAGCCAACTACAAAAAGAGAAAGCCCATGGGAATGGTAGATTCACAATCTTGTTCTAACAGCAATCGAACCAGTATGGATGGTACCGGCGATGAGAAAGAAGAAGAGGCGGAAACACTGGATGGACCCCTTTTCCTTAACTGCAAGATGTTCTGCTATCAAGGCTGAGAAACAGGAAACCCGTTTATCCTCGTTCTTGCTGATTTGCTTGAACAACCTTGGGTCGCTTTCACACCTATGCATACATAATACATGTCACCAGGTGAGACCCAAACTTTGTCGCACCAAAAGTCTGATGTATTCTACACCTGCTTTGGTTCTTGGCTGAAGGAGGAGGGTCTTCTTTCTTGCTCGGTTGAAAGGTGGTAACATCTTTGGCCTCTGTTTCCCTTGCCTCAACTGTGTCATCCTAGATCTTAGCGGCATCCTTGGTTTCTGAAAGGGGCTTAGTTGCCTTGCCCTTGTCTTTATCTGGGGCCACCTCATTCCCTAGGCCATGATCACGATCTTGGCAAGGTCTTTGGGACTGCCTGAAGGGGTGAGAACTTGAGATTCCTGCAGAACTCAAGGATCTATAAATGAGGAAGGACGCTTCCCCCCAGGGTGCCTTATATAGAAGGCGAAATCTAGTGGAAATTAATCCGCACAAAATTCAAAGAAAGAGTTACGAGTGAAATAAGTCTTGCCCAATTTCCAAAGAAATCATCAGCCGTTAGATCTACGTCACTTCATAAAGATATTAATTAGGGCGCGCCTCGCATACCGAAATATCAGGAACACAACTCGATTAGTTAAAAGACCCCTCAAAATCAGAAGTGGCAAAAAAATAATAATAAAATAAGTGCGATGGGGTTACTATCACATATGGGGGTGGAAGACCAGGCAGCCCATGTCCATGTCTGTGTTAGGCTAGGGGCTAAGTACTAGACAGAACCAAGGTCTTACATGGTCTTCGGACTCAAACCTGTGGAGAAACTAGTTACTTCAAGGAGAATCTAAGTACTAGACAGAATCAAGGTCTTGCATGGTCCTCAAACTCAAACTTGTGGGGAAACTAGTTACTTCAAGGAGAATCTAAGTACTAGACAGAACCAAGATTTTGCATGGTCCTCAGACTCAAACTTGTGGGGAAACTAGTTACTTCAAGGAGAATCTAAGTACTAGACAGAATCAAGGTCTTGCATGGTCCTCGGACTCAAACATGTGGGGAAACTAGCTACTTCAAAAGAAGCTAAATACTAGATAGAACTAAGGTCTTGCATGGTCCTCGGATTCAAACCTGTGGGAAAACTAGCTACTTCAAGAAAGATCTAAGTACTAGACAGAACCAAGGTCTTGCATGGTCCTCGGACTCAAACTTATAGGGAAACTAGCTACTTCAAAAGATCTAAGTACTAGACAGAACCAAGGTCTTGCATGGTCCTCGGACTCAAACCTATGGGGAAACTAGCTACTTCAAAAGTGCTAAGTATTAGACAGAACCAAGGTCTTACATGGTCCTTAGACTTAAACCTGTGGGGAAAATAGCTACTTTAAAAGAAGCTAAGTACTAGACAGAACTAAGGTCTTGCATGGTCCTCAGACTCAAACCTGTGGGAAAACTAGCTACTTCAAAAGAAACTAAGTACTAGACAGAACCAAGGTCTTGCATGGTCCTCAGACTCAAACCTGTGGGGAAACTAGCTACTTCAAGAAAGATCTAAGTACTAGACAAAACCAAGGTCTTACATGGTCCTCGGATTCAAATTTATGGGGAAACTAGCTACTTCAAAAGATCTAAGTACTAGACAGAACCAAGGTCTTACATGGTCCTTGGACTCAAACCTATAGGGAAACTAGCTACTTCAAAAGAGCTAAGTACTAGACAGAACCAAGGTCTTGCATGGTCCTCGGACTCAAACCTGTGGGAAAACTAGCTATTTCAAAAGAAGCTAAGTACTAGACAGAATCAAGGTCTTGCATGGTCCTCGGACTCAAACCTGTGGGGAAACTAGCTACTTCAAGAAAGATCTAAGTACTAGACAGAACCAAGGTCTTGCATGGTCCTCGAACTCAAACCTGTGAGGAAACTAGCTACTTCAAAAGAAAAATCTAAGTGTTAGACAGAACCAAGGTCTTGCATGGTCCTTGGACTCAAACCTGTGGAAAAACTAACTACTTTCAACAAAGTGGAGCGTGAGCATTCACCTAAGTTACAAGAGCAGCGAAAGGGGAGTCTGGTGCCTTGGATTACTTGCCCCACCCTACTTCGATAAAGACGTAAACAAAAACAAGCCTGTGAGCATCACTTAAAGCATTTCAAGGTACACATAAAGTATTTCACTTACAACATCACTCAAAGCATCACTTATCTTTCCTTTGCATTCAGTGCTGAAATGCTCTCTTAGGTTCGGCGAGTTTGTGAAATGTGCGTGTTTGTATAAAGTATACGTTGTAAACCAGAATTCTTTTGTGATTCGTCTAAAAGGAAACAAGTTGCATTGCTGAGACTGTTTAGTTTCCAATTAAAACCTAAAGCAAAATTTACATTATGAGTTCAATGTTTTCAATTATCCAAGCATTACTGGCACACTGCTAAGATTAGCCGAGTATTGAGCAAAGCGTTAAAACATGATAAATAAAAGACAATGTCATTCGAAGAAATAAACATAGCCGCTTAGACCCATTACAAAAAATAGTTTTAGTACAATATCACAAAGACAAAAAATAAAATAAAATAAAAAGAAAAGAAGACTACAACGGCACAAGTCAGCAAAACAAGATAGCCCCTCAAAATGGCCTATTTCTTCAACTTGATAGACAGCTTGTTCTTGGGGGTCTGCCGAGAAGTTGTGTCTAATGCTTTGGGATCCTGGCTCGGAGGGGCGACTTCGGAGAGCTCTTTCTTGGTAGGAGGAGTCTGAGAGTCAGCAGGGGTGGCCTGGGAGTTAGCAGGAGGCTTCATCACATCCTGGGGCGCTTCTTGGTTATTGACTTTTTCTTTCTCTAACACCCCTTGATGCTCAGTCTCCTCGGCAGGCTTATTAGCTGAAATTGGATCCTTGGCAGCACTAGCCTAGCCTCTGTCTGTTGCTTCAGAGGCGGTGTTAGCTTCAGAATTGGCGGAGGTAGCCTTACGAATGGCGAGGGGGTAATACACTTTCTCGGCCCTCCTAAGTTCGGACGAAGCCTCAACCCTAGCTTGGTTAAGGGCTTCATTCCAAGTCTGGGAACAGTAAAGCCTGCATACCCCAGGCACTTTAGACTTGAGAAGGGCCTGGGTTTCAGCCACTCCCAAGTCATAAGCCGCCTCATCAGCCTCTGTCCTGGCGAATTCAGCCTTTTTCTTAGCCCTTAAGGCCTCGTCCCTGGCCCATTCTGCAACATTTTTAGCCCCCTCTACCTTAGCCGGCTTTTTCTTCAGGTCAGTAATCTGCTCCTTGGCAATCTGCAGCTGACCCTCAGCTTCTAGCAGGCGCCCTGTCTGGTCCTTAGCCTATTTTTGAGCACCAGATAGGCCGAATACCGCGTTATCTTTGGCCCTCGCCATCTCCTTCAATTCCTCCCTTGCCTTCTTGAGATCAGCCTCGAAGTTCTTATGGGTCCACGCGGCATCCAGGAGCTTGTCGCGCTCCTGATCCAGGGCCCTGCTCTGGTTATTGGCTTCTTCCTTCAACCTGTAGGTTGCCTGGATAGCCTGCCCATTGAAATAAATATACTATGAGTCAGAGATCAAGGAGCAGAAATCGGCTGAGGCACAAGTGTCAGAGGTATAACCATACCCAGGTACCTCTTGAGACTAAGGACACCTCCTGCCTCCTCAAGTCCCCAAACTCGGCCATATTGGTAGGAAGTAGCAGGGACCTTTCCAGGGCATCGGCCACATAAACGCCTTCGCCCCCTCGGAAGTCCCTAAGGGAGGCACTATCCATCAAGGGCTCCCTATGGAGCATAGGGGCAAGCAGCCAGGCTTGGGGTTCGGACTGTAGGGCGACCTCCTTTTCCTGGCCCTGGTGCCTAATTCTCAACTGCTTGGAAGGTCGTCGGGCTTCATCTTCCTCCTGGGAGGAGCGAGATCTCCCCCTGTCCATTGACTCTTTGCCTTTGGAAGGCCTCTTCCTCTTTGGTTCTGCGAACTCGAGCCGAGGAGTTAGGGTCGGCTGAGTAAAGGATGACCTAGTCTGCACAAGCAGAGGCTTGGGAGGAGGAGGAGGAGGAAGCTTGGATTGTTGCTTCCCCAGCATGTCCTTCCCCGGCTGGCCCTCAATCAGATCGAATAGGCTGATTTAGGGTTTCCTCTTGAAACCCATCTCGATTTGAGAATAAATCCCTTCTGATAAGATATTCGCTTTGGTCAAGTTGGGGTCGCCTAGGTCACCAGAAAGGTCCTTGGGCAGATTGACTTGGTCGAAAGCACCAAATTCATCCTCGGACGGACCTAAATCGGCAACTTCTTCTTCTCTCTCTGCACTTTCTCCCTCGTCCTCTACAGCCTAATGGGATGAAGAAGGGCCTGACAAAGGAACACCCCCTGGGATAGAAGATCCTTCAGGAAGCAGGAACCCGTGTTCTACTATAGTGATCTTGTGAAGCCGAGGATCTTTGGCTCTGACCACGTACTTCGAAGCCGAGAACGATTTCTGAATTGGGTCGTATCCGAGGATCTTGTGAGCAGCCCTAACTTGTTGTCAGCCTCGTTCACGAAGACCTCCGCCCTAAGGATGGTCTCCAAATCCTCCCGGTTGACCAAGTGGAAGTGTCGTTCAAAGGCATGTGGATCTGTAAAAAAGAAGGCATATTCGTATTAGCAACCAAGCACTGCAAACTCTGACATCACAAAAGATCAACCCTATCTTATCCTGAATGCCCCACCTGGTACCCCCTCCTTCGTTGGATAGTGAAGACCGTCGTGCCACTCCCCAGACACGATGAGAAAGTCCTTATTTAACCCCTTGCTGGACTCAGGGAGGTATTGAATAAGCCAGACCTTATCATCCCTCGTCTTCATATAGTAGGATTTACCCTTTAAGTGTTGGAGGTTATAGCACCAGTTTACATCGTGGTGGGTTAACCTCAACCCCATTTTCTCTTTTAAAGCATCCACACAACCCAGAATCCTAAACACGTTAGTGGCGCACTGGGTAGGGGCTAATCGGAAGTGCCTAAGGTAGCCCCTCATCACCGACCCCATAGGGATTCTCATACCGCCTTCAAGGAAGGCGATTATGGGAATCACTACTTCACCCTCATTCCTCCTGATATGCCACTCCCCTTTTTCACAATACCTCAAACCTACGTTACTAGGTATCCTATAATCGGCAACGAATTTCTCCATTGACTCTTCAGACTCAACCAACTTCTTAAACCTACCCATCCCTAAGAGCGGCTAAAAGACTCAGGGAAAAGCGAAAGAAAAAGAGAAATCGCGTGTTAGAAGGAGAGGAAAACTTACAGAAATGAGGAAAAACTCCCCGGACAGGCTTTTTATGCTGAAAAGAGACGTAAGTTTGGTTGGAGACTTGACCAAATTCAGGGTATGTGTGCAAGAACATTTGAATGCAAAAGTAAAGAGGCAAATCGGTTCAAATGGGTATTTATACCCCAAATTAAAATGGACCATGCGGGTTTCCCGCCCATAAAGGCAAAAAAATCCCCACCGTTAGATCACCATCACACTGTTGAACGTGGGAAGCACAGAGCCGCCAGAATTTAATGAGGGCACACGCCGTATACCGAAGCGCCAGAAACATGCCTTGGACAGGTGAAGAGACTCTGGCATTGGCAGAGAACAAGACTTGATAAGCCATGACAAAGACCCGAGGACATCAAAATCCCCCTCCCTGTCCGAGGAGCCGGACAACAAGATTTTGAGGGGCTATTGTGGGCTCAAAGAACTTGGTTACAGCGGCCCACTTTATATTAAGCCCAAGGCCCATGCTGGGGAGGAAGAAATGTTCGAGAACGAAAGAAGTAATTCCGAAGTGGCCTAGAACATTATCGAGGACAATCCTGTCATCGGCCAACCAAGATCACAGAGGGGAAGAGCAGCGTTCCATCAAAGGCAGCCTCCCAGAACACCCCAAGGAAAAGGACAAGTACAATGGATCGGCCATGAGAGCACGGTGGGGGAGCAATTTAGGGAAAAACTGTCACCTCCACATTAAATGCCTCTAACTAACGTCCTGGCCGCATTAATGAGGAAATGAACTCTGAACAGTGCTGCCTTGATTGCTACAACTCATAGGAAGTTTGGTAAGGTGGCTGATGGGACAGGCACTCAGGTATAGGCTTGGATGATCAATAAGTGGAAGGCAAAGATCGTTTAAAGATGACTATATAATAGGAGAAACCCACCATAGAGGGGAGAAATCTGAAGAACTTCTGTAACCATTCTCATTCAATATTTAGAACAGAGCTCCTCGGATTGTGCCGATAACAAACTTTCTTGTACCAACTTGGCTCGTTTCTGCTTGATTGTCCTGAAAACTCATTATAACTGTTATCCACGAACGCCATATTAACTGTTATCCATGCATTAAAACCTAGTTCTTTGGCCCACTCTCTACAAATTTATTGTATTGGACTAGTTGGGTCTGAATTTACTCATCTAATAGTAGAAGTGCTCGAATCTAATCCCTACATTATCTATTCTAAAAATTATTTTAATATTCATTCTTTACTCGCATAACCACTTTTTTAAAACACTCTCACACACACATCACTCGGAAAAGTGAATTGAAATATGAATAAAATATGCTTTTACATACAAGACTAACTTTTGTCTTAGGGGAGTGAGATAATTGCTTGAAGCCTCCAAAAATATAGCCAATTATAAGGGGAAAATGTGTTAAAGAATAAAAAATTGGGAAAGTAGAACAGAGGCCAATGAATTCACAAAATATTAAAAAAAAAGATAAATTCTTTGTGACCTAGAACTAGAATCTCTTTCTCAACAAAAAAATAAAAATAAAACATAAAATCCAATTTTTATTTTTGTTAATATTTTCCTATTACCCAAAAATAAAAAATAACTATGTAAATTTACACAAATATTGTGGCCGTGGAAAAAATAGCATATATAATTTAAGACAAATTAATATGATTTTTTAAATTAGTTGGCCAAAAATTTTCATTTATGCCATTTTACCATGTAACTAAAAATAAAAAGAGGTAATTGGAGGAGACAAATGTGTTGCACCTCATCTAACACTTAACACGTAAGGCAGATTTTAACGCACGAGTAGAGTGTTCGAATGTGAGAATACTTATAGGCCTGTTTTGTAACGTATTTTTAGCAATATTTTTTAATATTTAAATAATATTACATATATTTTCATATATTTTTTATTCATACATATTTTTAAAAAATGCAAGCAATATTATTAGAACAATACCATCAGACCGCCCAATCATTAAAAAAAAAAAACAGCTGGTAAACAACGCAGAATGACGTGTCCAAATCAGGCTAAAAGCGAAATGACGTGTCCAAATCAGACTAAAAACGAAATGACGTGTCCCAACAAAACACCGTTTGCGCGGTGTACTTTTACTTGATTGATTTGATGAATACGATTTACGAGTTGGTTTTCGTGCCATCAAATCCCGAGGCCGATGACGGTGACGTTAACACTTGCCCTTTTCTTTACACGTGGACAAATTTACACCGTTGGTACGTAGTAGCTGGGGACAACTGTGTCCATGAGTATGTCCACGGTTACAGAATCTGTGAGGGAATATCATATGTGCTGCTGCAAATAATAATGTGTTTTTGGAGCGTAACTGAGGTGAGGCCTAATCAGTAGCCATGCACTTCAGGCTTTTCGGACAGTTTCCACTTTAAACTAATACTATATTAACTCACCTCAATCATGCTTTTTTAAATTTGTTTGGTGATTAGCACGTTGTTTTACACCGTTCAGTTTCAGTCTTTGACACTCTCTCAAGTTGTGGTTGGCAGCTCTTGCTTTGACTCAATTACATTATTTCTACTACCCTTAATCACGTCTTTCATTTTCTGTAGTTTATTTTTTTATAAAAAGTTTAGGACTATAAAATTTTTTACAATTTTTTTATATAATTGTAAGGTGGTAGAGTATAATTGGTGAAGAAAAAATAGTAGGTCCATATATAAGTTATAATTTTTTTTTTAAAAGTAACCTATGACATCCGCTTTTGATAATAACTATTTATTATCAGATCAAGACATCAATTAATTTTTTGTGTAAGCGGAGATTAAATCTTAAATCTCTTATATAAGTTATAGTTAACAACTCACA
Source organism: Quercus ilex subsp. ballota (assembly GCA_032727855.1). Lineage (NCBI taxonomy): Eukaryota > Viridiplantae > Streptophyta > Magnoliopsida > Fagales > Fagaceae > Quercus > Quercus ilex. Next base: position 31,110,944 of record CM064912.1, on the reverse strand, counting down.
ATTTACTACATCAGAATTATGACAAAAAAATTATAGAATAATATGTGGTTCTAAAACTACTCCATTTTTTAAGTAAATATTGGAGAGTTGATTTATTTTCTTTTCGGTATAATTACTTCGTTGGTCTTATTAACTATAATGTAGTTGTAATATTCCTCTTTTTTTTTTTTTAGTTGGGAGTAGCAAACTAGTTGATCTACAAAATTTTCGGCAGTTGCAATATTCTTTTAATATCAAAATTGAACAATATCAACCTTAATTTAACGAATAGTAATAAATATTCAAAAACAAAACTATTAATAATAAACATTTTGCTCTAATACAATAAAATTTATTGAAAATATTATCTTTGTCCTTACATTTTAGTAGCGGTCAATTTGATTTAAATCCATGTTATTTTCAACTTAGAACCTGTTTGGCATTAGTTTCAGCTTTTAATTTTTATGTATAACTTTTTGAAATCTCACTTTTTCTCACTTTTTCTCACCTTTTAAAATTTTTTCAAGGTATAAAAATACTTTAACATACTTTTAGTAAAAAGTTAAATAAGTTGTTCTCAAATTGACACTTAGAGTGAGTTGTGTCTCTACTATTAATGTATTGAATTTTTGGTCTCTTCTTTTCAATTTGCTGTCAATTTGGAACCTGTTCTTTTCAACTTATAGTTATAGTTGACATTTTTCATTAATGAGTGACGATATGTATCAAATTGACTACAAGTTAAAAATAACAAAGACAAAATTGACTATAACCAAAATGTAGAGACCAAATTGATAGTGAGTTTAGTGACCCTAAAATTACATTTTCACCAAATTCATTCTAATTGAAAATTCAAATTTATGTCAAACATGATTTTATAATTCTTTTTGACTTTTCATTAAATTTAACGAAAATCCTAATGATACAAGGTCAAGCGTTTATTACTAATAGTTAAAAGAGAAAACATTGCTAAGTTTTGAAGTTTAGGAAATGCAATTAAACCTTCTTTTTGTTACAATTGTTTTGTGTGAAGAAAAAAACATGACACTGTGTGCAAAAACACTGCCACATAAATAAATAAATTCTAATCACAACAAAGTTTTGCGCGCGCAGTAGGTTATACGCTAAACACTTCCCTTGAAAATATAACTAACGCAGAAAATAAATTTTTTTTTAAAAAAAATTAATTAAATTGGCCTATTATTATTATTATTTTTTTTTGAGAAACTTAAATTGGACTATTAAATCATTAGTAATTGGACAAATAAAAAATTAGCAAACCTAATCCCTTGAAAATATTATATGCAAGTTGTTCTAGACCGTTAATTTCTGCAACTTGTTGGTAGTTGTTGCTCTGATTGATTATATTTTTTTAGTACACTCATCAATCATGTCTTTCATTTTTAATATTTTGATCTTTTGGGTAGAAACTAAACAACTAATTTTTTTTTTTTTTTTAATTTTTGAGGGGGACAAGGGACACTATTATTAATCTATTATTATGGGTTACAATTTTTTTTAGGCTAAATTGAGGGTTTTTTTTTTTTTTTTGAGTCATAGGATTGAGTTATAATTTGACTTCAACCCCATTTAGATAACTAGTGGTTTCGGTCCTTCGGGTACTAGAAGGCATTTTGTGGATTTCATTTCGGTCTAGTTGGATTAGCTGAAAAATGTCAGTAAGTAAAATGGAACGATAAATCGGATTTTTTTTTTTTGCAAAATAACACTATTTTGCTAACAATTTTGTTAGTTAGCAACGTTTTCAAACTATTTAGGAAACTAGCATCTCGAGTCTGTTAGACTTGAGTTCTTGTAGGAGGAAAAATTTGTCATGCCAAGACAGTTCTTCTCCAAACAGTTCTTCCTTTTTCTTCTCCTTCCTCAAACATCCAAACCCATTTCTCAAAATCTCAAACCCAAAAATCACGATCTCGAAGTCGGACCAAAAACCCAAACCCAAAAATCATGATCTTGGCACCGAAGCACCATGGGTTTGACAATCTCGGCACCGGAGTGGCTTAGGTTTGTTGATCTTGGCACCAAAGGTCCGTTTTTTGTGTTTTCTGGTTTGGTTTGTCTCTTGATTCATTTTCTGTTTTTTCTAGGTAAGTCTGTCTCCGATGGAATATTTTCTGTTGTGAGTTTGTGTTTTTTGGGTTGATCTGTTAGTGTTTTTTGTGTTGATGTCTTGGGTTTTTTTCTTTTCTGGTTGGTCTGTTTGTGTTTTCTAGGTTGATGTTCTGGGTTTCTGCGTTGGTATGTGTTGAGTTTTCTGGGTTATTGCATATTTTGGTTGCTGCATTATGTGATTTTTGGGTTGGTGCATGCTGCGCGTGGATTTTTTTAATCCACCTCAGCTACGCACCTCATGGAAATCGAGTCTATGAGACTCGATTTGCTACAGTGAACTCGAGTCTAAAATACTCGAGATGTTAGTTTTCTAAATAGTTTGAAAACAGTGCAACTAACAAAATTATTTGAAATTGGGTTTTATTTTGAAAAAAAAAAAATCCCGATAAATCCCCTTGTTCCACTTCAAGCTAAATTCTAGTTCATTATGGATCATTTCAATCAATTCTTGTCGATCATTCTGGTCAAATTTTGGTTTGCACCTCTTTAAAATAAAAAAAAAAGACATGTTTTTTATGTGATTCATATTATTTCATTGGTTGTGAGTAAAATATGAAAATGAAATATGTATTTGTAATTGATCGGTACTATAATATTTCGTTCCAAAAGATATATATCAGAACGGATAGCTAAAATGAAATTGACAACATTGGTAGAAGAGAGTAATCTTTAAGCCGAATTAGTATCAATTTACAACCTTAAAAAGGAAAAAGAAAAATCCAATCTATAACTAATGTTTATTGGCTGCAATTGTTGTGTATTGGTGATGGTTTGAATATGCAGACATTGATGTTGAGTCAAAGTATCCAGCTAATTAAACAAATTAATAATCACGTGCTTTTTCATTCTTCCAACTTCTAAGATCCCACCACAATTTGCAATGAAAAGTAAACTTAAAGAAAGAGTATTCATTAAAAAGTCATGACATCAGAATCTTCTACGAAGATGAAACTAAAATTCTTGAGAAAAAAACAAAGAGAAGAAAAAATAGAAAAGGAATCTGCGTTCGGGAAAAGGACCTATCATCTACATCTGCGTGAATGTAAAAGCAAGGAAAAAGGTTGGATTACGATCTCCCAAGACCCAACGAATGTTCGAAAGTCCAAGTATTATATCAGTCTCACAACTGATACCAAAACTACCACAAAGAATACACTTCGCCGAAATTCCCGAGTCCTGATTGACAATTCTTTGTTACACGTTGTAATTGTATACTTGTATACATAATTTGATCATTTTATTCATTAAAGAAATGGAAACAAAATGAGAAAGTATATTGACAAATTTGTGGCAAATTTTCACGTGGAATTTGGCTCTTTGCTTGTTAGGATAAAACCGTGTCTAGTGTAATTTTTTTTTTTTTTTTTTTTACTGTTTATGGAAGAGATTATTGGTAAGCATCCTTACTCCTTAGCCTCATTTTTAAAGAAGCTAATTCCCGAGCTCAAACTCGCAACTTATCGCTTTAAGTAGAAGATGTTAGGTCATTTTTCATCGCTTTGTCACACATTGAATTTTGATTGGATTGAGTTCCAAACCCAGGTTTAAGTTGGGAAAGTCAATTCTACTACTTGCACCAACATGAAAAGTGAAGAAGGCTATAGCACAGGCCGCACAGCGCCTTGGAATCATGCCTATATAAGCAAACCTACAAAAGAGAAGGAAGATGGAATATCCAATTGTATGTTTTCAAATAAAAAAAAAAGTAGATTATTTTGGAGCGAGGAGATAAGCGAAAGAAACTCCCTATTTGTGTTTTCAAACAAAACGAAAACTAATTTTGGCATATTTATTGAATGTGTTGCACAGAAAGTTTTTGTGCAGGGGTTAATGAAAATTTGAAACTAAAGTTGGTTTTCTCTTATTCCCAAATATTGGGACATTTTTTTAGCTTTTATGGAAACGTTACTTTTTTTTTTTTTTTTTTGAGTGTAATGGAAGCGTTACTTAGAAGGACTACCAATTCCTCCAGCTTAAAAGAAAAACCTATAGCAAAGTTTTTAGTTTTTACTTGGGAGTACTACCAAGTGTTACTTAGAAGCACACCTCAAACCTATTAGAAAAGTTTTTAATTAAATCCAAGCTAGATGAGAAAAATCATGTTTTTTTTCAAAATAAAAGTAGCTAATAAGTTATATGGTAAGGATATACTGTATATAATGCATAAAGTTCAAACTAGACGAGTGATAAGGAGAATTGGGATTTGAATCCCTCTTTCCTTTTCTTTTCTTTTTTTTCATTATTTTTATTATTATTTGTAGAAATTCCCCCCTAGTTGTTTTAACAATAAAATTATCAAAAAAGAAAAAGAAAAAAAAGAGGGAGATAATAGTCTAGTGATAATGGTATCATTTATGATGCCTATGTGGCTCAAGGGAATTAATGCACAACATATACCATTATGATGATATTAGGATATAAGCAGGGAGATTGTAATACTTGAGATTGTCTAGATGTGGATTGGTATTAGGTTGGATATGAGTATGTGTTGTGCGGTTGTGTGATAAGTTCTATATCAAGTATTTACTAGACTGACTTAAGCTATATAAGTAATCATGAGAAACCCTAATGTAATTTGACAATCTCTTTTAGGGCTTATCATAGAAGTGGCTAGTCTTGACAAAAACATAGAGAGAACAACTTAAAAAATCAATAAAATTTAGTGCATCCCCTTCCAAAATCACATTATAGAAGCTTTCATCCTTCATTTTCTAGATTAGTACCTCAAAAATGACAAACTATGGTCCATCAATGCCATATGATTAGAAATAAAGGTTTCAACAAATGTGTTTTGTATGAATATCAGGGACAGACCTAGGTGGGGGGCCAAGGGGCTTGGGCCACCCTAGGTCCATTTTTTTTTTTTGGTTTAATTATTATATGTTTAATTTTTGTAGTTGAGCCCCCCTTCCAAAACCTTAGATCCCCTTCTCCTCAATAAGTCTAGCTAACCTCATCCAAATAGTAACTATCAAATCTAAAAACTTAACAAAATCAATCAAAATATTCACAATGGTCAATGTATTTTAGCCCAAAAAAAAAAAAAAAACTATTTTACTACTAAAGAACCAAAAAATCATGTGTTATTAGAGAAGTTAAAACTAAATTTTTTGCAATTATAGTAAACTGGTATAAATACCAGTTTACTGTAGCAAGTTGTTAAAATTAAAATATAATATTTTATTAATATTATATCTCTTCCTTTAATTAAAAAAACTCAAATTCTTCCTCTTCCTTTATTATTTTAATAAATTGTTTATATTATTTTAGATGAAGTGATAAAAAAAAAAAAAAAAAAACATTTGATATTGGATGTATTGTAAAGTAAGATGGTAAAATAGATAAATTAGCTTTTTGAGGTGTTAAACTTCCTTAATTGATATAGATTAAAAATGCAATATAATTAAACTGGTTTGGTATATTTACACCGTCATGTTACCATGTTAGTTCACTACAAAATCAACCAATCCAAATCAAACAAATCCAGAAGTAATTAGCTCCCAACACTTCATTATATTACATTTCATGAAAAAACAAAATCCTCATTCCTCAATTCCTTGTGGTTGTATAATGTAAGCACACAGACATCAGAGATGAACCAGGAAAAAACGAAAGCACATAGTAAACAAAGTGTCCAAGCATAGCCTAGTATCTGGTGTCTTAGTCATGGATTTTTGTGCCTTCTTCGGAGCAAGGAAATCGTAAGAGTTGTGCATGGTGCAAAACGATGTTGCCTCCAGTTGTTTTTGCCCCCAAGAAATACCTAAACAAAGGTGTTTTGATTTTGAATACCAACTTTGACTAATCGGTGCAAAGGGCAAGCGTGGAGAATTCCTATACTGCCACCTACCAATTCCGTCCCTGTTCATATATGGTAGAAAACTCCGTTCTTTAAGTTACAGATTTTGTCTCGGTATCTAGCTAGGAATAAATATATGAACTTTTTAATTTTGATCTTTTGAGACTTGACTTAAATTTGTTTTTTTGTTTTTTTTTTTAATTTGACTTATACAAGTAAACATTTTTGTTTTATATAATTCAATAGTCACAATAATGGAAGAAAATAAAATAGGGTTAATATTTTCTACTCATATTGTTAAAAAAAAAGTGTTTATTACAATTTATTTATCCCTTTTAAACAATGAATTGTTAAAAAAAAAAAAAAAAAAGACTGTATAAAAAAAATTACCATTTTAAACTAAATAAACGGGATGATAGCGATGAAATTGCAGAGACAAGATGACCATTTATATAGTATGGTCAATAGTGTGCTTTACATGTTCCTCATGCCAAAAACAGAACGTCAATGTAGCCGCCACGGTGTTCAGCACTGACCCTACCATTAACAAAAAGAATTTTATATATATATATATATATATATATATATATATATATATATATATATATATTATTTTCTTTTTTTTGAGCTTTGTAAAGACAATTTTGATCCTATTTATTATAGTGTGTCTATTTTAATTTTATTTTGCCCTTTCATCCAGTGTAGATCCAAAGGACAAGCATGATTGACAAACCTTACTAAAAATAAAAAAACAGTGTCACCCAGGTAATAAAACGTATACTTTTTTATTTTTCTTTTTCTGAATAGCTAACAAAACTTGTCAAACATAAGTTAACAATAATTCTATTTTTATGTGATTTTTAATGTGGTGACAACTTCACCTAAAATTTAGCTTGGGTGAAGTAGGTAGGTATTTTTACTATTTTTTGTTTTTTAAAAGAAGAGTAGGGTAGTTGTGTTAATTATGTTTACTATTCACAATTGGAACCATATGTGATAAGATCCAAAAATTATACTTTTCCCGTCCCAAATTGTTTGGTCTAGTTAGAAAAACTCAATTATTTAGGGAAACATCATTAACTATTTTATCTCTTTGAAAAAAAAGTTAAAAATTTCCTAAATTACCCTTAAACAATTTTTTTTTTGAAGGTTTTTTTTTTTAATTTTTTAATTTGAATAAAAATGGCATGTATAGTGGATTTCAAAATTTAGGTTTTTAATTTTTTTTAATTTAAAAAAATGCTCCCGCAAATAAATTAAGGGCATAAAGGAGATGTTAGTAAATTAATAGTGTTTGACTTTTCAAACATGACATAATTTTGAGACATTCCAAAATGGAATATATGCCAAACAATTTGAGACAGAGAGAGTACTAATTTAGATACTTTTTTCTTATAGAAAAATACTAATTTAGATACTTAGATACTTGGTGGGTTCCATAAGATGAAACTCTTCCTCTCAAAAAAAAAAAAAAAAAACCCTCTATATGTTACCATATAAAAGATGAGATTTCAAATACATTCTTTTGAATAATGTGGGATAATTACATATTTTTTTTTACATAAAAAACACACATGAAAAGAGGTTTACAATATTATTATTATTAGACTTTGACGTGAATGTAAATTTAGTTATTTGATTCCATTTAAACAATTAGCCTCTTGGACATTAGATTTTTATCTAATCAAACATTCTGTTAGTATTTTCTGTTAAAGTTTGGTGGATTTAATTGCGTGTTATTCTCAAAATTTTTGTTACATCATCAAAAATTTTGAAACGTAATTATTATGATATGCCCATCATATGATTAAATTTGGTAAACTTTTAAAAAGTTTTATTTATCACAAAGCTAATATTCAATGGATTAATTTTTCAAATCAAAAGTCTAATGAACAAATTTTCACTCATATTAAAGTACAAAAGTAACATTCATAGTTTTTTTTTTTTTTTTGAGAGTCAAGTAACATTCATAGTTCCTTTTAACTATTGTGTGCACAATCCTGATAAATCGTGGATCACTAGTCAAACCGCACGGTCAATAAAAATTAAAAAAATGAATATAATTTTTTAAAAAGTATTAAAAAGTGATAATTCGTTATGAAAATAAATTATATGAAACATTCACACTAAAATATATATAACCACCTTTTTTTAGAGAGAAAAACATATAACGACATTATGGTATACTTAATGCATTACTAATTTTTGAGCATTCTTTATAAAAGTAAGGATAAAGAGCTCAACAAATATTTTTTTAACAAAATATTGTAATGAGGATGTCCTACAAACCTACAGTATATAAATATACTGAGTCAATATTCAACAAATACTTGAATTTAACTTATTAAGAAAATATATAATCAAAAGAAACAATTATAAGAAATTTAAAAAAAAAAGCATATATTAAGAATGTCAACACAATCCTATCGTATCTATGAAATAAATTATTATGATAAAATTTACATATAAAAAAAAACTGAAATAAAAATAATCTAAATAATTTTGAAATTTATAATTTTTTTTCATTAGAAATATATATAAATTAAGAGATACAATTATGAAAATAATCATAAATAAATCATGAATGATACATTAAGTCATAAAACAATATTAGGGATTTATTATGAAATGTTGTTGTTGTTGTTTTTGTTTTTTTTTTTTTTTTACTCATTGTGAGTTGCCAATAGGCAATAGTTGACTTATGTCGCTCAGCTGGCACATTTTGATATTTTCAATAAAAATATTTAAAATTTGAATCTTTCTTCTTCATTGTAACTATTGAATTATCAAAAAAAAAAAAAAAAAAGACTTATTGTAACTCACAGAGTAATGTTACAAATGTGATAATAAAATATTTTTATATATTGGATGTACACACGCACATTTGATTTGATGATTAAAATTAGAGGTTTTGTGTAGTAATAAAAATGTTAATGTTTCAAATAATTGTTGATGTTGTGTTTGCTGATGATGGTTTTCATATACAATATGACAATTTAAAGGGTAGAGATCATTAATTGGGATTGTGGTTATGGTAGAGACGAATGACATGATTGCACAAGGAATGAATATGAGAACATCTTATGATTAGAACAATTATGATAACTGTTTAAACACAAAAAGAATGAGAGATTGATATATTGAATTTTTTTTTTTTTAGAGAAAGAGATTATTTTTAAATTTTATAGGGTTTTTTTTTGTGGTAAACCTTAAAATTTTATAGTTGTTATGTAAATAGAGAGAGTTGTTTGTTTGATATATTAAAATTTAATACTATTATTGAAGTCTCTGAGACTAAATTGAAATAATCAAGAAATAAAACTAAAATTTGACATAATTTAACGTAAATTATATTTTAAGAAAAAGAAAAAAATACATTTTTTTATTTTTTATTTTATTTTATTTTATCCTCTGAAAAAGAAAGAAAGAAAAAGAGATAGATATTTTTTTATTGGAAAAAAATTAAAAGAAAGATATTTTTTTTATTAAAATCAAGAAAAAAAGAAAAGAAAAAAGAAATGCATCTTTGAAAGAGTTCACATTCCACAAATTTGTATCTCACGTGTTTGCTTTCACCGCCACCAATCCCACAAGTCACATGGCTACTTATTGTTAAAGTGAAACAAATACATGTCATTTAAAAAGTGCAAAATATCTAAGTGGTGTTTAGGTAATTCAACTCATGGTCATATTGGACTTTCCCCACTCTTTTCACTTTTGCACACTTGACCTTCATTTCAGGATACTTTTTCCTTTTCTTGACTGATTCCTATCTCTGTTTTCATAATCTGTTCATTCACTGGATCAAAGTTTCAATTCCGGAAAATGCTAAGGACACAAAAAAGAGTTTATAATTTTTGTCATAATTTGTCATGTGTTAAGTTATGAGTCGTGAAAGAATAAATCGACAATTTTATTCTTACCTCTTCCAACTTGTTACGAGACGAATAATTACAAAAATTATAAATTTTTTTTTTGTGTCTCCCTAACATAGCTCTTCAATTCCACGTCGAGCTGATGAAAAATGAGAAAATTTATCTTCTTATTATCAGATTACTAGATCTTAAACCAACTTTATTACCATAAAAAAGAAATTAAACCAACTTCTTTCTGACACTTGTACTTTACCCCTTCCATGAACTTGTAAGCTGTCCTGTAATATAGAAAGAGAAAAAAACAAAAGGTGTCCAAAAATTTCGACTCCATAAATTTTTTAAAATTTGAAATTTCTGATTTTTAATTGTGGTTTTGTATTTTTCATCTTCAAATTCCTTGAGGGTTTGGTTTCTCCATTAATATAAATAGATATTTGTGTAATTGTCTCTCACCCTCTCTATTGTTTGCCCCAATGCCTCTCGCACTGTGAAAAAAAATATTCATTTCCTAGCCACCTTATCTCTCTCTCTCTCTCTTTCGTTTAGCCCATCCCTCACTCCCTTATCTGTGTCTCTCTTCATGTTCTCCTCTTGAAAAAAACCAAGTCTTGGGTTTTTCTTGAAGGGACCTAAAGAGAGACATGGAGGCTGTTCTAAAGGCCAAAGGGCTTCTCTCTCTACCACCAAACCCCAAAGCCAGGGTTTTTCAATCATCACAGGGCTTAAAGCATAGATTTTTCACACCCAAACCAAAACCCTTTGGTGGGTTTTCTCTATCTTCAAATGGGTTACAAAAACTCGGTGGGTTTGAATCAAAAACTCATGGGTTTTCCCATAGAGGTGGGAACTTGTTTGTCTGCAGAGCTGAGGCTGCTGCTGCAGCTGATGGGCAGCCAGTATTTACTGGTGAGGTAGAAATTGAGAAGCCAAAAATATTGGGTGTTGAGGTTACGACCTTGAAGAAGATTCTACCACTTGGGTTGATGTTCTTTTGTATCCTTTTCAACTACACAATCCTCAGAGATACAAAGGATGTTTTGGTTGTGACAGCCAAAGGGAGTAGTGCTGAGATTATACCATTTCTGAAAACTTGGGTGAACTTGCCTATGGCTATTGGGTTCATGTTGTTGTACACCAAATTGGCTAATGTGTTGTCTAAGAAGGCCCTCTTCTATACTGTTATTCTCCCTTTCATTGCCTTCTTTGGGGCATTTGGGTTTTTCCTCTATCCTCTCAACAATTATATCCACCCTGAGGCCTTTGCTGATAAGCTTCTCAACATACTTGGCCCGAGGTTCCTTGGTCCTCTTGCTCTTATGAGGATCTGGTCCTTCTGTTTGTTCTATGTCATGGCTGAACTTTGGGGGAGTGTGGTGATTTCAGTTCTGTTTTGGGGTTTTGCCAATCAGGTAATTCAATTTTCACAAGAAGTATATGTAATAAATATTCTGTATGATTTTTTTTTTAAAATTTTTTTTAATTTTTTCTATAAATTATTTTCTTTTAGATTCTGGTATTGATTTTGATGTGAGAACGATACCTTTTGATATAGTATATGATTTATTATATATAAAATTGAAGGTATCTTGTGTTAGAGCTTGCTAATTATTTCCTTCCTGCAGGTTGCTCAAACACTAAAGCATAACTCCCTATAGTTTGAATTTGGCAAGATGGATATTTCATATTAGTTACTTGTTTGATTAGGGTATTAATTTGTCTTTTTCTATCTACTCCTGTGGGGGAAGGTCTAGGCTTTGGTGAATATCAGTATCTTTACATGGGTGTGTTTCAGATAAAAATCCTTGTAGAATACTAGTGCTTTCCTCATGAGATGGCTTTTTCTTGGAATATGAAATTGAAGGCCTTATCCAATAGTATATTCAGTGATTACCGGATATGTGATTTATCTGACTAGCTTTTTATTTTTTAAATTCCATGAACATTTTTTTTTTATAATTTTTTTATGTAGGCACTGGACAGTTAATTTTTTGCTACTTTAGAAATGGTTAATTTCCTGAGATTTGATGCTTGAAGGTTGGAATGATATTCCTAGGTTGTGTACAGTAGGATATCATATGTTACATGAATTTTATGTTTGCTTGATATGATAGATATGTTGATGATATTATCTCACAGGCAATTCTGCACCTAGTTCATGCCTTTCTAGATGATACTATAATTTGGGCAATTGTGAATAGTTCTTGTTTCTGCCTTTAACTTTGGACCTCAAACCGTTGGCTTCCAAGGCATGTCTAGCTGTCCACATCTGTGTGGAAGTTTTATTTTGCTCTGAAGCAAAGGGCCCTGCCTTGGTCAGGTTCCACGTCATAAAAAAATAAAAAGGAGGAATAAGTTTTAGTATACTTTCTTGATGGTCACATAGTTCCTAACCTACTACTCTTGTTAGGGTAGTAATTTATCTATAACGCTGCTGCTCTCCCTTGCAACTCTTGCTTATGGAATGATTTCGTTAGTTTTACCTTGCGCCTTGTATCTAAACCCTCTTTTCTTAGAAGGATTGCAGGCCTTTTACGTCTTCATTAAACAAATTAAAAACATTCTTTTCTTTCACAGTACAAAAATTAATATGTTCTTAATTATACAAATAACAAGTATTTCCTACTCCCACTATATATTCCTTATCCAATATTATTAAGTGGTGGTTTTTGCCAATGAGCTCTAGCTCAAATGGCACTTCCTTCTTCCATAATAATGGGATGGATGGTGAGGTCTTGGGTGGCCGTGGACTTACCAATTAAAAAAATGGTGGTTTCAAATATGTGATTAATTAGTTGATGGACATTGAAAACAATGGTGGTTGACTCTAATATTCAAAAATACTCTTACAGTTGGTGATAAAGAGGCTACTGACAGGAATTTGTTCTGTTTACGAGTGCAAATTGTGTATTTTTTGGACAAACTGAAGTGTAAAAGGGAACCAGTAGAAAATTTCCTAGCAGTTTTCCTTTGAAAGTAGCTGTCATCATTTCTCATAATGTAAGCATTGCTCAAATATTTTTTTGATGAATTTGAGCATTAAAGTATTAATATAATACTTAGAGGTATCTGCTGGGAATCATGCCTCATGAAGTGGAGGTCTCTAGTTGAGTCTCTCATTACCCCTCCTCCCTTTGGGTCCAAACCTTATTTTTTATTTTATTTTAAAAAGGGTACTTTGAGAAGATCATGGTTGAGTTTACAGTATAAGTGAAGTTTGAATTGAAAGTTGAGTTGCCACTCTCTCTGTCTCTGTCTCTGTCTCTGATGAATTGAAATAAAAATATATCCAGCAAAAGGTTATAACAGGAAGAAAAGAATTCAATCTTACAACTACATTCAAATTCTAAAAAATATTTTTATATTCACTTTATTTTCTAGCACTTAAAGAAGTCATTTTGATTAGTTCTTTGAGAATATCAAATGAATTCAATAGCATTGTATAAATTTTTCTTTATATTACTTATAATGGTCTCTACCTTCCTTCCGTCAATCTCTAATCTATTGCTGGTTTTTTTGTGCAGATAACTACAGTTGATGAAGCAAAAAGATTTTATCCCCTCTTTGGTCTTGGGGCAAATGTTGCTCTTATATTCTCTGGTCGAACAGTGAAGTATTTCTCCAATTTGAGGAAAAATTTGGGTCCTGGTGTTGATGGTTGGGCCATTTCTCTCAAAGGAATGATGAGCATTGTGGTGTTGATGGGGTTTGCAATCTGTTTCCTGTACTGGTGGGTGAATACTTATGTTCCTCTTCCAACCCGTAGCAAGAAGAAGAAGGTAATGTGCTGTTAGGAAACTCAAAATATATTTTAAAATATTTTTATATTTCCGAGTTACATGTTGATCTTTTAGTCAACGTAAGAGTCTGTTTGTTGGCACTAATAGCTGGAAGTCATTTTTAAGTCCCAAAAAGTAATTTTGGAAAAAGTTTCAAATTTGTGCTTTCGCAAAATGTGATTTTTATCAAATAAATGGGCCCAAAATATATATTGCAATGGGTTCTCAAACACTCACTCTCAGATTATGAGGGTATGCCCTTATCTTAAACTCAGTTTTTGAAGCCCAAAATCTGCAAATGACCAAGTATATGTGTGTTTGTTTGATGTCAAACGTTCATATTGTGCTGATTCTCTGTTTATTTCTTTACCGTTGCTTAACATGGCACTCTTTCTTTACTATGGAACTAAATAGCCAGAAAGCTACTAAAATATGATATGTTTCATTACATCAATGTTGTTAATTGTTAAGCTTTCTGGGTATGTTAAACATAATGCTGATATACTACAGTACATGTGCATGTGTAGACTAGATAGATCCCCCACAGTTAATATGGTTATCTATATGTTGATAGGTATTTTTTTCTTGTTGCAGGAGAAGCCCAAAATGGGGACAATGGAGAGCATAAAATTCTTGGTTTCTTCAAGATACATTAGGGATCTTGCCACTTTGGTGGTTGCATATGGTATTAGCATCAACCTTGTTGAGGTTACATGGAAATCTAAGCTCAAAGCTCAGGTAAACTAACAATGGATTGTCCTGATCGTTGTCTCCCAATTAGCTTTTTAGTTAGTATCTTTCTTACTCTCTAAATTGTTCAGTTTCCAAGCCCAAATGAGTACTCTTCCTTTATGGGTGACTTCTCAACTGCCACTGGAATAGCTACTTTTACGATGATGCTGCTCAGCCAATATATATTTGACAAATATGGATGGGGAGTCGCTGCCAAGATCACACCCACAGTCCTGCTTCTGACAGGAGTTGGTTTCTTTTCTTTGATTTTATTTGGGGGTCCACTTGCACCTGGTCTTGCGTCGATTGGGATGACTCCTCTTCTTGCAGCTGTATATGTGGGCGCCATGCAAAACATCTTCAGTAAGAGTGCCAAGTATAGCTTATTTGATCCTTGCAAAGAGATGGCTTATATTCCCTTGGACGAGGAAACCAAGGTTTGTGCACTTTACTCGCTAGTCAGGGTTCTTAACATTGACCTAAATTGGTTTCAGTGATGTTAAGCAAATCTCAAAATAAAAACTCTTAATTAACTTAGGTTCTACTAATAAGAAAAGGGAAAAATTGTGTGAATGTTAAAATGTCATCAAATTGGGGAGATGTCAACATTTCTGAAAATTCATCAGAGTATATATTTTTCCAATTTTTGATTAATCATTGTAAGAAGTTATTCCAACTTCAATTTGCTAATATTCATCTTCTGAGGCTTACTTTGTTCACTTTGCCTATTTATTGCTTCCTATAGGTTAAAGGGAAGGCAGCAATTGATGTCGTTTGTAACCCATTGGGGAAGTCTGGCGGTGCTCTGATTCAGCAGTTTATGATCTTAACCTTTGGGTCACTTGCGAATTCAACTCCTTACCTGGGAGGGATACTTTTGGTGATCGTTCTTGCTTGGTTAGGAGCAGCCAAGTCTTTGGACACCCAGTTTACTGCATTACGACAAGAGGAAGAGCTTGAGAAGGAGATGGAAAGAGCGGCTGTCAAGATTCCAGTGGTGGCTGAAAATGCAACTGGGAATGGTTCTCTTGCAAGTGGCTCAGCACTGAACCCTACGACTGATGACTCCACAAGCAATTCATCTGAAACCTCAGCCCCCCAAAATATTTAAATATTTCTCTTCCATTGGGGTGCTGATCAGGAGAATAAGTGGAGCAGATGAGATGCAGCATTAGGTGAATTATTGGTTATAGAATTTTACCGGACTTAAAAAATAAGCATGCCATTGAAATGTTTTTTAAGTCGAGTTTTCCATATATAACGACCTTACAAGCTGTTTAGTTTCAAGTTTCTCTGCCTCGTAGAATTATATTGATGAGAGTTAGTACTTTCTTTTATTTAGTATTGTTATGAAAATTTCTTGTTGTAAATGTATCATCAATGATAGCTTGCATTGAGATTACTTTCATTCAGTCGGAGACTGATTTTTTAGGTACTGCGCCGAAATTTTCAGCTTGAATGCTCGTCGTATTTTCTTGATTAGGAATCTGGCAAGATTAATTTTGGATTCATTTCTTGGATTGTTCTAGTTCTGGCACTATTGATAAGCAAAAGGCTATTTGTATTTAGTTTTTGGTCGACTGAGTAGTCTTGTGCTAGAACAAGCAAATTTGGGAAGAAACATAGTTTGTACCCAACTGTTTTGGCAAATTCACTAATTCAGTCTTGTCTGGAACTAGATCTGAGTCTCCCCTTGTGGGCTTTGGGTGCCATAATGGGTTGCGCATAGTTTTCAAGTGTTGTTTGGGTTTTGGGCTAATGAGTACCACTTCTTTCACGCATCGGCTTAGATTAGAGACGTCAGAGTACAACCTTAAATTGTCAAAATTAATAAGACAACCCAATCTAAATAACTCCAATATATGGATGCATATTTGTCCAATTGTAACAACTTTTATTTTTTTTTAATTATTTTTTATTTTATTATAAATTTTTGCTAAATGTCCAATTGTTAGTTAAATTTTGAGATAGTATAAAATTTGAAGTTACATTTCGTTTTTTGAACTATAATATAAAAAACTTAAGTTCAAACTTTGAGATATTTATTGATTTTTGATTTTCTGGATATTTTGGAAATTATGATCTAAATAGGTCTCTTATGCTCTATACTGAGTATATTCTCAACCCACACACACACGTGTATATATATATATATATATATATATTTTATCATATGAACTAAGAAGTCTAACACGAACTCATACCCGAAGAGTGGAACATTGAACCTTGTACCCTTTCACATGTTGGAAGGCAATTTACTCTTTGGAGAGAATGGAAGATCAACACAATTTATTCAGCAATCATAACTTCTTAAGTTTTCTCTTCCTCTCCTGCCAGAAAAGACCGCAAGGCTCTGATATTTTATTTCTTTACTATTTTTTTTTTCGTCAGACAAGACAAGGCAATTTTGTTTGAGTATTTTATACAAATTGACTATAGGTTCAGCCAGTATAATTAAATGGGTCAACTGTAGCTCACGATTTAGACACCAATATCCATATGTGTCTTCCTCCTTCAGATAATTTTGATATGTGCCTTCTTGTGCTATAAATGCTGATGAGCCCATTACATTAGTGGCAATACTCAAACTCATATTCTAATATCTCACAACTCTAATTCAATAAAACCCAAAACTCACCCATATGCTTGTTTGACAGTTTGTTCTTACAGTTATCTCAAATTTAAAGCCCAACTTTCTGTCACTATTTGGGTCCCATATAGTATTGATTGCACTCTATGCTCTACAATGGCCAAGTCCTACCCGCGTGTAATACCTCTCTCCTCTTCACACCCTTCCCACGAAAAATCTCATCAGCTTCTCTCTCCATTCTCTCCCCAACTCCTCTGTTATCTGCACCTCTCAAACCCCAAAGCCAAAAGACCACCGATTATTCAACTCCTCCATCCTTGCCCACCTACGCCGCTGCCATTCTCTCCCCAACGCATCATCCTCATTCCTCATCCTTGAACTTGAGCGCTGCCACAACTCGAAAAGGATGCTACAGCTCCGTTCGCCGTAGCACCTTCGCCCCTAAAACCCACCAAACAGACAGCCACCATCACACAGTGAGAACTCTCTCTCTCTCTTAGAGCATTTTTTGTATGGGTGTGATTTAGGTCTTAAATTTGTGTATTCGAATAAGTAAATTATAGGATTACACACTGCTATGGGACTCGATTGTGCTGAAAAATTACGAAAATTGCTACTAAGTTAACATAACCCATAACTTGAAAACACGTTTGGGCTGTTTCTGAATTTGTTAACCCATATCTCAAAAAAGTGAGATTTGTTAACTAAGTGAACTGAAAGAAAATCATCCAAACAATGTTCAACAAAACTCAGTTCACCAAAATCCAAATAAGGCCTTATGCTCTATACTAAGTATATTCTCAACCCACACACACACACACACACACACACATATATATATATATATATATTTATTTTATCATATGAACCAAGAAGTCTAACACGAACTCATACCCGAAGAGTGGAACAGTGAACCTTGTACCCTTTCACATGTTGGAAGGCAATTTACTCTTTGGAGATAATGGAAGATCAGCACAATTTATTCAGCAATCATAACTTCGTAAGTTCTCTCTTCCTCTCCTGCCAGAAAAGTCCGCAAGGCTCTGATATTTTACTTCTTTACTATTTTTTTTTCGTCAGACAAGACAAGTCAATTTTGTTTTATTGTATAGAAATTGACTATAGGTTCAACCAGTATAATTAAATGGGCCAACTCTAGAAAAACTTCTGTATGTGTCTTCCTCCAGATAATTTTGATATGCGTGCCTTGTTGTGCTATATGTGCTGATGAGCCCATTACATCAGTGGCAATAGCTGGCATTGAATGAGGCTAATCAAAGCATCTTCATAAAAAAGAATGAGGCTAAGGCATATTCATCAGGACCCTTAGGCTGTGGGGCAAAATTACAGTGGACCCTTGTTCACTCAGAGTCGCAGTTGTTTGGTTCAATACCAACAAAACTGTGATTCACATGTTGGTTGTAGCCTGCAAAGATTCATACAATTCGGCATATCCATGCGCCATCCCATTTCTTCCCATCACTCGTACATTTCTTGACAATGATCATTGATTTTTTTTTTTTTGGTTAAAATGATCATTGAACTTGACTGCCTTCAATAAGTTTCTTAACCATGAGTGATGCTACATTTTCAAAATTTTTTTAAAATAATACATTGTGATCGAATAACATCGCCACTAATCATACCATTTTTATTATGTACGGATTGTAATAGGCTTTGTCAACTGTTATGAAAAAGTTACGAAAAATTGTGTTTTTAGACTTACGATTACTCAACAATACGAAGGTGTAGGAATAAGAGGTAAAATTGACCACTCAATTTGATTTTTCTCATAATGATTTTGAGAAAGAGACTGATTTTTTCTTTTTTCTGGGAAAGGGAAACTGCGTTGCATAGTTAGATAATGGCTTTGTGCTGGCTTTGCTTTGCACCCACAAATAAAAGATCATCCAATATAGTTTTTCAGGCTTCCTTACAATTGCACCACGTCCATGCTTAAGTTGGGGAAAAATCTAACGGAAAAGAGAGAAGAGGACAAACTTTATTAAATTCAAAACAGTGAAATACTCTTACTCTTTGGCATGTAGAACAAAATCAATTATAACACCACCTAAGACTGAAAGTGACCTCAAACAGAATATTCTCTCACACATCATCTATCCTCACAAGCTCCACCACTCCAACGGTAAGAAAAATCTACAATAATCTCAGCCTAAAAAAGTAGAGAACCTCTATGCACTGTGCCATTGCTTTACTCTCATGTTTGCATATATACATATAACACATGAACTCCCCAAAAGAGCCACTCCTAAATTTAGTACATCAAGGATATCCCCCACTAGCCACTCCTCCAAAAACTTGTGCACCAAAAATGAAGAAGCAATCCTTACAAGAATCCATCAATTTCCCAGGAAAACCATCCCAATTCGCGGCTGAATGCTGGTTTGATGATGCATGTATCCTTGATATGGACTACTTTGTCAAAACCCTTTCAGGCATTAAGGCCAAGGGTGTTCATCCTGACCTAATCGGTTCCATAATCACTCACTATGCTTCCAAATGGCTACCGGATCTATCTGGTGGTGACTTTAACGTTAATGTGGCCGAGAAGAGCCCAACAAACGGTAAAGAATCCCCAGAAAGCATCACTGCTTCATGGATGAAGAAGAGGTTCTTTGTGGAAACCCTAGTGGGAGTTCTCCCTCCTGACAAGGATTCCATCCCATGCAACTTCCTCCTTCGCCTCCTTCGGACTGCCAACATGGTTAATGTTGAGCCTACCTATCGAAATGAGCTTGAGAAACGCATATCATGGCAACTTGACCAAGCTTCTTTGAAGGAGATAATGATACCATCGTTTAGTCACACTTGTGGGACTTTGCTAGATGTTGAGCTTGTTATTAGGTTGGTGAAGAGGTTTGTGAGTTTGGATGAGGCTGCTAAAAGTGGTGCTGCATTGATTAAGGTGGCTAAGCTTATGGATTGTTATCTTGCTGAGGCAGCTGTGGATTCCAATTTGAGCATGTCGGAATTTGTTGCACTTGCCGGAGCTCTCCCTAGCCATGCTCGTGCCACAGATGATGGATTATACCGAGCCGTTGATACTTATCTCAAAGTAAGTTACATTTTTATGTTAATTAGAGCCTAGATGATCACTAGGACATACAGATTTGAGTTTAATTTGTAGCCTAAATCATTTGCGCACCAAAAATGAAGAAGCAATCTTTCAGATTATCTCTAGTAGGTTCAGAAAGAAACAATATAGGCTAGCTGGCTTAGGATAGGTTAATTTATAGCTTTTATCCCAAGTTTGAATGTTGGCCATATGTTTTAGTGTATTACCCTAGGCTTTAGTAATAAGTAAATGACTAATTTTTACCCAAAAAAGAGAGTAAAACTCAAGAAAGAGTGTGAAATATAGGACATTCTACATAAGGCTAAAACCTTTTCTGGGACAATTAATTGTGTTGTCACCAACATAAGATTCTTCTTCTGAAGCCTAGAAAGGTTAGGTGGCCTGGGTCTTTCAGGGGTACGTACGTACGAAGTAAATTGACATCAATGCCATTTATCTTCATTACAATAAGCCAGATTTCCCCCCTCAAATTTGGCTTTTGTATTGTCCTCCTATGAGCATGTGAAAGTTGGGGTCTAAAGGTTAAATTTGGAATGGAAAGAGGGGTCGTACGTACTTCAACGTAAGGGTAACTAACAACCAATTGCTTAGGAGATGCTCACAACATCTCTATTCCCAACTTAGGATACAATTTGCCTCTGGCTTAAAGGGAATTGATTCCCTTCCAAATGTTACCCATGCCATGCATGTGCAAACCTTCTCTACACTGCTCAAATAACTTTTCGATATGGATGATATAATCTGGTCCAAGATATATAGAAACGAAAAAAGAAATAGAAAATGAAACTTAATTATTCTTCAAATACATAAATCACATCGAGAAAATACATGAAATAAAAGTTTCTGATCTCATAAAAGATTAGGTAACGTAATATATTGTTTCTTGTTAGAATGTTCAGTCCATGAATTAACATTGTTACTCCTTGCATACGATTAGCTTGGTTTGCATTCAATTGTTAGTACTCATTTTTTGTTTGTCTTCACACATTATGGCTAACAGCAGGTGTTTGAGGGGGAAGGAATTTGATTGTGTTGATTTTTAAGGAGACTCCATATATATTTTCCCTGTTTGTGTTATTTATGGGAACCCCAATCTATTCAACCAAAGTTTGATGGCTACCCAACGTTGTGGTGATTGGGGGTGCCCTTTAACTCCGGCAAGGGGGTCATGTTAAGGATTCATAAAAGTGGACAAACAAACAGTTAACCACATTCTACTCTTAACAATTTCAACATATATTCAACTATTTTAATGCCTCACTAGGTTGCAAGCTAATGTTACCAAACTCAACATATATTTCCCTGCTTGTAAGTTTTATAGAAAGGAATGAAATGATTATGAGTGAATGCTTATTTCATTTCATTTCTTTATTTTAATTCCTCCTAGAAAAGGACAGCTCAATCCATTTTTCCTCATTAATTGAGGAGAAATTATGTTGTTTTTCTCATTTCATTAAATCATAAATAAAATGTAATGAACATGAAATAAAAAAAAAAAAGAAAATTTATTTCTATTCCTTTCTTTCTTTTATAAATTTTCAAAAACACAAGAAAAAAAAATACTTTATTCCATTCCATCTAATTCCTTTATAATCTATTCATTTGATTTCATTTTTTAAATGAAATCCCACACGTAGTAGAATAATTCATGCCTATACATTGTGGAAATTACATTTGCATCTTGGCAGGCACATCCCAGCACATCAAAGCAAGAAAGAAAGAATCTCTGCAGACTAATTGACAGTCGAAAACTCTCACCAGAGGCATCTCTCCACGCAGCCCAAAACGAACGCTTGCCCGTCCGAGCTGTAATCCAAGTGATCTTCTCCGAGCAAAGCAAGCTTAGTCGCCCAATTGATTGGAGTGGCTCTTTCAGTGGCACTAGGAGTCCAAATCCGGGGCTTGAAGCCCCGAGTCGATGCCATTCCAAGCGTGAAATGATGTCTCAGCAAATGGAGATAAGGAAGTTGAAGGACGATGTTCTTAGGCTTCAATGCCATTGCAACTCGATGCAAGCACAACTAGAGAGGCTTCTGGAAAAGAAGAAGGGAATTTTCAAGTGGAAGATGTTTGGAATGCCTTCAATCAAGAATGTGAGTGTGGTTGAGACAACTGAGGAGGGTCATGAGGAGGAGGTTGGGTTTGGGAGGCAAACACCTATGGATATGAAAACCAAGCTTGTGAAAAGGAGGAATCATCTCAAGGGGAGGAAATCCATGTCTTGAAAATAAAGGAAGCTTGGGAGTTGACTAGTTTAATTATGTTGCATGTTTAATTTCTTACTTTTTTGGCCATAATGAGACTGGAAAATAAAATTGATCTTTGTAATATGAGAAGGTCTAGGTAAAAACTTTGTCATAGATGTGCTCGACGCTCAGTGTAACACTCACCATCGATTACTTCAGTAAATTATGACAAATGGTGTAGTCTTAGAAGAATTATTTTAAAATTGATCTATGTAATATTTTGGATGCTATTAAATAAAAAAACTAATGCCAAGTTAATGCTCACTACCGTGTTGATGTCAATGACTTATTTATAGTTCTACCATTTTAAAAAAGAGAGTGAAATTATCTTTATATTGTTCTTTATTTTTTGTCTTCTCTTTATTTATTTTTTTGGCTTAAGAAGAGAGTAAAATTATCTTGATTCTAAGCCAAGGTGACTCTCTATTACATCCAAGAAGACATTAAATTTGAGAATGACATACGAGAATTTTATTATATTCTTTGGCATAATATAAATCAACATAGGGAAGTAAAAGAAAGTTGGACAAATTCCTCAAAAAAAAAAAAAAAAAAAAAATGTTGGACAAAGTCATATATATAAACAATTTTGGGGAACTGTTTGGCCCTTTTCTGTAGAAAGTTCATGGTGGCTATTTTGAGTTTTTGACCAAAGGCTGCGGCCCAGTAGTGCTTGGAGGCTTCTTAGTTGGTCTCAAATTAGGATCATGGAGGTCCATAATAGCAAGCAAAAGTGGAAAATTATAATAATAAAGAAAAATGTTTGCTCCAATGAAATGCATGTATACATTTTTGTTTTTGGTAAGAGAATTGAAATTTAATGGCATTATCCAATTCTGTAATGCCAGAAATTGTATTGATTAAAAAAAATTATAAACACCCGTGATATAGATTCACCATCGATATTTTTTTCTTAGTGTAAATAAAGGGATTTGAATTTGTAGAATTAAACCTTATATGAGGAAGTAGGATATTACTAATTCTTATAAGCCTTCCAATCAAATTATTTGACTATTCAAAATACCATCCACGTTTATTAAATCACATAATTCATTACATCATTTAAATAAATTTTATGAAGTAATATGATTATTAAGTAGATTATGTGACTAAAAGCACACATATAATCTTTGAAATTATTAGGTAGTTGGTTGAAATAAAATTCTGTCCACTACTACTTATCTTTGTTAGGTTATCTTTTTTCCTTTCTTAAAAAGAAGAAGAAGAAGAAGAGAAATTAGAAAAAAATATTTTAATTTCATAAAGTTCTGTAAGCTTTATATATATATATATATATATATATATATATACAAACACACACATGATGAAGCACGAAAATCAGTAGGTTGAAATACTTGGGGTTACGGTAATAGCTGTGAATCCTGAAAAGAAAGAAAGAACTGTCAAAAGTGACCGGTGTGACCCGGCCAAGAACCCTCCAGCGGTTAAGTTAATTTTCTTTCTAGGACACAAGCAAAGAAAATAGTGAATGAACTGGACTTACCTTGGGTGAATATGATTTACTCCTTTTTATAGAGAGTTAGACGTGGGTCTACTTGTTTAGATCCACCACCATCATGGGTGATGTTGGTGGTTGATAAAGAAAATGGGCTATATGGAGCGTTGCACATGGAATTCCTTCCACATAAATTCCATGTATCATCTAACGTGTCGTATTTTGCTTATGTGAGTCTAATAGAGAATTTTCCACAAAACTTACCAAGTATAATTTGGTTGTCCATGTACTTGTCGTCTATAGATCATCTTGTCTATAAAGAACTCCCTTCGCTATATAACCCAATCATCAATGGACAAGTATTATTGGATGAGTTGATATGATTTTGGCTGTGCTTTGGACGATGACACAAGAACGAGTAATACTTGTGTTGATCTCCATCAATATACACACAAAGAGTTTGAAATTTCATTAAACAACATTGATTATTGTTTAAAAAAAAAAGAAAAAAGAAAAAAGAAAAAAGAAAAAAGAAGAAAAAAGAAAAAAAAGTTATTGTTTATATAAGCAAATAGGTGATGCTTATTAATGAGTACACGCTCTTTTATAGCAATAATTATCATTTGTTTTTGTTACATATAGCAAATTTCTCATAGTAGGTAGACTCCACATACTGGAGAAGCCCATATTTTATGAGGCTTGTTGCATATATATAAAAAACAAGAGATACCATCTCCTTTTATAGGTGATACTTATTATAGAATAAGTCCTTGTATAATACATGGGAGAGAGTGTGTCCATGTTTTTTTTAGGGTTTTTTCTATAATACACACACACACACACACACACACACACACACACCAAAATATTTTGACTTTCGTTGACCTTTTCTTATTGTGTCACATCACATAAGCTTTGGATACTTCACAATTTTACACATAATTATTATAATAGATACTCCATTAGTATTTTTGCACATGATATTTTTAATTGGGTTTTGAAATTCTTTTTCTAGATCTAAACATTTTAGTATATTTGCATATTATATCTTCTTTAAACAATAGTACACATTTTTTTGGTGAAAAGGAAAGTTTTATAAACTAAACAACTGAAGCAAGAGCAACACTCCTCTCATACAAAAACCCATCATCATCTAGACTCAACAACAGAGCAACGTCTGCTTGGGGGGAATCAAAAACAAGAAAATTACAAGGGAGCAGCACACCCCTCCTAGCTAGTGCATCCGCACATTTGTTAGCTTCTTTATAACAGTGTTGGATTTGAACTCTTGGGATTCTAGCCATACCTTTTCTACAATCAGCAACAAGATTGTTATTTCCATTTGGGTTGTGGTTCGTACTCCTTAGCAGATTAATTACCAGCATTGCATCCAATTCAATTATCACCGCGGGAAGATTCAGCTCTAAACATAATTGAATTCCATCTCTCAACGCCCACAATTCAGCAGCAACGCTAGTCGTATTTCCAATAGCTCTCGCATACCCTTTGATCCACTTACCCTCTGCATTCCTAATGATGCCTCCTCCACCCGCATGCCTCGGGTTGCCCATTGAAGATCCATTTGAATTGAGTTTAACCCACTGCATCGGGGGTGATGTCCAACGCACCTGAACAATAGTTTTCACTCTAACATTCCTCCCATTCACACCCAAGAAAGAAAACTCAGCTGCCTTAGTGATCACTTTGTAGCTGTTTAGCTTTGGGGGATTGTTGCCTCTGAAGACAACCTTATTCTTGTGTAACCAAATACTTTAAACACCAAAAGGAAACATAACATCTCAGGAAATTCCCAAATGAGAGGAAACATTAGAATTACAATTGGAACGTTGCCAGTTCACCAAGGATGAACCATAAAAAGAATTTAATACAAAAGGAGGAAGAAGAGAATCCCAAACCTGATGGGCTAAAGGGCAATCTCTCAACATATGGATGATTGATTCAGCTTCATTATTGCAGAGAGGACAGAGATGGGAGATGTTCATACCTCTGGATGCAGGAGTTTCTTTGACAGGGATACTTAGGTGGCAACATTGCCAAAGAAAGCACCTAATTTTTGGAAGTGTAGAAGTCTTCCAAACCCAACTACCAGTGTTAAGATTAAAGGTATGGCTACCATCTTTAGTACATGCAAGCTTATATGCATCTTTCAAGACAAATTCTCCACTTGGGGACAAAAACCAAGAGATGTGGTATGAGTTAACAGTCATGAGGGGCATAGGATTTGCTTTAATATCTTGCATTAGAATCGAAGGAAAGTTGAAGGAGATACACCCTAAGTCCCATTGGCCCTGTTTAAAGACATCTTTGAGCTGAAGGTTTTCTTCCTCTCTATTAAAAGGCCCGGCAATAAGCTCTCGCAAAGTCCCTTGATTGAGCCACTTATCATTCCAAAAGGATAAATTGCTCTCATGACCAACAATCCACTTGGTGCCTTTGTTAAAAACAGATTCCCCTTCCTTAATAGCTTTCCACACAGAAGAGCAGCCTTTAATTCTTCCCACACTGGTACGGTTCCCAACATACCTCCTACGATTAATGTATTTATGAGTCAACACCCGAGCCCATAGGGATTCTTTTTCACGGTGCATACGCCAATTCAGTTTAGCAAGCAAGGCAATATTCTTTTCCTTGGCTGTGTGCAATCCAAGACCCCCATCCTGGGCTTTGTAACCTTCTTCCAGCTCACCATATGGATTTTCTTTTTATTTTCAGTAGACCCCCATAAGAAATCTTGATTAAGCTTGTCTACACACTTGATAATTTTTGGGGGGAGGATAGAGCACTGCATGGTATAACTAGGGATGGCCGTGGTGACAACTTGCGTGAGCATAAGCCTTCTTGCAAATGAAAGCAAATGGGATTTCCAACCAGCGATACTGCTTTGGACCCGTTCAATGACAAAACCAAAATCATGAGGTTCCAAGGTATGCTTGATGGGAAATCCTAAATACTTCCCTAGAGTTGGTGTAGACCGGTACCCAAGTGTGCTGCATAATTCCTCATGAGCATCTGTAGAGACATTCGGGGAAAAGAAAACATGAGATTTTTCATCACTCACCTTCTACCCAGAAAGCACACAGAATGTCTTAATGGCATCTTTTATGGCAATACAATTTTTCCGATGAGCCTTAGCAAAAAGAATCAAATCATCTACAAAGAAAAGATGAGAGAATGCTATACCAGCTTTAACAGGGTCTCAAAGCTTGGCTTCACACTTCTCAGTAATTAGCGCACCTAGTACTTCCATACACAAAATAAATAGGTAAGGGGATTAGGGGTCCTCTTGGCGAATTCTCCTAGAAGGCTAAAAATAGTCAGGCCTTCCACCGTTAACTAGCACAGAAATAGAGGAGGTGGACGCACAACTCATAATAAGAGAGATCAAATGATTAGGAAAGTTGAACAACTTCAACGTATCTCGAATAAAGCTCCATTTGAGGCGATCGTAAGCCTTTTCCAAATCAATTTTTATGGCCATCAACCCTGTCCTACCTTTCCTCATTGACATGGAATGCACTATCTCCTGGACTAATATTGCATTGTCTACCCTTTTCTGCCAAACATAAACGCAGTTTGAAAGGGAGAGCCCAGAGAAGGCAGCAGATGTCTTAAACGGCCAACAATAATTTTGGTGACAAGCTTGTAGGCTGAATTGCAGAGACTAATAGGCCGATAATTATATAGAGACTCAGGACTCTTGCACTTTGGGATCAACGTAATAAGAGTTTTATTTAGATACTCCGGCGTAACCCCAGAGGAGAAAATAGATTTTACCTCAACTTTGACAGAATTCCCAACAATGAGCCAGAAACACTAGAAGAAACCTGCATGAAGCCCATCCAGACCAGGTGCCTTATAAGGCTTGAAGGTTTTAAGAGCATAAAAAATCTCACCGTCCGTCACCAGAACTTCTAATTTGCCTTTATCCTCATTACCCAATCTGTGATGCCAGCAAAGGGGAGCCCAATCTTCAATAGGCACACTAACTTGCGATAAGGAGAACAGATTAATAAATCCCTACCTTATGAGCTTAGCAATTACATAATCTCCATTCAGCCAATTCCCCATTCGATCCTTAATGCAGGTAATCTTATTTCTTCTTCTACGGACAAGGGCTGATGTGTGAAAAAAAAGCTGTGTTTCTATCTCCATCAATAATCCAGGTGATGCACGACTTCATACTCCAAAATTCTTCTTCAAGGTGCAAAACCTCCGCATATTCAGCCCTTAAACCCTTCTCAAGCTCAATGAGGGAGCTATTAGGCCTATCCGCAAGTGTAGACTGAATGCCCTTAAGCCTAGCACTAAGTCTCCGCTTCTTGTGGAATAAGTTTTGAAAATGATTCTTTTTCCACTCCTTTGCCTTAGCTGCAAAGTTTGTCACCGCGGCATCCATGCTATTAGAAGCACTCCACGTTGCCTTTACCACAGTAGGAAATGAAGGATCAGACAACCACATTGGCTGGAATCTAAACGGCTGGGGAAATTGCACTTCAGCTTCATAATCCAACCTAAGAACAATGGTACAGTGGTTCGAATGAGCCTTCTCCAAGTGAGCAACACTCGCTTCCGGATAGATGTTATTCCACTTAGTATTCACAAACACTCTATCAATTCGCTCCTAAACTAATTGAGAGAGTAGGTGAAGGTTAGACTAGGTGAATCTTGGTCTGGAGAATCCAAGATCAATCATTCTGCAGTTATTTAAGCACTCTTGAAACTTCATAGCTTTGCTTGCATTCACTCTTTTGCCCCCAAATTTATCCTCACCATCTAGCACTTCATTAAAGTCACCAGTAATAACCTAGGGCAAGAAGTGTAGCCCAGCAATAGTGGAAAGATTTTCCCACAACAGTTTCCTTTCAGCATATCTAGGGCTAGCATATATAGCTAAGAGAAGCCAGGAAATACCTAGAGACAAATCCTTGATGATGGCATGAATTTCCTGTTCGGTAGAAGATAACTCAATCACTTCAGCGTGGCCTGAATCCCAGAGAACCCACAATCCTCCAATCAAACCAATATTATTAGCATGAATGGCTCCATCAAAAGGTAATCGATTAGTGATATTCTTGGCCGTGGTACCACTAACCTTGGTTTCAGTTATAATCAAAACAGCAGGGGATAAAGTATGAACTAAATCATGAACAGAATTATTAAATAAGGGGTTAAGAGCACTCCGAAAATTCCAACTAACAATATTCATTTATAATAAATAAATAGGTAAAAAAAAAAAAATTCAGAGAAGGTGTGAATCACTTCCCTCATCACAGCGCATATTATCACCACCTTGGCCATTCCTACTATCAGCCTGCACTTGATCTTCACTGTCATCAAAATGAAGAGAATCATCTTTTTCATTGTTCTGCCTGGCTTCCGGTTTAGCTCTCAAAGTTGGATCTATTCTTTTCAAAGAAGCCCTTGAGATATTCACAGCAGCGTCAGACTGCGCACTAGCCAAATCCCCACTTTGAGCTTGAACTTGAAGCTTAAAGGCTTGCAACGAACTTTTTGTTGGTGAAGGTGACATCTCTGCCTCGTCAAAATGAGTTCCGTTTTCAAATTCACTAGATTTGATTGGATTTTTAGAGCCCCCAATAATGAACACATGAAATTTTTGTGGAGCCTAATTAGAAATTCTCCATTCTGTCGTCGGCATCTTGGACTTGCTGTCAGTTCGATCAGCTCTTAGGATACCCTTCTCTTTGTCAGACGCGCTCATCAGTCTGTCTTTAGCCCTAGCAGAAAACTGGGCTTTTTGCTTACTTTTCTGCCCTCGATAGTGACCTTTGCTTGGCACCTGGTGTTGTGTCAGTCTAGACTGATTCGCACCATTGAGAGAGGGAGTGCGATTTGCAAAAGGACCCTTGAAAGCTGTATGGGTCACGTGATCACGAGTCCCATCACTTCTATTTGCCATCGAATAAACAAATTTTGGATGTGTTGGGCTCAAAGTTTGACTAGGGCCAGCTTTCGATGGGCCTTGATATCCAAAATAGGAAGGTTGGGTGTTTACCTTTCCAACATCATTGCTAAATTTCTTTTTTCGTGCAACCAAAACCCACGGCCCAAAGTTATCATTTTTTGGGCAGCTCTTGTCATGAGGCGTGGTCTCTTTTCCCTCAAAAATTTTCCCATTGGCATCATCCCCACTAGGCAACTCCAAAGTTCTTACTCTGTAAGGACAATTTTCCTCCCTTTGTCCAACACGCCCACACGAGAAACAAAGAAAGCTAAGCCCTTCGTGCTGAACAAGTTGGGATATACCCCCTATTTTGATGAGCTTGATCAAAGGCCTATCATAATTGATTTGAATGCATAATCTTGCAAACCTGCCCCTTGTTTTAGTTGATGTGTGCGTATCGATTTGCAAGACCGGACCTATGGCTATACCAATATCCCGTAAAACAGATGGCTCATAGTACTCTATAGTCAAATTTGGTAGGCGAACCCAAGTTGCAATCGTTGCTACATTCGCCTTAGCATGATTAAAATTGGCCTCCCAGTTTCGCATGGATAAATAGTGACCGCTCACAAACCATGGACTGTCTTTAAAAGCTTTATCATAGTCCTCTTTGGCCGAGAATCTAATAAGAAAAATTCCCTCACCAAGATCAACGCAATCCATTCGGCCTGAAGGTTTCCATAGACTTAGAAGCCTTGTCGACATAACTTGGTACCCCACCGTCTTCCCGATAACCTTCACAATCAGAGCATTAGACCAATGGGCTCGGATGCTAGCCTTTCTTTCTCATGACAGGTTCACCGCAGCAATACCTGCCTCAAGATTTGAAGTTTCATCGTCTGACTTTATTTCAGTTTCCATCTCATTTTCAAATGCAAAAGCTTGTTCAAAAGCTCCCGGTATATCCCCCACAAGTTTCTCCTTGTAGGAAAATCCCCCTCCCCTCCTCTCATTTCTCGGTGAAGTGGGGTGACTCATCGTTCCTTGGGAATGATTTTCCTTAACCTTCTTAGTGCTCCTTTCCAGTTCCTCATCTTCCTCTCTAGATCGTACTGCTGCCTTTTGAGTCATACCAAATGTGTGTCATGTGCTGATGTTAAATGGATGATATTTCTATCTCAATTTGAGAGGAATTTGCTAACAATAGTACACATATTTCTATATAACGCAATCATAATGATAGAATATATAATCTAATATTATATATAATAGCAAAAGGTTTTATAAGGTGCTGACACGTAAGCCAAAAAACCCCTTAAAATGCTGACACGTATACAACTTACTCTTTAAAAAATTCGCACGGTGCGTTTGAGAGACTCACTTTCAGACACAATCATAAACCTTTATAAAAAACAACAGCCGCTTATCAAAAGAAAAAAAAAGGAGAGAAAACGCAAGCCCTAAAACCCAAACCATATTTCCCGATCAAAATTCGGACTCCCTCAAACTTGCGTTTCTTCGCTGCTCCTTCATATACACAGATTGGATTCGGTGAAACCTAATTTTAACAATTTCATTCTTACTTATCAAAACATACACATAGATCGGACTAGCAAACACAGATCGGCCTAGCGTGTTTGTGCTCTGAAATCCCGTCTTTGCTTTTCAACAATTGACAAGTCAGAAGGTAGGCATTTTTCTCCCTTTATCTGTTTTCCATTCAGTTTTCGTTTCTAGGGTTTTCAAAGATATATGGGTTTCGGACTCACTCAAAAGATGTATGATTGCGTTTCTGAAACTTGAGAATGTACCTACAGTTGGGTTGTATATTTTATCACACTGCCAGTATTGTAAAGCATGTGAGTCCAAGATTTATTTAGAACTAGTCACTAACTCATGCATTCTCTTGTTTGAATTGTGATTATTCTGCTTATTTTTTTTGTTTGGGTATTTATAGATTTGATTAGCATTTTTAATGATAATTTTTCTTTCCATTTTCACAGACCTGGGGAGGTTGTTTGAATAAAAAAAATAATTGGAATGCATTCCACAACAAAGAAACACACTATATATGAAATGAAATGTAAGAGAAAAAGAAGGGTGATAGATGTGTGAAAACATATTAGAAATGTGACAGATATGTGAAACCGAGCATTAGTAGTGGTGGAGGCATTTTGCTAGAAAGCTAAATTTACCATCCACATATAGCAAAAGTGGGCTGCATCAGTGAAGCAAAAGGCATAATTTTTTGCTACTGAGTTACCGTGCATAGCCAAACCGTAGCTAAGATGGTTAAAAAAAAATTTATTAAAAGATATATTATTTTATTGTGTTGGTGTTGGTAGTTTTTGTTTATTGTAGAAAATATATTATTTTATTATGTTTTTTATATTATTTTATTGTATTGAATGCTAAAATAGAACTACTGATATTAAGTATTTTGTAAAATAAAATGATAAAATGATAAAATAATTTTTTGTATGCCAAATTACTAAAGTTTCGGCACTCACCAATGCTGATGCTAAGCAATACTTTTCAGCTTTGCATCCCTTGAAACTAAAAATAAGAGAGACAGAGTAAGTAGGAAGAGAGGAAGGAACCTATCAAAAGATGATAGTTGTAATACTGAATTTGATTGATGTGAATTTTTGTGCTCTTTTCCTTAGAATCTGATCTGTATTAACTAGCACATGAGGACCCATACAAAAAAATCTGTAAGGTTTTAATCAAATATTTGCCTTCTCTGACATTGCCGACAGAGGTATGAATGTGTTGTTTGAGGAACTAGTCAAAGTCTGTTGCAATCATCATAAATGTTGTAATAGATTATTGATTTTCAGATTAAAGTTGATGCTTGCAATAGAAATAAATCATTTTTTTTTTTAATATTCGAGACAGGTGGACATTTGCTGCCACAAATTAGTGTATATTAGTGGACTAAGGAATTCGCCTAATATATTAGTGGTAATTATTGTCTGCCATTACTTAATAACCTTTACCTTCACTCTTCTCCTCATCTACTGCTCAAGAAAAACTTGACCATGAAAAAAAACTCCATCGCTCAATTTATAATCTCCGATTGGTGACACTATTGGCATCTGAGATCATTTTGGGTGTTGATTCTCTTGTGAATGTGTTCAATCTGTTTGGATTACATGTTGATGATGCATAATATAATGATTTGAGCACATATTAATCCTTGTGAAAGATTTTTTTGATAGTGATGATTGACCATGAGCTTAATGAAGACAACAATTGAACTATCTAAACAATTTGTTGGCTCTCACAGCCAGTGGTGGAGCCAGGATTTCAAGTCAGGAGGGGCAAGATTAAAAGACAAGATTGAAGATAAAATTAATCTAAAAAATATTAATCGATACTAATAACAAAATAAATAAACGACTATATGCCAAAGTCATTGTCATACATAATCTAATATAAAATTTTAATTTAATTCCTTTTTTTTTTTCATTTCAAATTAAATTTACTCAATTGAAAAATCTACTTCAATACAAGCTTGTTTAGAATTTGACCTGGACATATTACTATGACGTTGTACATGTTCCCCAATGCCATGAATGTTTTTAAAATTTTATGTAGACATTTGAGTTTATAGCAAAAACTCCGGTTTTTTTCTTTCTTTTAGATCAGCAAAAACTCAAGTTCAGACTGAAAATGGTTGATTACAAGAGAAAAAAAATTGTAAATAAGAGGCGGACTGGTGAGGTGCTACAGTTTGGTATCACTATATTTTTTTTCCCAGTCCTATTCAATTTCAGCGAAGTTCTGTGCAAAACCAATGTACTAGTAGGTGGGACCCATTATTTAATAAAAGTCCTGTTTCAGTGCTTTGTGAATGTAAAATTGTCTTCTTGTTGATAAGTTAACTATACATATGTAGTAAAAACTAAAAAGTAAATTTTTTTTTTTGGGGCTGAATAACTAAAAAGTTGTTTCAGACTTTCAGTCAAAAGGGGCAAATACCTTTTACTACGTTTATCAATAATTCACTACTAATACATAGAGAATTTTTTAGAAGGTCAGGGGGGCAGTTGCCCCCCCTCGACCCCCCCTCCCTCCGCCCCTGCTCACAGCATGAACAAGGAGAATTACTTCAATAAATCTTATTGCAGTTTATTTATTTATTTTTGTATGTTGTGAGTTGTGTAATATTAAACTTGGATTTCAACTCTCCCATGTGTGTTCCGTCCGTGTCTTTCTCAAAAAAAAAAAAAAAAAAAATATATATATATATATATATATATATATCACCTCACCTCACCCACCCAACAAACATGGCATTGTCCTTTTTCTCAAAAAAAAAAAAAAAAAAAAAAAAAAACAACCACATGGCATTGTCCTCAGACCTCACCTTATGTGGTCTGACTCATAAGAAATTATTGGTTCCTCTGTGAGGACCACTGATGTGGTCCTCCCAGCTCCTGACAGCCAATAAAAGAATACCACGTGGCCATTTTTTAGCTCAACATCATCTGCCTCTTTCTTTCTCTCTCCCTCAAGCTCTATTTCTCCTTTCTTTGCTCTTTTCTCTGCCTTTCAGCTACCCAAGAAAACAAAAAACTCTCTTTCTTCAGATCTTCCTCTACCCAACATTTAAAAACTCTCTCAAGGACGCAAGATGGGCAGATTACTGGTCCAATATCCTCATTCCTCCCAGCATGGCTTCTCGCTCCGATGTCCAAGACCACTTCAAGCACAAGTTCTATCAGCGCTGCATCGTACCTTCTCTCTCTCTCATCTGGGTTTTCTTTTTTTGTTGGACATTTGAGATTCTGACCATCAATCCCCGTCTGGGTTTTTTATGGTTCTTCATTGTTTGTGGATTATTATGTCTATGTATGCGTTTTTTTTTTTTTTTTTTGGTCTAAAGAAATGTTATCTTGGGTTGTGTTTGATTTTTTTGGAATTGGTCATATGACGTGTAAAATGTAATTGATTATTGATGTTCTATAAGAATTTTGGCTTGAGCCCTTTGAATCCCGTCTGGGTTTTATCCATTTTGTACTTTGGGATTTTGGTTCTAGGTTTATTGAGATGGGTGTTGCATTTGGATTATAGGTTTTGTTCTCAAAATTTAAGAGCTTTTCGAAAAATAAATTGATCAAGTATATGCCTTCTTTTTACAGTTAGAACTGAAGCCCCAATAAGACATCCCCACCTCAGAATTATTGGAGTCAGTTCATGGATCGTTTTTCAATTCTTTTGAAACCCATAATTTTAGTGCATTATAAAGTCTTCAAGAAGGAATACTATATTCATGTAAATTTCTGTGGTTCTTGCTGTTTTGTTTTCTTCTTGACATCACTGATAAGTCTATTTTTGGAATTGTGGTTTGCCTTTTGTTTACGCATGTGGAATTCCATGTCATCAATCAATGGTTAAAACTTAAATTTATGGTGTGAGAGAGTTTTTGAATTCCATGTAATTGAGCAATGGAGATTGAGCAATGGTGTGAGAGAGTTTTTGAATTTTGGGTAGGGAAAGATCTGAAGAAAGAGAGAGTTTTTTGTTTTTTCGGGTAGGTGAAAGGCAGAGAAAAGAGCAAAGAAAGGAGAAATAGAGCTAGAGGAGAGAGAAAGAAAGAGGCAGATGATGGGGAGCTGAATCAGAAAAAATGGCCAGGTGGCACTTTCCTATTGACTGGCAGGAGCTGGGAGGACCACATCAGTGGTCCTCCCGGGAACCAATAATTTCTTCTCACTCACAGTACCCCACATGTTCCACTATAAAGTCATTTAAATTCACTCTAAAAATCTAGTCAACAAAAGCTGTGTTACGTTGGTTGTAGATTTAGGACTTTGGAGTCCCTTTAAACTCCAAAATTGTTTCTTTTACTCCAACTCCAAAATTTTGATCCTAAAGAATACTACCAGAAAAATGG
Organism: Quercus ilex subsp. ballota; assembly: GCA_032727855.1. Taxonomy (NCBI): domain Eukaryota; kingdom Viridiplantae; phylum Streptophyta; class Magnoliopsida; order Fagales; family Fagaceae; genus Quercus; species Quercus ilex. Next base: position 31,075,433 of record CM064912.1, on the reverse strand, counting down.
TGGACACCCATCTGAACCAAAATTCAGTCCAAGATGTTTTGGCCTATGATAGACAGAAAGAGCTGAAAGCCTTTGATGATACTAAGGCAGGTGTTAAAGGACTTGTTGACTCCGGGATAGTGAAAATCCCTCCCATATTTGTGATACCAACAGATGAACTCTCATGTGAGAAATCATACTCAGGATCAACCCACCTCCAGGTTCCAGTGATAGACCTCAAGGACATCCATGAAGGCGGTGTTCAACGAAAACAAGTTGTTGAGGAAATTCAGCATGCTTCAGAGACATGGGGGCTCTTCCAGATTGTGAATCATGGGATCCCTGAAGATGTCCTAGATGATATGACCAAAGGAATTCGTAGATTTCATGAACAACCAACTGAAGTAAAAAGGGAGTATTACTCGCGTGATGTACCAAAGAACGTGAATTTTTTGAGTAATTATCACCTTTATAAGGCAAAATTTGCTAACTGGAGAGATACTTTGTCTTTTTCCATGGCTCCTGTTGCTCCAAGTCCTGAAGAATATCCAGCAGTCTGCAGGTACTCCTAGTCCTTGTGGTGTAATATGCATAAAAATGTTCTCTTTCTTTGAGCTTCAAGTTTGCTTTGAATACTTGCAACAACAATATGATAAAAAGTAGCTCCCAAATATGATGATCAATATTTGATTCATAGAATGGTTAACACTTTCATTTTGAGAGATTAAAAAAATTCTCTATATGGTCCTAAAATAAAATTTTATCAAGGAACAATAAGGAGTCATTAGAAGAAAATATATCCAGAACCCAACAAAAGAGACGAAGAGATCCTTTTCCAAGATTTACTCTAACTGTTTTTTTGATAAAAGTGAGTGATGAATTTTGAAGAAAACAAAAATCTCTGTGAGAATTCTGAGAAATAAATTGCCAAGACAGTTTTTTCTTCCCAAGGAATTATAATGGAATTGAACAAAAGACTTGAATTGAATAAATTTGAAATTTAGAGGACTTAATTGAATGAAAGTAAAGTTAGAGATTTGAAATAAGTTTCAATCAAACTTAGAGGGTTCAATTTGCATTTTAGCCAATAAAAAAATATCATATTATAACCTCTGTTCTGATAGAAAGTGTAAAAATTGACACTTTGTCTAATCCATAAAATTTTCCCATCAACTAAACAATATTTCCTTGCACAAAATTGGGCTCTCCAATTTTAGATGGATGATTTTTTGAAATAAAAGGAAATAAGATGTGCAGCAGTAGCCACATAATTAAAACATTGCAGTTGATGTGTGTTTCCTGATGCTAAGTAAGGTGAATTAAGCAACTCCTGAGAAGGCATCCTTCAGATACAACATATATGGTGAAAATTTGATGTGGAATAATTGTCTGTATATCTATCCATTGCATAGCTTTCTAATTAAACAAACTGCAGGGACATTGTAATCAGTTATTCACAGCAAGTAAAGAGGCTGGGACTTACCCTCTTGGAGTTACTATCCGAGGGCCTTAGGCTCAGATCTAATCATCTGGCTGAGATGGAGTGTGCTGCAGGACACAGCCTTGTCTGTCACTACTACCCAGCATGCCCTGAGCCTAACAGAACAATGGGAACCAGTGAGCACACAGATCCTGATTTCTTCACTATTCTTCTACAAGACCAAATTGGAGGCCTACAAGCCCTTTACCAAAATCAGTGGGTTGATATCCCTCCAGTGACAGGAGCTTTAGTGGTTAATCTTGGGGACCTTTTTCAGGCAAGTACAGCTACACATCATACAAGAAACAATCTATTAAGAAGTGATATTGCAAATGATTCCCAATTACTCCCATAAACTGTCTTTGCTATGGCATTTGAATTTGATTAATATGCGTTACCTATCAAATAAAGATGATTAATATGAGTTTTGTATGTGACACCTATATTTAATGAACTTCTCACATAATTTCCACATATTGTTTGATTTCCAAGATGTTCTGAGACATTGAAGGACAGGGAAACTAACAATATCCACTTAGAAACCTATTATATCATTCTACAATTTCATCTCTTTCTATCTGTCTTTTTTGACAACAAAAGCAAATTCCAATGTTTAGGAAACATGCAAAAGTAAAGACTAAAAAATTTTGAAGCTTCTGTGACCCTTATATTGCCTAATTTGGGATCTACTTTACCATCTCGACAATGCAGCTAAGACAAAATCTGGTACAAATATAAAACATGTGAATGTAACAACATTGTTTTGGTGCAGCTTATCTCAAATGACAAGTTCATAAGTGCGACACATAGAGTCCTTGCCAACCAAGTAGGCCCTAGAGTATCAGTGGCATGCTTCTTCAGCAATCATATGCAGAAGCAGATGCAGCCAGTCAACCGGCTTTATGGTCCAATAAAAGAGTTGTTATCAGATGACAATCCTCCTTTATACAGGGAAACATCGGAGAAGGAATATGCTTTCTGCTATGTCTCAAAAGGACTCGGCAATTCTGCACTTGATCATTTCAGACTCTGAGTTTTGGAAGGAAGAAATTTATGCCCGTAAGTATCTGCAATTTGATATTAAATTTTCAGAAGTCCCCCAAACCAATCAATCACATGAGTTGGTTTGTGTTGTTCCAAGTATTGTGCATGTGTGTGTCTGTATGATTGTCTCTGAACCTTGAGAGTTGATAATGTACCTACAGTTGGGTTGTATATTTATTTAAAGTTTGCATTCCTCAACAAATAAATAAACACACTAATATAGGAAATTATAAACTTTTTTTTTGAGAAATAGGAAATTATAAACTTAATATAACATGCATGCTGCAATAATATAGGAATTATACTTGTGGGTACTCAGGATTTTGGGCTACCCGGAGGTTTTACACCCTCACCCGAAGCACCACACCAAAAGGCTTTGTCTGCTTTGGGGAGCCAAGCCCTCACGGTTTTGTCACGAAGGGGTGAGATTGTCCCACATCGCCTAAGTAACCCTCCCACTCATGCTTTATATGCCCTTGGAGCTTGCATGAGTCTACCACTACAACACACCCCAAAACGGACAAAGCCTTCTAGTGTAGTGATTCGGGTGAGGGTGTAAAACTTCCGGGTAGCCCAAAATCCTGAGTACCCACAATTATAAATTTCATATTTTATAAAACAAATAAAACATAAAAAATCTTTGTATAATAGAAAGAATACCCAATTAGTTTGTCATTATGCATAAAGTTATACTTATGCTAGTGAGGGCCATAAGGATATATTTAAAAAATAACAATAAATACTCAATTATGATTTGTAATATATATTTTTCAAAAAGATAAAATATATAGAGATTTGTTTATTGATTTGCACGCATAAATTTACTATGGTTATGGATATTTTAATTTTGTTTTTTATTTTATTTTATTTGTGTATAGTCTGACTATAATTTAAAAAAAAAATATATATAAAAAACTATAATGGAGTAAAACTATAAATTGCACCATGGAATAAAATTTCTCGAGGGAAAGTAAAAAGAGAAACATGGAAGCCAAATTAGTCCGACAGTCATTTGGATAAGACGACAATTATAAGGATTCGGATCCTCTCTATTTTCCTTTGAAATGGAGAGGGTCCAGTTCACGGTTGAGATTTTTTTAAAATTGATCCACGCTCAAAAACGTGCTACGTCATAACTTAATCCACTTAACCCAAACCACACTTAACTACACTTAAACTAGAGGCTCTTTGACTTAACCGGATCCTTCAGCTACCCAAAAAAACAAAAAACTCCATCTTTCTTTAGATCTTTCTCTACCCAAAATTCAGAAACTCTCTCACACCATTGCTAAATCACCACTGCCACTAGCCACCGCGGCCACAGTAGTCAGAACCATCATCAACGACGTTGAACCCAGCCATACCACAACCAACAAAAACCCACCCATCATACCCAAATCCACGAAACCCAAACCCACAAAACCCAAAACAACCACCACCATTCCACGCCGATGACCCACAGATCTCCATGCCGATGATCCATGCCGATCTTCACGCCGATCTCACCTCAACACTGATGCTCACGCTGATGCCCTCGACGATCAACACATGGTAAAACCCCCAGCGACAATCAACTCACTTAGAGTTTTGTTTAGTGATTGGGTTTCCTTTTGAGTATAAAGCTTGATGATCTGCTTTGAGTTTGAAAAATTGGGGCTTTTGGGTACAGCCGAATGTGTTTTGATTAAGTATCTGCTTGTAGTTGTTGTGTGGTGTTCTCTTTGACATCAGTCCAAAAGTTTTTACATTTTTTCTTTTGTATTCAGTTTTGTGTCGTCTTATTTTGTTTCCAAAACAATTTGTTTTTTTGTTTTTTCTATCAGATACATTTTGGAAGGAAAAGAACTTGAGTTCTATATGAAGAAGATCCAAAGGAAGAAGGGGAAGGGTGCCGCTGCTTAAGTAGTTTATTAGTCATAGTTTTCGTCTTTTTGCAACTTGTTTTTGTTACACCTGGCTAGATGGGCCAATGTTTATCATTATTGATGGATCTCTGAAGATTTTGTGGCATGTTTAGTTGTTTCAAATTAGATGCTTTAACTAGTTTGTGATTGACAAGAGTTAGACTCGAGCTAAAATAGCACTTGTTGGGTGCTGCCCTCTTTATCCATCATTCTCTTGTATTAGAATTTCTTTTTATTGTTATAGCTGTGCTCTTTTCATGGTATTGCCAGTTCTTGTAATAGTTATATTGCAACTTTTTCCCTATATTAAAATTTAGAACCGACCTCTATATCCAATTTTAATGCTTTTGTTCATCCCCTCTACATTTTGGCAACTATGGCTTAGTTCTTATTGGTTTTTACACTGCAAAATTATCAATTCTCTTCTTTAGGCTTAAGTGGTGCTCAATGAGTGGTGCTCAATATTTGTAGCATTAATCTGATTCCTTTCCATCTTGACCACAAGCATTTTACTGATTATTGTACACCTTGTTGTCGTTCTTTGTAGAATTAATAAATTAAACTTTGGGAATGGCCATATATTCTAGACGTAACATTATTTTAACTTAGGGGTGTGATTTGGAGTAGGAATTGGAGTTGAAATTGCAATTGGATTTTCAATTCCAGTTTTAAAATGTTTAGAATTGGATTGGAATTTGATTCATTTGATCCTTTTGGATGTCTCATGGTATTAGATACCATATTTGATTCAAGTGGTTCAATATAAGTATTGCATTTGCTTCATGTGATTCAATGCAAATAGTAGATATTGACAATATGCTTTGACAAGAATTGCAACTTGCTCTGCATGATAAGTTGTTCCAAACGTGAAACTCTAATGATCTGTAAATTAGATTCCCTTCTTATAGGTTTCATACATGCAGAAGTGTTGTTATTGGACCAATTTGATTAAAGGGGAAGAACCTTGCTGTTGATTTCCCAAATTTAGGAGTGCAGCAAGAAATCACCAACATACGGCAGGGGGCAAATATTGCTTGCAAGTAACGGATTCTATATCAAATTTATAGTTCAAGATCAAGTCAAGACCATCGAGTTGTGCCAGTCAAATGTTATAAAAGCCCTATCAAAGTTTGTGGAGAACCCCTGCCTTTTTTTTGAAGTCTCTAGTGCTATTGGGGTGCTACTTTTTACTCGGGACATTCTGGTTGAAACTTGAATGTGATACTTGTCCATCTTAACAGGGGGCAAATATTAAGGTTTTTCAACTGTCTTTGAAAATGATAACATTGTTTGTATTTTACCCTTAAACAAGGGTTTCAAAAGAGAAAAAAATGAAAGCAGAAAAGTTGAAGCAAAGAAACAAACAAGGGACATTAGGTGCTTTCTAACAAGAACAATGTTCAGGCAAAGGGTAAACCAGGCTTCAACACATCCAACACAACCTCAATTCTTATATTGTAGTGAGGACAGTGACAAACTGATAATGCAAGTAGACCATGGGAAGCATACAATGACCACTTTTATTAGAAGGATAATACATCTCACTGGTTAATTTGGTACCACTCCACTAATCTACATTCCATAACTGTTCACTAAATCTAACACAACCTTAATTGTTTCTTAAAAAAAAAAAAAAAAAACACAACCTCAATTCTTAAACTGTAGCTGTTTTGACTACAGAAAAGAGAGAGGAGGCCAGGTTGGTATCACACCTTGCTGTCAATTATCATTGGCACTGGCTCCTGCTTTTGCGGTGTATTCTGCTCATACAAGACACAAAAGCAATCACTAATGAATGACTTCAAAGACGTATCAAACTAGAGTAATAAATCCAGACAAAAGACAATGTTTATAAACGTTGGGGTTGGTGAACTTAATGCTGATCTTGCTTGCTCTAATTTGTTCATCTTTGCAAAGATGCTGCCATAAAACTGGGCATCCTTCTTGTTATACTCTCTCACTTTCTCCTTCAAAATCTTGGACTCCAGCTTCACATCCCTGACAACACAACCAACATCCTAATGTAAATGACTATAACCCTAAATTGAGTGAATTGTACTGAAGATAACACAACCTTTTCCAATTGACAAGAAAACATAGCCCATTATTGACAAAATTAGTGAACATACCTGCTGTCTGGGTCTATCGCAAGAATCAACAAGTTGTATGTATGCTTGTGCTCTCCTGTACAGAGCTTTAACATTCTTACTGTCAACTTCTAACACCTACATAAATAGAAATCTCTAGATGTCAGCACTAAATCAACATATACCACTAGTTGGAAAAGACATAATAAAACCTTCAGGCTAAAAGAAATCAAGAAAGGAGGGAAAAAACTTTTTGATAAGCAAATAAGAGTGTGAGTAGCAATATAGCTTAGAAAACCAGTTGTGCATAACAAATCAAGAATTCTAAGCTCACAAACACTGTACCTCATTACCTATCAAGAGCCACAGTTTATATCTTTAAAATGAACTACAAGAAACAAAATATATTATCCACCAACAAAATACCCATCTGCATAGTCAATCCAAATTTAAAAAAGAAACAGATACCTAAAAAAAAAAAGGAAAAAAAAAAGGAGAAATTTCATAATGATTTTTAGCATACATCATGAGTTCATGACCAAGCAACATAATTTTTGGACTGATGTCAAAGACAACACCACACAACAACTACAGGCAGATACTTAATCAAAACACATTCAGCTATACCCAAAAGCCCCAATTTTTCAAACCCAAAGCAGATCATCAAGCTTTATACTCAAAAAGAAACCCAGTCACTAAACAAAACTCTAAGTGTGTTGATTGTCGCTGGGGGTTTTACCATGTGTTGATCGTCGAGGGCATCAGCGTGAGCATTAGTGTTGAGGTGAGATCGGCGTGAAGATCAGCGTGGATCATCGGCATGGAGATCTGTGGGTCATCGGCGTGGAATGGTGGTGGTTGTTTTGGGTTTTGTGGGTTTGGGTTTCGTGGATTTGGGTATGATGGGTGGGCTTTTGTTGGTTGTGGTATGGCTGGGTTCGACGTCGTTGATGATGGTTTTGACTACTGTGGCCGCGGTGGCTAGTGGCAGTGGTGATTTAGCAATGGTGTGAGAGAGTTTCTGAATTTTGGGTAGAGAAAGATCTTAAGAAAGATGGAGTTTTTTGTTTTTTTGGTAGCTGAAGGATCCGGTTAAGTCAAAGAGTTTCTAACTTAAGTGTAGTTAAGTGTGGTTTGAGTTAAGTGGGTCAAGTTATGACATGACACGTTTTTGAGCGTGAATCAATTTTAAAAAAATCTCAACCGTAAACTAGACCCTCTCCATTTCAAAGGGAAATGGAGAGGCCGGATCCCAATTATAATGGGTTAGAATGAAGCTCAACAGTAATGGGACCAAAACCTGAAAAAAGACAAAAGCAGGTTCCAGAGATTAGCTTTGGTTACCGTTAACTTAAACCTCACCCAAAACCTCTGAAAAACCATGCTCTCATTGTTCTGGCTCTGCTTCCACACCTCCAAAAACCAAAAATGGCTGCTTTTGCTAGAATCTCTCCAATTTCTCTCCACTCAGACCATCCCAATCACCAAACTCCACAAACCCACAAGCCCGAAGCCCTCAGTTTCTCTCATAGCCTCCACACCCACCGCCTCTCCTTCAAAAAAACACAAGAACTTTCGCTCTCAGTCATCAACACTTCCTCATCCTCATCTTCTATCACCACCCACAACCCAAACTCAGATATATGTGAGCTATGTCTTGCTGGGAACTTAGAAAAAGCTCTAAAGCACTTAGACTCAATGCAAGAGCTTCAAATTTTTGTAGAGGAAGATGCTTATGTTGCTCTGCTTAGGCTATGTGAGTGGAAGAGAGCATATGATGAGGGGACTAGAGTGTACTCTTATGTGTCCAATTCAACTTCACGGTTGAGTGTTAGGCTTGGTAATGCTTTGTTGAGTATGTTTGTGAGGTTTGGTGATCTGGGTAATGCTTGGTATGTGTTTGGGAAGATGGAGGAGAGGGATGTGTTCTCTTGGAATGTGTTGGTGGGTGGGTATGCAAAAGCAGGGTTTTTTGATGAGGCATTGGATTTGTATCATAGGATGTTGTGGGTTGGTATTAAGCCTGATGTGTATACTTTTCCTTGTGTTTTGAGGACTTGTGGTGGTGTACCGGACTTGGTTAGGGGAAGGGAGGTTCATGTGCATGTGTTAAGCTTTGGGTTTGAGTCAGATGTGGATGTGGTGAATGCATTGATTACCATGTATGTGAAATGTGGTGATGTTCAAAGTGCACGGTTAGTGTTTGATAGAATGCCAAGGAGAGATAGGATATCATGGAATGCAATGATTTCGGGGTATTTTGAGAATGGAGAGTGTTTGGAAGGATTAAGATTGTTTTTCTCTATGCGTGAACTTTCTGTTATTCCAGACTTGATGACCATGACTAGTGTGATCTCTGCTTGTGAGCTTCTTGGTGATGAGAGATTAGGGGGGCAAGTTCATGGATATGTGATCAGAACAGAGTTTGGGGCTGATGTTTCAGTGTATAATTCTTTAATTCAGATGTACTCAAGTGTTGGGCACTGGGATGAAGCGGAGAAAGTTTTTTCTAGAATGGAATACAAAGATGTGGTGTCATGGACGGCCATGATTTCAGCTTATGAGAATAACAAACTGCCTGCTAAAGCTTTGGAAACTTACAAATTGATGGAGCTAGAGGGGGTCCTTCCTGATGAGATCACTCTATCCAGTGTTCTGTCTGCTTGTGCTTGTTTAGGCCATTTGGATATGGGTGTTAAACTTCATGAGCTTGCTAAAAGGACAGGGCACATCTCATACGTTTTGGTTGCTAACACGCTGATTGACATGTATTCCAAGTGTAAATGCATTGACAAAGCTTTAGATGTTTTCCACTGTATTCCTGAAAAGAATGTGATATCTTGGACTTCAATCATGCTTGGGCTTCGGATCAACAATCGGAGCTTTGAGGCTTTGATCTTCTTTCGGCAAATGAAACTCAGTTTAAAACCAAATTCTGTTACATTAATTTCTGTTTTATCTGCATGTGCTAGAATAGGAGCTTTGATGTGTGGAAAGGAGATTCATGCCCATGCATTAAGGACTGGAGTAGGGTTGGACGGTTTTTTACCAAATGCACTTTTGGACATGTATGTGAGGTGTGGAAGAATGAGACCTGCATGGAATCAATTTAACACACACAAACAAGATGTAGCAGCATGGAATATTCTGCTGACGGGGTATGCTGAGCGGGGGCAAGGAGCACATGCTGTGGAACTATTCCAGAGAATGGTGGGGTCAAACATAAATCCAGATGATATTACATTTGTTTCACTATTGTGTGCTTGCAGTAGATCTGGTATGGTGATGGAAGGTTTGGAGTATTTTCACAGTATGCAACATAAATACTGTATCACCCCTAACCGAAAGCATTATGCATGCGTTGTTGATTTGCTTGGCCGTGCTGGGAAATTGGAGGACGCTCATGAGTTTATACTGAAGATGCCTATAGAACCTGATCCAGCAATATGGGGAGCCTTGTTAAATGCATGCAGGATCCTCCGTCAAGTTGAGCTTGGGGAACTTGCTGCACGTCATATCTTTGAAAAGGATACCACAAGTGTTGGGTATTATATTCTACTTTGTAATCTCTATGCTGACAGTGGAAAATGGGATGAAGTTGCAAAAGTCAGAAAGACAATGAGACAGAGAGGGCTCATTGTGGATCCTGGGTGCAGTTGGGTGGAACTAAAGGGAAAAGTTCATGCTTTCCTTAGTGGTGATAATTTCCATCCTCAAATAATGGAAATAAAAGCAGTTCTAGAGGGATTTTATGAGAAAATGAAGGCAGCTGGTTTCAATGGGCCTGAAAAGAGTTCTATGGATGAAGTTGAAGCTTCAAAAGCTGAGATTTTTTGTGGACACAGTGAGAGACTGGCCATTGCATATGCGCTTATTAACACTGCCCCAGGGATGCCTATATGGGTGACAAAGAATCTATTCATGTGCCAAAGTTGTCACAATACTGTAAAATTCATCACTAAGGTTGTACGCAGGGAGATTTCTGTTAGGGATACTCAACAGTTCCACCATTTCAAGGATGGGCTCTGTTCGTGTGGGGATGTAGGTTACTGGGGAAAGTCTAATATGTAATACTGCTGGAATAATTCCTAACCTTTTGTTGACTTGTGATAAAGTAAAGGAATGACAAGTTCATATATGCAGTCAACTATGTTTAATGGGTTTATGGATTACGGAATGGCACCTAGAACCAGAATGTAACCTGGCAATGAACTGACCATGATAATTGCATGCAGAAAAGCTTGGAACTTGATCATTTTCAAGTATGATGGTGGAATTAGAGAGAGAAGAACGTGCTTTTCCAGGATGGGAAAAAGACATCAGAATCACCTCCTACTCAAGGCATTGTTTTCTTGATGAGGGTTGTTGTATACTGTGGTTTTATTTCCTCTGGATTTGATTTATCTAAGTTCCCAGTAAATGGTCCCCAAAAACCCATCCAGGGTTTTCCTGTACAGTGTATGCTTTTGTAAATATTAATGTATGTGGTATAATATTGAGATAATTCTTTCTTCCAAATTTTGTCATCTGGGTAACATCCATGTCATCGTATATTCCTATGAAAGTTAGTTTATAAAATATTGAACCTTCTCTTTGTTGTTTTTAATAAAATGAATAGATTTTCCATGCCTTCACGCCTCTTCCTTGTAATGCACACACGGTTTATTTGGATGTTTTCCTTCACGATGTTCAAAACCTGTTGTTTCTCATATAGACCAGACAGATGACCTTCACCCTAGGGAGGAAATCATTTATTGAATGGAGAGTACACCTGAGGAGGAGATAGAACACATTGAAACAAAGGAATTGGTGGATCTCTCCCACCAGACAGATCAATGACACCGAGCATGGGATACATAAGCAGGAGAGTTGATTTGACTGGGTAGACCAGATTAATAAGATTTATTTAAAGTGAAAGTGCTGTGTGTGTGTGTATATATATATATATATATATAGATTTGATACTTTATTCAACTCCTTTTAATAAGTCCTTTGTTATAGGCTATTCAAGGTCTATTGGCTTTCTTGAGTATGCAGTACTTCGACTACTAACCATTGCTTATGCAATAAGAAAGATCATTAATAGAAAGGCTCCGTTATGCACCCATCACAGCACCTTCTTTTTTAAATTCCTCATCACCTACCTTATTCTTGGCTTGAATTATTTCCATTTTTTTTCCTATACTCGAATGGATAAAATCTTAGTGTAGCTGATATACAAGAGCACTAGCCAAATTAATAAGATTTATTTAAAGTGAAAGTGCTGTGTGTGTGTGTGTGTGTGTGTGTGTGTGTATATATAGATCTGATACTTTAGTCAACTCCTCTTAATAAGTCCTTTCATATAGGCTATTCAAGGTCTATTGGCTTTCTTGAGTATGCAGTACTTCAGCTACTAACCCTTGCTTATGCAATAAGAAAGATCATCGATAGAAAGGCTCCATTATGCACCCATCACAGCACTTTCTTTTTTAAATTCCTCATCACCTACCTTATTCTTGGCTTGAATTATTTCCATTTTTTGTCCTATACTCGAATGGATAAAATCTTAGTGTAGCTGATATACAAGAGCACTAGCCAAAGCTGGAAAGGGGATACTGTAATAAACAGAGTGTTATGTTTTAATTGGGTATTAACCCTTCTGTGATTTGTTATATGTCATTCTAAGTAGTACTAGTGATGCATCTGTATAGGGCAGGCTGTTGCTGATGTGCTTTGGCCTGTTTTGATGCAGAGTGATACTGTTCTGTTCTCTGCTGGGTGCCTATTGGATAAAGAGATGGGCAGGGAACCCTGTTTTAAAGAGGGTCCTATTGTATAAAAGGGGAATTACCCTCTCTAAGAATTGTAATATGTCATGTTAGGCTGTGTTGCAGCTGTATTAAGTACACTGTGCTGCTTTTTTTGGTCTGTATGATGCAGAGTCCTGTATTTTCTTATCTGTTGGGATTTAGCCTATTTGGGCTTTTGTGTAAAATTTATTTATTATTATTATTAATTTTTTTTTTTGTGTGTTGCGAATTTGCAACAAAAGTTCTTACTGATTCATTAAAAAAAATGTACAAAAGCACTAGTAGATTAAAATTTTTCTTTGTTGTTTGGGTAAAATCTTTGGATTCCATTCCACCTCCATTACATATGATTTATTTATGCAATTCTCTTCGCCAAGTCATTCTAAACTGATGTTCCTCCTATTATTTATGGTCTCTTTTGAGTATGATGTCATTCTTCTTAGCATGGATAATTTTGTTTCTTTTATTTTCTTGATGCTTCCAGGAAAGAACATTTGGGGCAAATCTAGCTGCTAGGAAATTGCAATACACAAAATCCAAAATTTACTATAAACCTGTTTTATGCTTTTGAAAAGTTTACACGGTACTTGACCAGAATAGAGAGGGAACAACAAGCCGTCGTTATCACATATATCTTGCAAAACCATTGTTATACACATTAAAAACAATCGAATACCTAAGTTTCACACAATTATTCAGCTTAAGGAGCGACTGCTAGCACACTCTTATAATAAACAATCAAGAAAAAGAAAAAGAACAAACAAAAAGACATTATTACATATTCATAGGGCAAGGAGAGTTTCATATTTTCACTGCCTTCTTGATTGACTTAATGGATGACATGATGAAACTGTTCCCACCAACCTGGTCGCCATCAAAATCATCATCACCATTTACCATAGGCTTCTTGCCTATGCAGTCCACTCCCTTTCTCATACCCAAGATCAAAGACGGAGAAGATGGGATTCGCCGAAAGGTCCTGGCACTCTCAGACCTGACAAGCTTTCTTTCCTTTCCATTATGGTCCTTTCTTTCCCTCCCTTCAAAACTACAACTTCCAAATACTTCACCAATACCACTCTCTTCTTTCTTTGTTTTTCTGGCTTCTATCTCAATGATATCTTCTACCCTTTTCACACCACCCTTCTCTGCAGCAATTTGCTTCTCCTCATGAACCTCTTCTTCATGTTCTGGACTTTTGGAAATCTTTTCCTCCTGTGGGTATTTCAGATTCAGATTTCTGATTATTTCATCAGTCCCACTCTTTTCATTTTCATTTGCATTTTGAGTGTCCAAGTCTTCTTGCGTATTCTCTAAAAGCATTTGGAGCCATTTCTCTATATTCCCTTTGCCACGCTGCTTCCTGCTCTCTTCATCTTCCTCTATTTCTGGTTCTCGAGGAACCATGAATTGAATGTCAAGTTTCTGAAGTTTATCCTCTAGTGGGGTTTCATCCTCCAATGCAATAATGGACCTGTTATGTTTCTCAGGATTCTCCTCGGTCTCTTCCACCTGAATTTCTTCGTGCTTTTGTTCTTCACCAGAAGATAAACCAGCTTGAGATGCCCTCTGTTCCTCCTCTAGAAACACTCTCAGCTCTTTGTGTAAAGGTGTCCTTGGCTTGATTCCTTGTAGATAAAGGACATTTTTACTGTCCCTCTCCTCTAATAAGGTATCATCCATTCTTGATCTCTTCCTTGCGTGCTCCCACTCAGGCCTAATCTGCTTCTCAATCTCGTCTCTTTGTTTATATTTCCTGTGAAGATCTTTCTCTGACGCATCGCAAATTGCTTTCTGTGCTTCAAGTCTTGCCATGAGTGCATTACTTGCAGCCTGGTTCAGTCTCAACTGTTCCTTGTAAATGACACTCCTACAATAAACAGTTCAGAAACTTATCAGCAAACTGTCTATGAGAATTTGAAAGCAAATAAATTTCATACAAATAATCTTACTGGTGCATTGCATCTCTGATCATCTTCTCTAGCATAGTCCTATATGAATGCTGTGCCTCTGCTAGTCGCCTGCACTTTTCTGCCCTTCTCCTACGTTTTATAAGCACCAATTCTAGGTCTTGAATAGTGAGCCTTTCCTCCTCATTCTTTTCCTTCAGTTCATTTACTTCATAATCTAGTTTCTGTATTTCTGTCTGCATCTTTACAGTTTCTTCTCTTTGTTTCAGAGAATCTCTAGCCATGACAATTGCTTGGTAGGGGTTCGTAACAAGGTCCGGATTCTCATTTTCTTTCAGGACATTAGGCTTTATTTTCCTTGAAGCTAACATATAATCAAATTAACATGGATTTGTTAGGTGCGGAAATGCTTTTCATGTACAAATAAAAGTCACTAATTTGACATTCTTTTACTTACAAATTGCAGGAGACTGTAGCCTTAGCGGCCTATTGTAATCCAATGATTTCAAAACCGATGATGTGTCATAAGATTCTCTTCTGGATACAACAACTGCAGCGGGAGCAAGGCCAACTTGCTCTTTGGAGTCCATAAAATGTTGTGGAAACAAATGTGAATCCACTGTCTGGGAAGCATTCAATTCTTCATTTTCACCTTCAAAGAACAAAAATGAGAATGCTCTGTGCCTAAAAAATTAAAAACAAGAAACATCATTAACCACCTTTGTTATTTTGAATAGAAATGCATAAAAAGGAAGATAATGAAACAAACCCACCTGAAATCTGAGTTTCTAGAGGCAAAAAAGGACAAGAACTGATTTACAGAGATACCCAGTTGAAATTCCCACCATGGGACTAAAAATTCCAGCTTATTATGCTTCTTCTTGCAGACTTGCCACTGCAATATTCTCAGATTGCTTGGAACAGTTATCCCTCCCCCTGCATTTCCAGCAAAAAGACCAATGAATTTGAGAGAGAGAGAGAGAGAGAGAGAGAGAGAGAGAAATCAATTATATACTTGAGCAAGGAAACCAATGATCAATATCCCAAGCAAGAGGAGACGCCGAATCAGCATGATAATATAGAACATTGCCATATGGATCGACTCGAATGACAGCAGGATCAAAGCCAGCATTCCTAAAATTGAAGAAAAATAATAAATATCAGAGGCCCCAAGATTGATTTTTTGCAAATTCGTTCACATCTGAGAGTTATGGAGCAAAATTTAGAGTATTCACCCAAGGTGGTTGAGCTGCTTCCACAAAAAACTGACAAAAATCTTGGGCTTGACAGTTGGTTTAGCTTTTGGATCGATGATTGGGAACATCTGATCTAAATCCCTTACTCTCAAAGCCTAAAAACCCCAGAAAGATATCACAAAAAACAGCATAAAATAAGATTAGAGGGGAAAAAACAAACCGAGTTTCATGCAAAACCCAAAATTCATTCAACATTCTATACCCTGATACTATTAGTTGAATAATTCTGATCCAAAATTTTTTAATTCATGCGAAACCCATAATTGATTTAACATTACTGACCTCAAAAGTTTGAATTTTTAGTGAAACTTGTGAATTATAATTATCTCATATCCAGATCTAAAAAACTGATAAATTACTCTCACATTTTTTGCGACAACCAAAGGGAACTTAAAATCCCCGTTAACTTCTCTGTATTTTTACATATAATTATTAAAAATTTTAACATTAAGAACTCTATTGGCTTGCTTATGCTGATTTTTCCCTACTTTTCCGGAAGCCAAGAAGTAAACAATATAAAACCCAGAATTCAATTTCCTTTACTTTTATTTTTCATTTTCCTATGTTTTCTAGGCAACCAACCAGAGAGCTAGTTTTGTTTACCTCATCTTCCTCCAGACTGTAAGGTGTGAAAGTGACAGGAGGGCCATGGCTGTAGGGACTAACACGGCGGTCACGGCAGAGTTTCGCGTAGGCTTTCGGGTACCCCACGCTGTCGTTGACAGCCATTTCGTCTTCTGTGAATGCACACTCAAAGGCCATTGTTATTGTTTCTTGCTCGGTGATTGAGATTTTTCCTTCTCCTTCTTCTGTGGAGTGTGAGTGTGTGTGTGTGTGAGTGTATTTTTTTTTTTTTTTGGCTGAGGTTTGAGTATGAGTAAGAAGTAACGGTCGAATTTGGATTTTAAATGCTAGTCATTTCAAATTTTAAGTGCCACGTTGGCAAAACGGTGGTAGTGGGTGCAACGGCTAGATAGGGTGGGTCATCACGTTCAATCAATCATCTTATTAAATTGTCTCATCTCCACTTTAAATTTTTTGGACGAACATATTCTCTAAACTTTTTCTTAAGATAAGGTATATATAATCTTCTCAAAAAAAGAAAAAAAGAAAAAACATTAAAATTAGGGCTTTTATATATAAAAAAGAAGGATATATATATATATATATAAAAGACAGTTTTTTGGTGTGTTAAAATATTATTTTTAGAACATCCAATTTAAATGTTGCATTTTCTTTTAAGTAGTAAGTATTAACAGACTAATTAATTACATGCTGTGCATGTATATATATTTTTTGGAGAAGGAGATGTGCACATATAAAGTTTCTACCGATTCACCAATGATTTTGAAATGCAATTATTATCATTTAAACGTCATGTGACCAAATTACCTTTTCCTATTGGTGCCTTAGTTAATCTCTATTTTGTCATATATAATTATGCTAATTTCATTCTTAAACCATAATGCCTCACCATTTACTTAAAATGAATAGGAAGGGTTCTTCTTTCTAAATCTTTTTTTGCCTTTTCTTTCTCCAATCTTTAACCAAACTAGTAAAATCCAACCAAATGCACTAATTCGTGAAAGCATAGTGCACCCATATCCTTGAATCAGATTTTTTTATACCTTAATAATTTTTTACTTTTTTGATAGGTGTACCTTAATAATGTTGAATTACTATTACACTTTATACTTATGAGATGACTCTCATGTCTTACATATTGGCAGAGAATCAATGGAAGTTTTTCTAACAAATAAAGCCAAATTAATGATTGACTTGGATCCTTTAAATCAAGCCTCCCAGGGCCCTATTTTTTCCATGAGTGATTAGACCGTTCTATATTCAAAGTTCAAATCAGTTTTTTCTTGCTGTATTCACTGTTAGTAGTACTACTACATAGTATTTAAGGCTATAAAAGTGAGGGGTCGAGGTTGTTCCTAGTTTGACTGCATTATAGACCTTTTCCAATTTGAAAAACAAAAGAAGCAATAGTAATATCTGTATCATTGAATAGTTTGAACAAGGAATTAACGAACACATAAAGCTACTTAAAAGTCCCTTTTAGCACTAAAGCATACCTCGAACAATTCGTCATTTGGGGGACCCCAAAACACAAAATTTGCTATAATTACTGTGAGACTTTGAGCTCTCTTCAGGCTGGGTTTTCAATTAAGCTTTATTAGATTATGGTTGGGTACTTCATGGGGCAACCACAATTGGGTTTGCTTTGATTGGGTGTGCTTCATGCTCAGAGTGGGATACACTAATTTTTTCAGAGGATCAAATCAATGTCACCTCTGTCAAAAGTAGAAAGTGCCCTTAATGGGAGGTCCAAAATTATGAAGTATTATGAATGACCTTGTCATTTATCAGTGTAGTGCGTCTTATATCATATGAATGAAGTATCATGGATGTCATTGTAAGTTGTTTATCAGTGTAGTGCGTCTTATATCATATGAACTAGTCGCTAACCCGTGCGATACACGGGATAGTTAAATAAAAGGACAATTAACCAACATCACGTTAAGGTAAAAGAATTAGTGAGAAACTGATTTGCCCACCAAGAATTTAAAAGAAAAAAATATTGATATAATAAAATCTATGAAATTTAAAAATAGAAAATTGGGTTAATAATATGCATATTATAGACATTTTGCTAGTTAGCGTTTAAAAAAAAAAAGATCTGTCATAATTAAATAAAATACAATGAGAATAAATATTTAACTTCTATGCTTTTCTATAGTTTAGAAGTGTTGTCTAACGTAGAATGTTATTGGGTTGTAAGAAAGATTTTTATAAAATGTTAATACCATATATATATACTTATATTGTCAATGTCTCACTGCACTAAAACCTACAAAGTAATTTACAATTCTTAAATTAATGAAGCAAAATTCCCAAAAGTTATATATACACACACACTCAAAACTGATATAAACTACAAAGATAAAAACAAATCTTATTTAGTCGTAGTAATAACAATATAAACAATTCAAAACATGGAACATTATCAAATTCATAACACATAATTCCATTATCTTTTACATTGAATCCAAACAAATAATTAATTGAAATTAATCCAAACAAATAATTAATCAACCAAAAATCAAAGCTTTAATTAAGAAAACAAAAAATCACATGAACCCAAATAAAAATTCTCAATAAAGCAAAAACATATAAGGTAAAGAATTAAGATCAACCTACTAAGACGCAAATACCAAAAACTTCAAAACTTAAAGCTTACAAATTTTATAGAATCCCCTAATTCTACTTCAAAACCAAACAAAACCCTTCAAATTCAAAAAATTCATATATAATATACTAAATAAAAATTTACCACACCTTGGGTTGGAAGACATGAGTTGCAATTTTGATTTTTCTCCAAAAAATAGAGATGCTTCATCTGCCATATACAATATAAAATAATTATTAAAAATTTCAACCCAAAAACCAAACCCACAAAAACATTATCAAAATATAGAGATTAACCCAAATACTTAGAAGAAAATAAATTCTAAACATAACAAAACAATAAGATAGAATGAAAATTTCAAACACACATGAAAGCAAATAAAAAAGACAAAACCTACGTTTTTTTTTTTTTTTTTTTTTTTTTTTTTTTTTTAAAATTTTAAAGTGAAGTTAAGTTTAGAGTTTTGAGATGGTAATTGCTAGGGTTTTAAGGAGAGAAGAGAGAGTCCTACCAGGAGTCTTAACAATATAGACAATTCAAAACATGGAACATTATCAAATTTATAACACCTAATTCCATTATCTTTTACGTTGAATCTAAACAAATAATTAATTGAAATTAATCCAAACAAATAATTAATCAACCAAAAATCAAAGCTTTAATAAAAAAACAAAAAATCACATGAATCCAAATAAAAATTCTCAATAAAGCAAGAACATATAGAAATTTACCACACCTTGGGCTAGAAGACATAGGTTGCAGCTTTGATTTTTCTCCAAAAAATAGAGATGCTTCATCTGCCATATACAATATAAAATAATTATTAGAATTTCAACCCAAAAACCAAACCCATAAAAACACTATCAAAATATAGAGATCAACCCAAATACTTAGAAGAAAATCAATTCTAAACATAATAAAACAATAAGATAGAATAAAAATTTCAGGCACATATGAAAGCAAATAAAAAAGACAAAACCTACGTTGTTGTTGTTGTTGTTGTTGTTGTTGTTGTTTTTTTTTTTTTTTTTTTTTTTTTACGTGAGTTTCTCTCATTCTTTTTTCTTTAATCTTAAAGTGAAGTTGAGTTTAAAGTTTTGAGATGGTAATTGCTAGGGTTTTAAGGAGAGAAGAGAGAGTCTTACCAGGACTCTCTCTCTTTTTTTCTTAATCCTAAAGTTTTTTTTTTTTTTTTTTGTGAGTCCTTTTTAAAATAAAAAATAAAAAAATTCTAACGTGTTATGTGAGTTTTTTTTTTTTTTTTTGAAACCTAAAGTGAGTAATTTTTTTTTTTAATTCTAACGTGGGGTATCTTAAAAAATTATAATTAATTTTTAATCTTCAATTTTATATTATATATAGATAATAATAATGATGTGATAAGTTTTGGAGAGGCCAACAAAATATATCTAATAGAGTTTTACTTAAACTAAACTATTGTAACACTAATAAATATAAGAAGATATAAAACCTAGAATAAAAAGAATCTAAAATAAAAATAAAAATAAAATAATGGCGACGTGGAAAATTGTAGGAGCTTTAAAGGCTTCAGTTATATATATATATATATATATATATATAGATAATAATAATAATAATAATAATAATAAATATAGATGATGATTTTTGTGATAAGTTGATATAGGATAGAATTTACAATTTAATTTTTGTAATTATTTAATTTTGGTATTTTTATGCAAAAAACGTTATTTTAGGTCTAGGTGATTTATTTTCTTGTTTTTACGTTCTTTTAATGTTTTTTAGGTCAAATTTGGTTCCTATTATGGTTAGGTATTAATTAGGGCTTATTTTAGAATATATTTTCTTGTCCATCAAGTTTTATGGAGCCCTTAAATAGGCCTCCAAGTTTGTATACGTTTTTCAATATTATTGATATTAATAAAAATTCAAACTTTTGTCTATTGTTTTTCTGGTGGATTCTATATAAGATATAAAACCTAAAATAAAAAGAATCTAAAATAAAAAGAAAAAGAAAATAGTGATGATGTGGAAAATTGTGAAAGCTTCAGAGGCTTCGGTTTTATATATATATATATATAGATGAAGTATCATGGATGTCATTGTAAGTTGTAACTAGCAGATATGTGTGATGCGAGGTGCATTTTGATAAATTTTGTAAGACATTATTTATGATCCATTAATTTCATGAATACTATTATTTTTAGTCACAGTTAATCTATGAAATTTTCTAGTAAAACTTAATTCAAAATAAATACATTGGGGAAAAAATTCATCTAATTCATGCAACCAACAAATATCACTAGATCATAGTTCACATTATCACCTATAAACCTGTTGATTCTTTGATGTTTTTTTGCATTAAAGTTAGTCTTATGCAAAAAATTAAAAAGTTTTCTTAATTCCTACCTTTCTCATGACATTTTAGATCCATTAAACCACCGCACACCCTTAATACAATGATCACTCTATAAATATAAGTGCTTGTGAAGAGTGGGGGTAAAAGTCAGGGTTTAAGTCTACAACAGGGAGCTTCACACACATATACACTTAGATTAGGTTAGAGTAGAATTTCTATCTTGTATAAAAAAAAATAAAAATAAAATCCATTAATATCTATCTAAAACATTTAAAGTTATAAACGGTATTAGGGATGGCAATTTTATCCTACCCCGCTTAACTCACCCCTCCTCGTTTCGCCCTGGGCAGGTTTTTCCCACCCCACAAAGGTGGTGGCCGGGGCAGGGATGAGACAAGATTTTAGCCCTACACCACGGGACGATGTAGGGATGGGTTTAGATTTTTTAGCCCTACCTTGCCCCACGTTGCTAAGGGTTATAATTGTAAATTTTACATATCTTAAAACCTTATTATTTAAACAAACATATCAATATTAGTTTATTTATTTTACTTAATGTGGTTCTCTGCCTTTATTTTGTTATGTGTTATATTATAAGATTTTTTTTTTTGCTTGTCTTGTTAAACACTTGGATATATTATTCAAAATTTTTTTTTTTTCTAAAAATTGATTTGATTTGATGAGATAAATTTAGTTGTAATTTCAAGTATATTTTTATTAATGAAATAGGTTTCATTAAAAAAAAAAAAAAATTCTAGTTGTAGGGCAAATTAACAAAAAAGTAGAGTTTTACGGGATAGGGCGGGGCTTCGCGGAGCCCCAAGAGGCGAGGATGGGGTGAGAAAGGTTTCCCCGTTATGCGGGGTGGGGCGGGAATAAGGTAAGACAAAACCAAGCGGGGTGGGGATGAAGACCCCATCCTTCGGCCCCGCCTTGCCCCATTGCCATCCCTAAACTGTATACAACTTTTCGAATTTTATTAATACATTGGAATAAATGCATCTATCATTACTTAATAATTTGACATAAATACTAAATTTAGATGAAGTGTAAGCTTAAATGAAAAAAATATCATACAATATACTACTTGGCAGAATCTCATACTTTTTCACGTGAGGTATGCTTTTATATATACTAGTTGTTAACCTATGGTTTTTATTTTACTTATAAATTTTTAATTATTTATTATTAGCCCTTAAATAACTACTACAATTTTTAAGCAATCATTTGCATTTATCTTGGTCGTTTATCACAAAATTAGCTCCGGTCATATTTGGATAGTTTTTCATTTTTTGTTTTCTTGATAGAACGTGGGGCAGTGGGAAGTTAAATTGTTTTGTGATAAACGATTGGCAGGTTTGCTATCTAGTGGGGAGCTAATAACCAGTAGTGTTTTTTTTTTTTTTTGGATGTTACTCTCCCTTGTAGGAGCTTTCTCTCTTGACTAGCATCGAGTCTCTCCCTCCCTTAGGCTTGCCCTGAGGGTATTTTTTTGCTTTTCTTACGCTAGATTCACTAACCATGGCTAAGGATGTGATTCATGGACTAGAAAATATGAAACTAACAGTGGAAGAAGAAGTGGTTATAGAAATTTCAGATGAGGGACGTTTGGAAGCAATTGAAAGTTGTACTCTTAGTCTCATGGGGAAGTTTCTTACGTGCAAATATTTTAATAGAAAGGTAGCAAAAAGTATCCTAAGACGAGCATGGGGATTGGAGGATACGTTACGGATTCTGGAGGTTGGGGCAAACCTGTTCCAATTCAAATTCCAGTTGGACATTTGATAATCAACTGCTCATGCTTTAATGTTGGAGGAAAGGGATGAATGTGGGTAATATAAAGTGGACTCATGCATCTTTATGGGTCCAAATTTGGGGAGCACCATTTGATATGGCTTCTCCTCAGGTTGCACGAGAGGTGGGGAACAGACTAGGGGTGGTGGAGGATGTGGAAAGAAGA
The DNA here is from genome assembly GCA_032727855.1 of Quercus ilex subsp. ballota. NCBI lineage: Eukaryota > Viridiplantae > Streptophyta > Magnoliopsida > Fagales > Fagaceae > Quercus > Quercus ilex. The sequence goes on along the minus strand of CM064912.1, from coordinate 31,052,487 downwards.
CGCAAACAAGATGATCTGAATCTCTTTATGCGGGTCAGAGTTGCACTACCACTTGAGAAATCGTTACGATGAGGCAGTTTCATAGCAGGATTGGATGGGGTGAGATCATAGGTGACCTTTAAATATGAGCGACTGCCCATATTTTGTCACTACTGTGGACTGCTTGGCCACGATCTGCATCACTGTGCGGCACACTTTGCTAGGAATAAGAATGGGGATGAAGTGGACTATCAGTATGGAGATTGGTTGAAGTCAGAGGGAGGCCGGGCCAAGTCTCCTCCTAAACGGAGTGCAAACCCGAGATGGCGGTCTGAAGATGTTATGGAGGACATCTTAGGGCAGAGTTTCAACCACACAGAGGTGGTGGCGGAACTACTAGTGGCGGAGAAGGAGATTCCTGGGCACGAGAACAACTGTCACGATAAAGGAAATCCCACAAATCACAGGATTGTTCCTGAATCTCAGCAGCACGATAATGAAGGGATTGAAACGGATTCTAAGGGAGTTAATATTGCATGCGTTGAGGATAGTTCTAACATGGAACAAGGGGCTGATACGGTTACAGAGACGGTAAGTAGGGTTATTGTAGATTTGAATAATGAAAGGAGCAACGTGCAGTCAGTGACTCATTGGGCCGCTGAAGGTGCTAGGCTTTTGTCAACACAAATTCAAGGTAAATGGACAAGGTTTAACCGGATGGAGTTTGGGTTGAGTGGGTTTACTAAGGCCCTAAATTTACAAACACTTGAGAAAAGGGGCACGGATAAAGAGACAGAAACAGATATCAGTTGTGATCATGAAGGAAAAGCTGTGAAACGTGGAAGGTTGAATGTGTGCAGTACAACAGAGGATGATACATCGGCGAGGGTGGTATACCACCCTTGCCAGGAGCAATGAGGCTCCTAAGCTGGAACTGCCAAAGGCTTGGGAACCTTTGGACAGGTCGAGACCTTCGCAGAATTGTGAGGGAACAAGCTCCTATGGTGTGCTTTCTAATGGAAACTCGGTTGGAGGAGGAAGGTTGTTTACGACTGTATGAAAACCTCCCCTTCCCGAACCAAATCATTGTGAAGTACCCGGATTTAGGAGGTGGATTGGCTTTGATTTGGAAGAATGATGTAAAGTTGGAGGTTATAAACTTTACAACTAATCATATATTAGCTAAAGTGAAGGAAGATAATGGTTTTGAGTGGTATTTGACATGTTTTTATGGGTGGCCTGAAGCAAGTCAGAAGGAGAAGTCTTGGCAGCTGTTAGCTCACTTAAAATCATTGATTGATGGCCTGTAGTTGTGCATTAGTGATTTTTAATGCATTCCTATGCTCCTATGAGAAGCTCAGCAAGCATCCTCCACAACATAAGCAGGTTGCAGCATTCAGGGAAACATTGGATTTGTGCCAGTTAGAAGACTTGGGGTTTAGAGGGTATCCTTTTACATGGAATAACAGGAGGCCTGGGGATGCAAATACTAAGGTGAGGCTGGATCGGGTAGTGGCTACAAAGCAATGGAGGGAGAAATTTCAACTCAGCTCAGTCACACATCTCTCTTCTCATGCATCTGATCATTTGCCTATCATTCTCCAAACTAAGAGTTCCGGCCAGAACAGTTTTAGGAGGGATAGGAAGTTTAAGTTTGAAGAGTCATGGCTCATGTTGGATGATTGTGAAGGTGTGATCAAAGCTGCATGGGACTGGGTTGGGCATGGAGATGGGGGTTTGAAATCAATAAAGGATAAAATAGAGGTTTGTGGGGCTGATTTATTTGCTTGGGGTTCAGGGAGGACAAATCCGGACAATGAAGAGATCAAACAAATGCAGAAAAGGGTTGAAAGGTTAAATGCAGCAAAGATTACAGTAGAGAATAGGGCAGAATTTTTGGAAGTAAGTAAACGGTTGGATGAGCTCTTACTTAAACAGGAGATTTATTAGGCACAGAGATCCAGGATTTCTTGGCTAAAATATGGGGATAAGAATACAAAATTCTTCCACTCCAAAGCATCTCAACGAAAGAGGCGGAATCATATTCAAGGGATTAAAAATGTGCAGAATCAATGGGTGGAGGAGGTGGAGGATATAGCAGTGGTGGCCTCAGAGTATTTTGAGAATTTGTTCAGTGCAGGACTGTGTGACTAGATGGATGAGTGTCTTGATGTAGTGCCTTACAAGGTAACCCCTGATATGCAGAATATTTTGTCCAGTAAATTTAGTGCTGATGAGATTAGAGAGGCATTGTTCCAAATGGGACCGACAAAGGCTCTTGGACCTGATGGTATGAATGCTCTTTTCTACCAAAAATTTTGGCATATAATGGGTGATAGTGTTATAGTTGCCGTTCTAGATTTTTTGAATTCTGGTGTTATGGTTTCTGAAATTAATCATATCAACATTGTGCTCATTCCTAAAGTGAAAAACCCTGAGAAAATGACTGACTTCAGACCTATCAGCCTTTGTAATGTTTTGTATAAAATTATCTCTAAAGTGCTGGCTAATAGACTAAAACAGGTTCTCCCCCATATAATCTCTGCTACTTAGAGTGCATTTGTACATGGCCATCTCATTATAGACAACGTACTAGTGGCGTATGAAACTCTCCATGCCATGCATAGTAGGAAAGAGGGCAAGAAAGGGTCGATAGCATTGAAACTAGATATTAGCAAGGCCTATGACAGAGTTGAGTGGCCTTTTTAATAGGGCATTATGCAAAGGATGGATTTTTCGGAAGAGTGGATCGAAAGGGTGATGGGTTATGTTACTACATCTACATTTTCTGTACTTATTAATGGCAAGCCTTTTGGTAATATTCATCCCTCTAGAGGAATCCGTCAAGGAGATCATCTTTCACCGTATCTGTTTCTATTGTGTGCAGAGGGGTTTACTTCCCTATTGGAAAAGGCACAGCTAGAAGGGCGTATACATGGAGTTTCAATTTGTAGACGGGCACCAATAATTTCTAACCTGTTGTTGAGGACCATTTTTTCGGCCCACGTGGCATTACTTCATTGGCAACCCATGCCACATCAACATATTATTGATTTTATGGGTAAATCTATTTAAAGCCTAAAATAAGCTCATATCTCATTCAACTACATGGATTGGGCTCACATGGTCCACGAGATCCTTAATTTATGAGGCAGGTCTATAGTCCAAATTTCCTCTTCATCAATTGAGATCATAACCCCATGACATTATCAACGTCAACGTATGGATCAGGCTTAAGCAATGAATCAAAGCTCATGACCCATATTACCTCTCTTACACTTATGGCAAGCAGCTTCTTCAACAAGAGCCCATATTTACACAAAATGACAACAAAACCCGAGATACGTCATCTCATCTTCGGCTTATGATCCAAGCTCATAAGTCACTTTAGGGAAACTTTGGGAGTCGTGGTTTGGAGGGCCAAGAGGTATGTTCAGTAAAGCTCCAGCGGTTTAAAGTTGATAAAAGAAACATGTTGCTTGGCGTATCTTCTTCAACTCCCTAAACTCTGACGAGTCCGTGTGTAGCGGGTAACGTATGGTAAGCATCTCTTATCACGTAGCACTTAAAATGATAAAATTTCCCATTGCTCTTTTTCTATGCTTAATATTCATCATATGACAAATGCTCAATATCCCTAGCCATCTAACTGCTGGGAAGATTATTGTTCATTCAATCTCCAACTGTTGCTATACATATTCAGAAACTTCATTATATTATTCTACATGAATCTCATTACTTCTTTCAGCTAAAATCCAGCTCAAACACGTGGCCTAATTTGATTGGCTATCTTTAATCTCTCTCTATACAAAATATTTATAATATCTCTGAATACCCAGCTGCTGTATGCCACAATCTGACCATAGATTTCTCTGCCAGCTGTCAGAGCAGAGCATTAAATACTCTTCTTCCTCACCAAGATTATGTCACAACACAATGAGACCTTGACTAAATCTCTAAGGCTTCATTACCTTTCAACCAATCCTTCTATTATGTGTTGTAATGGAACCTTGCACCAAAAACACAAACACCCAAAAAAGGAAGCATTTCCAGCTGAATCCCAGCAGTGTATTCAGAACTTGACACCTGGCTGGGAGTGACATCATCAGCCATTTAATGCTGAAATCTCAGCAGCCAGTTGTTATACCCAAAATAGCAAGATATCCTCCAAAGAGATCTTACCATTTTTCAACCAAATCCTTGAAATGACCTCTCCAGCAGTTTGAAATGACCTATTTGACCTCATTGGTTCTGCCCAAAGCAAACAGCTTTTTACAGTTTTTCCTGACAGCTGGGACAGCTTTTTCATGATAGCTATCACAGCTTTTCCTGACAGTTGGGATAGCCTTTTCAGAGCAGCTGTGACAGTTGAACCAGTAGCCTGAGCATTACTGATTTTTCCACTTTTGGCTAAAACCAAAACCAACTACTAAAATTACCTTTCTCTTGCCAAAATACCTTCATTTTCTGTTGCTTTTTTCCCCAGCAACTCTTACCTGAAATAGCAAAAATACCTTAAAACTAAACATACCATTTTTGGCCAAATCTTAAAATGGATTCTCTGAAAATTCATTGCTGTAGGGGACATATTTTGTTTGATATTCTTTGCTAAAATACCTCCTTAAACTCAGCTAAAGGGGACCTTTGAAAAACACCTCAAGGGGGGACACTAAGAGAAAAAAAACTTCCTCATAAACTTCTCTCTCCCTCCAATGACCGAAGGAAGCTCTGGATGAAAGGGGGGAACTTCTAAGTTTTTAGTTTCCAAAATTAGGAACTAAACTCTTCAGCCCTTAGCTTATAAATGCCCTTCATAAGCCTTCATACAATCTCAGCAGAAAATCCCAGCAACTTTGCTAAACACACTGCTACACTATTACTCCCCATATACTCATTCTCTCATTCTCGATACTCAGAAAATACACCTATCTCACTGCTCTTATCTCCAAATACCTAAATACATCTCCATGCTCTTCTTTTACAAAAGTCTTTCATCTTGGAAAGCCATCTCAACAACTTCTCCAGCAGTTATGATCTCATATTTTTACTATCTTTAACCACCATATCTCTCATATCTCACAACAGATCTATATATTTTATCATCTCAATACTTCTCAAGAGATGCCAAACACTCATACTAAAAGCTCTTCTCATGGAATGCATGAACTTCTATTATTAAAGCCCTTCTCCTAGAAGGCACCAAGATCTCATATCAAAGCCCTTCTCTTAGAAGGCACCACTACTTCTTACATAAAGCCCTTCTCTTAGAAGGCACATATACTCCATGCAAAAGCCCTTATCTTAGAAGACATATATACTCCATATAAAAGCCCTTCTCATGGAAGGCAATACTACTCATAACTTCACAAAAACTAAAAGAGCATTGTTAAGGGGAAAACTCATTTAAGTGCATGATAAGAGGAGCAAGCTTAACCAGCCCCTACACACAGCTGGGCATACTTTCACTCCCTTTAGTTGCACCCATTTTTTCCCTTCAATCTTGAAATCATCATAGCAAACTACCGCTGGCATTCTGCTGGAATCTTATCAGCTCACTGATGCTACACAATTGGGCTGCAAACTATCAAAGATAAGTGACTCTGTTTCCTTACCTTTAAATTTATATCATTACATGATTACTTCACATTTAAATACATATTACTCTATTCCAATTACTATTATAACTATTAACCAAGGCTTAAACTCATTTAAATGCATGACAAGAGGGGCAAGCTGAACTAGCCTCTACCGCTGGCATCTTGCTGGAATCCTGTCAGCTCACTGATGCTACATAGCTGGAGCTATAAACCATACAAAGGGCTTAAAGTCATTCAACCGCTAGCAAACTGCCTCTCTATTGCTGGCACTTTGCTGGGATATTATTAACTCACAGAAGTTGAACGGCTGAGGTTACAAACCATACAAAGATAAGTGACTTTGCTTCATTATCTTTAAATTTACATCGTTGAGTATACGATTACTTTACCTCTAAATAAATACTACTTTATTTCAACTATTATTACAGCTAATCAAAGCTATCATATCAAACACATATTACATATTTACTCAACAATTATCGTGATTCTTAGATTTTGACCTTAATGATTGTTAGGCTTAATAATACACCGGTAGCCGTTGGACCGCGTGGCCCAATGTTGAGTTTCGGGTGCAACTCCCCAAAAAAGAACTCGGGCCCAGTAAGGTCATCCCTCCAACAAATCACACGTGGCTGGGCAACCGAAAAATGGCCCCAAACACCTGTTATTTGCAGATGATTCTCTACTTTTTTGTTTGGCAACTCGTAATGAAGCTGAGGCAATTGCTGATATCCTTCAAGTTTATGCAAAGGCTTCAGGTCAGAGTATAAATTTGGAGAAATCATCAGTGTATTTCAGTAGTAATACTCAGGGTGACAAAAAGTTAGAGATTATGGAGACATTGGGTGTTAAAGAGGTAGAGAGGTTTGAGACTTATTTGGGGCTACCTATGCTCATTGGGCGTGCCAAGTACCAAACTTTCTCTTTCTTAAAGGATCGAGTTTGGAAAAAACTACAAGGTTGGAAAGGAATGCTGCTACCAAGGGCAGGCAAGGAGATCCTCATAAAAGCGGTGGCCCAGTCTATTCCCACTTATACTATGGGAGTATTTCAATTACCAATTAAATTATGTGATGAGTTGAACTCTATGTGCCAGGTGGGGAATGAAAGTAAGATTCATTGGAGAAGCTGGGAGAAGCTAACTAGTGCAAAGAAGGATGGTGGGATGGGATTTCGTGATTTGAGAACGTTCAATTTGGCTATGTTGGCCAAATAGGAATGGAGGTTGTTGCAACAAAAGGACTCACTTTTGTACAAATGTTTTTCAGCCCGGTACTTTCCTCAGTCTCATTTCTTAGATGCTATTGAGTCGCCTAATTGCTCTTATGTTTGGAGAAGTATTATGGCTGCCCTTCCTATTCTAAAGGCAGGGTGTAGTTGTAGGGTAGGGGATGGGACTTCAATAAAAATTCTGACAAATAAATGGATACCAAACCACCCTACAAATAAGGTTATGTACCCGCCTATTGTGGATGTGGGAGAGTGGTTTATGGCAGATTTGATTGAACCGGGTTTAAATTGTTGGAAGCATGATCTTATCATGACTACCTTTCGTAGGGAGGATGCAGAGGCTATTTGTCGAATCTCCTTAAGTCGAAGGCAAGTGGATGACTCAATAATATGGCTGCATAATAGGAATGGGAGATACTCTGTGAAATCTAGATATTATGTGGCTTAGCAGGTCATGAGGAGTGAGAATTGGGCAGAGTGTTCGAAGGGGAGTGATGAGTAGCAAGTGTGGAAGGCCTTACGGAAGATGAAAGTTCCTAACAAAATCAAAATCTTCGGATGGAGAGCTTGCCATGGAATCTTGCCAACCGCCTCAACTTATTTAAAAGAAATATTATTGCAGAAACCTTCTGTCCGATTTGCCTGCAAAGCCCAGAAAATGAGGTGCATGTGATATGGGAATGCCCTGTTGCACAGGACGTGTGGGCTGGTAGTCGAATGAAGTTGTAGAAATACCCACTTGGACAACCCGATATGGTTCAGCTTTTTCTCTCTTTGCTGCATAGGTTAGAACCAGAGGAGATGGAGCTATTTTTAGCGCAGGCCTGGATGTTATGGGGTCAATGAAATAGTGTTTTGCATGGGGGGAAGCTCAAGGATCCGAGAGGGCTGAACAAACGTGTTGTGGAATGGCTGAAGGAGTTTGCACAGGTGCAAGATCAGCTTGCTGTCACGCAGCCAAGGGAAACTAGAGGTAATGTATGGCGTCACCACCTCATCCTTTCTTCAAAATGAATTTTGATGCTGCCATATTCAGCGAGAATGGAAGGTCGGGATTTGGGGCTGTAATACGGAATGAACATGGGGAAGTTATAGCTGCACTCTTTGCTATTGGGCCCTCTGTATCGGGTAGTGATGAAGCTAAAACTTTAGCATGTAGAAAAGCCATGGAATTTGTTGTTGATGCAGGTTTCAATGAGCTAATAATTGAAGGCGATAGCGTTAATGTAATAAGAGCTTTGTCCTCTTCAACTCCGGACCTGTCAGTTGTTGGAAATGTGGTTGTTGATATTCAATGCCTCATAAGTGGTTTAAGGAGAGTATCATTTAATTGGGTTAAAAGAGACTGTAATAGGGTAGCCCATGTTTTAGCTAGATTTGCTAGTAATTTAGAGGAAGACATATACTGGATGGAGGATGCTTTTCCAGTTGCTTTAGAAGCTATGTACCTGGATTCTATTTCAATGAATGTATGAAAGTTTGCTTCGTTTTCAAAAAAAAAAAAAAAAAAAAACTTTTGTTTTTAAGGAAAAATGAATTAAATTAGGAGAATTTTTGTAAATGAAAATGGAATAACTAACTTTTTGAATCTTCTTAATATGGGTCATTCTACTGTACCCCTTTATTTTTAGGGGGTATGGTACCCCCCTTTAATCTTGGCCATAGATTTTACACATTTGAATCCTGCCCATTTATTTATTTTTAATGAAAAACTAGTTACCTGTTAAGTAGGTAATATATAAAAGCAAGAATACACCAACAAACAAACTAGTCTACTATCTCTTGCGGCTTCTCTCTCGCGTCTTCTCTCTCAAACTGAAAATTAAGTGGGTGTTCCTTCTTTTACTTCAAAATACTAAGGGGCTGTTTGGCTCACCATTTTTCATCACTCAATTTCCATCACTCAATTTTCATCACTCATCACTCATCACTCTAAAATACAAAGGTTGTTTGGCACCATCACTCACTTTCCATCACTCAATATTTTTCACACTATTTGTGGGCCCCATGGCCTGTCACCCGATGCAGCTTTATTTTTTTTTTCAGTACCCATACTCGCTAAAGACAGTGAAAAAAAAAACAGAAAACAAAAGAAACCTAGAACAGACCAACCAATGAAAAAAAAAACAACAGATCGAACCAGTGAAAGAAGAAGAAGAAAGAAAGAAAAAAAAAAAAGAAAAAGAAGAAGAAGAAGAAGAAGAACTGAACCCAGAAACCCGGTGAAGAACAAAAGAAACCCAGCCAAAAAACAGAACCCAGTGAAAGAACAAAAAAAAAAAAAAGAAACCCAGAAACTCGAATCCAGTGAAAAAAAAAAAAACCCAGCCAATGGAAACCAGTGAAAGAAGAAGAAAAAAAGGACCAAACCCAGAAAGTGAAAAGAGAAGAAAAGAAGAAAAAAAAAAAGGAAAATAGAAAAGAAAAGAAGAAAAAAAAGAAAAAAAGAACCAAACCTAGAAAGTGAAAAGAAGAAAAAAAAGAAGAAAAAGAAGAAGAAGAAGAGGAGCAGACAGTCCCAGACCTGTGAAAGACAAAAAGAAAAGAAAAAAAAAAAGAGAAAAGAAGATCAAGAGGGAGCAAAAATCTGACTGTGGAACCGGCTGTGTGATGTTATTTACAAGTTTGCCATTAAAAATAGAGAATTGAAAATTGAAAACAGCCAAAAGTTGTTTTCAGTTTCCACAATTCATAACTCAAAAAGTAGAGAATTGAGTATTGGAAACAGAGTTATGAAAACAAAGAAATTGTGCAGGCAAACAAGTATTTTGCTATGGGTCCCACCATTTTTGAGAATTGAGTTATGAAAACAGAGAATTGAGTTATGAAAACTAGTGAACCAAACAGCCTCTAAACGATGCATCTCTGCAATGCTTGGCTTCCACCACCGAGGGCCCAAGAGTGAGAATGACTCATTCTCTCGGGTCATGTGCTTCGTCAATAACTCCTTAAAACCTGATGACCTAGATTTTGTCTACTCCACTCTCAAATGGATCTCTATCGACTTGTGAGATTTCTTCAATTCTCTTTGCTCTTAATATTTTTTTTAGTCTTATCAATTTATATTCGATATTGGGTCTCTCTTTTCTTCTTTTATTTTTTTTTTCTCATTTTGACTCTAAAATTTTGGGTATTTTAAAGCTTTTTTAGTATCATTTCAATTCTAGGTATGTTTTGTTTTTCCTTATCTTAATTCAAGTTGAAAATTCGTTTTGTTTTGTTTTTGTCTCTAGAGTTTGGTTATGCATTTTGTTTGCTCGAGTAAATAGCAATAATTTGCTGGCTCTGAATTGTGGATTATTAGAAGCCCATTTGATCGATGATTGAGTTAAGAAATGAATGATTGACGGTGAATATTGGGGTTTAAGGTAAAGTGAGACTACATAAAGAGCAATTCTTCACTTATGGTTTGACCCTTTTCCTTTTTGTTTCATTTTTCATATAGAAAGCTAGTTTTGCTTATATTTCATCCTACCTACCCATGTGGGTTGTTGGGGAGTATTTGGATGACATTTATCTATGGAACTGTGCTAATTTCACTAGGAAGAGTTATTTTTTTAAAGTCAAATTAATTAAGCAATAGTGATAGAAGACCTTTAGGGGTTGATTTGTGAAATGCAATAGATAATGAACTTGTTTATCTATCTTGATATTGAGAAATGGAGGAAATGGTAGCTGTAAAGTATGCCTTAGCTTGAGTCAAGGAGCAGGGAAAGTTGTGAGGGAGTAGAGGGATGACTATTGCAGTTGAAAAAAATTTGTAGCCATATCATTCATTTGCTTTGTTTTGATGGGTTAGTTTTGAAACTATCCTAATGGGATTTGAACTGAAAACCTTGTGAAACATACCATTCAATAGCTTTGTTTTGGTGGGTTAAATTTGAAACTATTCTAATTGGAATGAACTAAGTTCCTCGATAAAAATCTACCCCATTTATAAGTTATTACAAAGAACCTACTCCTAATCCAGTGGTGTAACCAGAGACTAATCCTTTATTGATGGGTTTATTAAATAAGTTTAATTATATGCTTACTCTGTGTATTGCTTCTGTAAATGAGTCCAAACACTTATAACATGTTTTTTAAAGTAATATCTAATGTTAATAACTTAGCTTATACATAACCATTTCATTTTTCCTATCAAGATAACTTAGCTTATCAATATGAATAATTTATTCTTTGTTTCCTTTTCAGCCTCATTTATTCTTGAGCTGTTATATGCTACTCCTCGGAAACCCCAACTATTAAAAATACACAAGGGTTTAAAAACAGAGAAAATGAAAAAAGCCTTGTAGTTAATTTTGAATAATTATCATGTTATTTGGGGTTTTCAAGGAGTAGCAAATAATAGCTCAAGAATAAATAAAACGAATTAGTCCGACAGATTTTGATTATTGTTTTATTTCTTCATAAATTTGGCTGTTTTTACTTGTTTCTTCTTTTCCCCTCCTTACCAGAGAGATGCAGATAATGCACTGGAGCAAAAATAGATAAGAGGCAGAGATAATCAAGTTATATTTGTGTTTATAAAATTCTGTTAAGAGAAAAGATAATGTAGTCCAAGGATGTTGAGTACTTTTAATCAGTTATTCAAAATTTTGCTAGTTTTAGCTATTTCATGTCTTGTTATTTAATTGTAGTTGTTCAACAATTAAAACATTGTACAATATTTTAAAGTCTCATGTGGTCAATTTTGATTTTAGCTTTGATTTTATCACTTTTAAAGACATGACAAGCATGAGTGGAAGGTAGAGTTAATTGATAATAATTTTCTGCCTCATGAAGCAAAGATTATAAAAGGGATACCTCTTAGTGTTTATGAATCACAGGTCAAACAGGTGTGGTTACCCTTAAACCATGGCGAATACACCACTTAGTCAGCCTATAAACTACTAGCAAGGAATGACAAAAATTCGATGCCAAGCTACTCATCAGGGGAAAGTAGTACACAATTATGGAAAGGGATATGGCATCTACTAAATCTGATGGTGATAATTATCAAATCGCTGTTGGCCAGGGATGTCTCTCATCCAGATTATGGCCATGTTATTCAAGATGTTTTGTTTATTGCTTCTAGTTTTCTAGTCTATAACTCTACCCATGTCAAATGCTTAGGCAACTCCGTTGCCCATTTTCTTGCCAAACGTGCTAAGTTAGGCAATGAGTTACAGGTTTGGTTTGAGTCTATTCCTGATGATATAGCTCCTCTATTTTAGAGATGCTTTGTAATTTATTTCATCAATGAATAAAACAAGGGCCTCTCGGCCTGGATTCTCAAAAAAAAAAAAAAAAAAAAAAAAAAAGAAAAGAAAAAGAAAAGAAAAAGGAGACATGGCCTATGTGTTCCCTTTAGAAAAACTGCAACTTTATACAAAATTGAAATAATGGATTCCAATGACCACTCGTAGATCAAGTTTTCCATATAAAAATAATTATCTATAATAAAAAAAAAAGTTTCATATCACCACACATAGATTAATTCAAATGACCATCAAAGTGCGTTGAGCTCACAAGTTGCGCGAGGTCATGAATTATCTTCTATATCATTTTAATTTAATCTCTCGTGTTTGCTAAAGGAATTTTTCTTTTCCGGCATAAAATGATGTACATTGATCCATTTGCCCTTTAATTTCATTATAAAAAAATAAATAATCTAAAACATTTCTCTGACTCTGAGATATTAACGGTGATATTTTGGAACTTATATAAAATCACTGTCTTCAGTTTTATTAAAATTGATGAACAGCCACCAATTCCAAAGAGTTACTTGGAGAGGTAGAGAGTGTAAGAGTGATGGACATACTAAGACTCTTTATATAATCCAATATCTTTTTATCAAAATATGAAATTTCATTTTTTCAAAAAATTTTAAAATATCTCAAATGCAAAGATGGCTAGAAGGACATATGAGAGAGAGAGAGAGAGAGAGAATATCGTGTTGGTACCATCCAATGTGACTAAAAATAAATAAATGAACTACCAAATGTGATATTGGTACTGACCATTGTGATGTTAGTACTATCTAATGAGACAAACACATGGAATGGGTTTGAATTTTTCACAAAGAAAGAAAGCATAGGATACTTATCATTAAATTTTGTGAATGTGAATAAATATTGCTCATTAGTATCTATCTCTCATCACAAATAATGAATGTTGCACATTAGGATTCCAATCTCAAAAATCCCTATCCTTAATACGAAACATTCAATTACGAAGTGGAAAATATCAATTAAACAAAAATTCAAATAAAAATTAGGATTCCAATCCCCCTAAATAATCAATAAACAATTAAATTTCAATTTCTGAGATTCCAATCTCCTAAATCACATGAACCTAGATAAAATTCACAATATTAAAGTCAAATCTAATGAAAATGCCTAAAAAATATTAAACCTGGTGTAGTAGCCTTGATTGATGACTATTTCATACTGGATCTGTAGTTTCAATTCAAGTGTTTATTGAAAATTTTAAAATTTTCATCAATCTTTAGATTGGATTTTTTGCATAACTTGCTAATTGTATAGTCACCCTATTTCCAACTTTAGACACCACAATAAACACACAATTGTGATTAAATTGCAAATGTTACATAAGAACAATTATAGAGCACATAAGGTTATACATCTTCGGTATTATAGTATATATAAATTAGAAAAATATAAACATCAAGAAAGTGACCTCAACTATGTTATTTTATAGGGAGGTATGCCCCTGAATGTGATGGGAGCTACCAAGGGAGATACCTAGGAAGTTAATTGTTATATTCAAATATATGTGGAAGAAACCAAGATAATTCTAACTGATTTTTTTTTTCTTTTGCGAACAAAAGTAATTATTGTGGTTGGGCTAATTTCTTGGGATGCTTTTTTATTTTTATTTTTTATTTTATTTTTTTTTTAAGATTTAAGATCTAATTTTTTTTAATAACTTTTAAAAAATTGCTATTGTGATGAGTAGTTATTAGTAAGTAAAAAAGTAACTTTAGTAGTAGGCCCAAATGTAAAATTATGGTCAGATGTGATATTGATACCACTCACTGTGACAATTGAATTGTCAAATATAAGAAAAAAAAAAAAGGTACCACCGAATGTGACAATAGTACGGTCAGAAGTGATGTTGGTACTATCCAATGTAATAATGGAACTGTCAAATTTGAGAATAAATAATAGAGTACCATTGAATGTGACAAAAGTAGAGTTAGATGCAATGTTGGTATTAAGTAATGTGATAATGGAACCATCAAATTTGAGAAAAAAATAAAAGAACCACTAAATGTGACAAAAGAACTATTAAATGTGATCTTGGAACTGCACAATGTGAGAATGAAACCGTCAAATGTGAGAAAAAAAATAAGGGAACTATTGAATGTGACAAAAAAACTGTCAAATGTGATGTTGGAATTGCAGAATATGAGGATGAAACTGTAAAATGCGAGAAAAAAATAACGGAACCACCCAATATGACTAAAGAATTGTCACATGTGATGTTGGGACTACACAATGTGAGGATGAAACCATCAAATGTGAGAAAAAAATAAATAAGGGAACCACTAAATGTGACAAAAGAACTGTCATATATAATGTTGGAACTGCACAATGTGAGAATGAAACTGTCAAATGTGAGAAAAAAGAAAGGGAACCATCAAATGTGACAAAGAATTGTCACATGTGATGTTGGAACTGCACAATGTGAGGATGGAACTGTCAAATGCGAGAAAAAAAAGGGGAACTACCGAATGTGACAAAAGAATTGTCATATGTGATGTTGGAACTGCACAATGTGATGATGGAACTGTCAAATGTGAGAAAAAAAAATAAGGGAACCACTAAATGTGACAAAAGAAATGTTACATGTGATGTTAGAATTGTATAATATGAGGATGAAACTATCAAATGTAAGAAAAAAATAACCTGGTATATCAGATTACCTACTAATGGGTACCATAGCCCCCCTCCCCCTTTTTTGGGGGGTATGGTAGAATTGCCCTCTTAATATATAAAGGTAAAAGATTACAATAAATATTAATGACATACCTCTCTTATCTATAATACTATTTAAGGAGTTTCTCCTATTTGAGATGAACTTTTCGGTAGTTAAAAAATATCCCTAAGTTCTACATTTAAATAGAGACAAAAGACCGAGTAAAAAATACAACTCTAATGCGGTAACGCCCTCGTAAAACTACTTATTTTCAAAATGCTAAATTTTAGCCTATTTTATCTCCACCCTTTATGTGAAATGTTATGTTTACAACATTTTCACAATACTTTTACAACAAATTCTAAATGTCAGGTTTTTACTGACTGTTATTGGTGAACAAAAAAGTAATTTAAGTGGTGGCTTCAAATAAGAGTTAGCAACCTCTTACCACCTATAATTTGTAGTGAAAATATTGTGAACGTAGTATTTTTCTTTTAATATTGAAATTTACGTTTTTATTATTATTATTATTATTATTTTTAATTCTAAAACAAACGGCTGCAAGCTTTTAGCACCAAAAGTTTTGTTACCTACTTTAAAAATATTTTTTTGAAAATAATTTTATAAACCGTTAGAAAAAATTAAATGCATTAATAACTACACTTGACACGTTTCCCCTAAAGATTAACACACGATATCTCTATCTAAAAATATCTCACATGTACTTTTTTCCCCACATTCTTTGCACATGCTTTTATACTACCTCCACTTTTTGCTCACTTCATCACCATCTCCAATTTTATAAAGGTTTGTTTCCTTTGATATTGTTGAAATTATTAATTTATTAGTTTATATGTTTTTGTTTCCATATTTTTTACTAATCTTACACTTTTTTTTTTCTCTTTCTCAAGCCCTTTTTCTAGTTTCTTTCCAAAGTTCCTTTGATCTCCGAAATTTTTTCCTCACTTCATCGCCATCTTTCTTTTCAAAGAGGTTTATTTTCTTCAATATTGTTGAAATTATTATTTGCACATCGTGTATTTTCTTTTCATAAATTTTTATTCTAATATTATATTTCTTTAATCTCTTCATTTTTATCTCTTTATCAAGTATGTTTTCTATTTTCTTTCCACAACTCCTTCGAAATTCTCAAATTTATCTCACTTCATCGATATCTCCCTATTAATATTGTGGAAATCATTATTACTTCGTAGATGAGCAAGGTGAGAAGCATCAATTAGATGGAGCAACAAATGAGATGAATGAGATATTGGAGGGATTTTTTTGGTTGTACAATATTGAAAAAAAAAAAAACTTTGTTTGTACAATGTACAAATATATGTATAATGAAGAGAGGCCGAGACCATTCTCCGTGGGCTTAGGGACTGCCTAGCGGTCAAAACTATTTGGACCAGGTTGGGAATCAGAGCTGATAGCAACTTCTATGAGGGCAGCACCCACCAGTGGCTGCACAACAATTGCTTTGGCAATGTTAATAACATTCGCAGCAGTGACCCGCCTTGGAAAATCATTTTTCCCTTCGCCATTTGGCTGATATGGAAGCATAGAAACAATGTGGTGTTTAACAATCGACCCGTTCAGCTCGATGTTCATAAAGATATTGTTTCCAGTGCTGTTGAGTTTTTTCATTGTGCTATTAACCCAAAGAATATTAGTAAGAAGAAATTGCAGAGAGTCCGATGGGAGAGACCCCAACGAGGGTGGGTTCGCCTGAATACTGATGGCTCTTCAATTGGAACCGTAGGTGTTGCAGGGGGAGGTGGTATCATTAGGAATGATCGAGGTGAGTGGCTTGCTGGATTCTCAAGAAACATTGGCATCGCATCCAGCTTCATAGCTGAATTGTGGGTCCTTAGAGGTGGGCTTCAGCTTTGCAAAAATCTCAATCTGCTATCTGTTGATATTCAAATTGATGCTAAAGCTGTTCTTGAGCTTCTGACTAATCCTTCCTACTCTAACAATGTTGCCATCCCACTTGTTGATGATTGCAGGCAAATGATTTCTCAGCTAGCTCAAGTTCGGATCAGCCACTGCTACCGTGAAGTGAATAGTTGTGCTGATTATCTAGCTAGGATAGGGACCAACCAGGATAGGGATTTTGTTTTGTATGATGATCTGCCTGTGGACATCTTGCGTTTTATGCATTCGGATGGTAGTGGCATGTACTACAACAGACTATGCTCTGATCTTGTTATTCCAACTTAGTTTTTAATGAATTTCCTGATTACCCAAAAAAGAAGATTTGTATGAGGATTTCAATTTGTTTGCACAATACACGCCAAATAGATTTGATATACTTTATCACCAGTCGCAATCACCTAATGAATGAATACTATTTTTCTTATTTTTTATTTTTGTGATTCACTGATTTTTGCCTCATCACTGTAACCTCTATGCTATATTTAGCTTTATTTATTCATTAATAAATTTACGTTTTCAAACTCTCTCAAAAGAAAAAAAAGGTAGTATGACAATGGAAAGTTTGAGGTTGAATTTAAATGAAACTATGTGTATTTTTTTTTTTGAGTAAATAGTAATACTTATTAAAACATATACGAAAATAATAATATTAGTGTTTTAAATCGGGTTTATAATACATTACATAACTAGAGTATATATGTATTGGCTAAACTAATTTTAATTTAAATATAAATATATCTAAATGTCATTTATTTGAAATTAAATCAGGGAAACATAGGACTTTGATAGTAAAGTAAAATAAATATCTAAAGATTTGTTTACAAAATGTAAGATAGTGCCTTATTTATATCCCCAATTTTTTATCAATAATTTTGTAAGAAAAGATTGTGCCAAATTTTTATTGGCATAACTTAATAGAAATAGTTGATTATATGGTGTAAAAAAATGTCATTTTTCTTAATTCTTTTTTCAAAATAAATAATAATTAAATACCATTTAAATCAAAAGAGAAGATAATGTATAAATAGATAACAATAAGGACAACGTTGTGGAAGCGTAGTGAAAAAGATTGTTGGAAATTCTTTATTCCCACAACATATATATATATATATATTTTGTTAATGGATATTCCCACAACAATTTTAAGTGTTGTGCCTCATGATTTTTAACCATTGGAATTTTGAATAAAGTCTATCTTCAATTTTTTTCATTATTAAATAATTAAATAGACTCACCGAATGTTCTGTAATAATAACTTTCCTTTTTTTTTTTTCTCAGATATTACAATTTGAATTTATGTTATTGTTTTTTTTTTTATGAAGTCATTTCTTTTACGAATTTTTGGCCAGAGAAGAATGTGTCCGTATGGGTAAGATCTCACATATTCTCATTTTTAAAGAGGAGACTAATCACAAAAATTTAGAAGTTAGTATATTAACTTTGCTAAAAAAAAGAAAAAAGAAAAGAAAAAACAAAAAGAGAAAAATGGTGAGACTACATCGAACAACGAGTGATGGCAGCTCAGAGGGCCGTGTCTTTTGTTTGTGAGCTTGGTTTGAATAATGCTATTTTTGAAGGTGATTTGAGATTGTTATGAATGCTCTCTCTCTCTCTCATCCATTGGACATTTAATTAAAGACACTATGTTTATAGTTGGTTCATTAGTGAGTCATTTCTTCTATCAGGTGGCAAGTTAATGTTGTAGCCCATGCTTTAACTAAGAGAGCTAGACTTTCTTTTCCTCTTTTAGTCTAAATGGAGTTCGTTCTTCCAGATATTTTAAATTCTGTTGTTGTTGATTTTTCTAGAAGTTGAATAAAAGTATTTCATGTTTATTCTCAAAGAAAAAATAAATAAAATCGAACAACGAATGTGAGAGAGGGAGAGTTGACTTGATACAAGATTCATTACTTTTCAAACTACCTTTCCCTTTTTACTATTTCCATTTATTTGGTGTGTGATAATGCCGAAAATCGTCAGTAAGTCACACGGTCCTCATATACACGAGACAACACCTGCGAAACAAAAAACAAAGAAGACCTGCAAAGAGTACCGGTGTGATACCGGCCAAATACCCTTCGAAAGTCAAGTTAGAGAACTCTTTACAACTCTAAAGTGCTAAAGCAAGGGTAAATTATATGTACCTTGCTTTTTGAGGGCTCTTGGTTTTTATAGTAGTGTAAAACCGACATTTGTTCCTTGGCCAAGAAGATTTTTCCTCGTGGGGAAGATCCTTATAAATATATGTATTTCGTGAGATTCTTCTTATATAGATATTTCATTGACTAGGGTTAATCATAAGGCACAAGATATTTCCATTTAGGGTTGCTTGGGGGACCTCCTAGGCCATGCGGGTGACACGTGGCTTTTGTATCCATCCCCTCTTGCTTGTTCATGTGGGATCTGTCCATCGACCTTTCCCTCTGACTGAGGCATACCCTATCACATCCGTCGTTTCTGGTTAATCTTAGGAGAACGAATTCGTCGACTTTATTTTTGTCCTTTCCAGCTGCCCCTTCACTCTAAGAGTCCGTAGCGTTATTTGGCGGACGGGCTCTCAGAGTGACGGTATGACTCAATCCTCGAAGAATGCATCTTGATTGACAGCCTAGCCTAGTGTATTTAATGTACTAGGGACATGTGTCATATTGGTCAGTGGCTGACTACTCGGACTGATGCATCCCTTCGTCTTCCGTGCAATTTTCTCTATATATATGCCATCTTCCCTTTTCATTTTTCACTTTACTTCGCGAATTTCTAACTAGAGTACTACTGTCTCCTTATTGCTAGCACGTATACTGTCCACTTGGTGCGACCGTCCTCTAGGCTTTCTCCATCGACTTTCCTTCACCATTCACTTGTAAGTATCCTGCTCTTAAACTTTAGTTTTGCTTCCCTATGCATGTCCGTCCACTATGTAGATCCTATAAATTCTTAGGGTTTATCCATCACGAGTAGGTGACAGATGTCTTGTGAGGCGTTGAGTGACCAGTCGTGTGTCCATGATGGGGTGGGCTACGATGAGGTGTATCCATCAGGTCTGAATGACTTTGGCACCTCTTCTAATGATTGAGTTCTGTCCTCCAACTCCCCTTCCGCAGAAGGGGATGAGGACGTGAAAGTGGACGGGTAGAGGACTCAAGCGGAGAGTACATAGTTAGTGCTGAGCCCCTTTCCCAATCCGTTGTAGGTCTTGATGGCCTTAGGGAGTTTATCCTTCTTCCCTTGTGGACGATGAATGACTTCAGACCTACAATTAAGCAAAAACATTTTGATACACTAAGGGAAAAATACCAGATTCCCGTTAATATACCCATCTGTCTTCCCTACAAATCTGAGAAATGTTACTGTAAAGGTGTTGATGACGTGAGAGTGTATGAGCAAATGCTTAAGGTAGGACTTAGGTTCCCCTTAAGCACTCTTCATCGTCGCCTTCTCCAATATATGGGGTTGGTTGTCACATAAGTCTCACCTAACACATGGAGGGTTTTCCTTGGCACAGAAGTCCTGTACAGAGTTCTTTCAAAGGGGGCACGTAGGATGACGGTGAAGGAATTCTTCCATTGCTACCATTCATTCGAAATTGTCCAATCTAAAGGAATGTACAGCTTCATACTAAGGAAGCTGTCTCTTAGGCTAGTTTGTGAAACCCTCGACTCCAACAGGAACTGGAAGAGTTGGTATTTCTTTCTTGAGGGAGACGACTGGATGTGCCATCTTGATGACCAGGAGTTCATGCCAGTGGAAAAGACATGGGGCATAATGCCCCCGTCCAACAGGCGTCCTTTGGTTTTAAATTTCATTTGTTATTACTATCTCATATTGTATTCTAACCGTCTCCTTTAGCAGCTCGGGACCGTCCTAAAGTTACCCTCGAACAATGGAGCTTCTTGGAATGAATTTTTAGGATCAAGTTGTTGGAGAAAATTTGGGCGAAGCTCGTGACCTTGGATACTCTCCATTAGTATTGTGAGGGTCCTGAACCTACTGAGATTGCCCATTGCCACGATCGTTTAGCGCGCCAGCGTAAGCCCAGTTTCTCATTTTGTTTTCTTATAAATTCATAGTAGTTTTATTTAACTCCTTTTCAGTCCATATACAAAAATGGAAGATGGGAGGAGGAGGGCCTACATTAAGCAATAGGTGGTTGCAAGGAAGAAGGAGGGAATGGGTACATCTAACCCGTCTATTAGGAGGAAACCGTTCGACAAAAACGACCGTCCACCTAAAAAACCTAAGGTGGTGAAAGAGCCTGTTGTTGCTATTCCTACTGAAGGGAAGCTTCCTCCTTTGCCCGTCCATGGGAGAGGCAAGGGCTTGATGACGAGTCAAGTTCTTGGTGATGAAAAATGCCTCATCTTCCTTCGTGAAGATCTTCAATACGCTCTCAAGAAACTCTCTTCTATCCTCAAGGGTGAGGATTATGAGGACTTGGGCAACCAATCTATTGAGGCCATGGAGGAGACAGGTCTCTTTAGTTTAGCTCAGGTATGTATTCGTCTGTCTTTTCATTCCGTCATGTTGTATGTTTTTCCTTTTAACCTTGGTTTTGGATTCTTGTAGAGGGTGCTCATGATGAAGGGCCTGATGGACTGTTGCGTGTCCCAAGCGACGGTGGTGGACCGAGTTAGGGCAAGGGCGGAGGTGTCGGAAGCTGAACTGGGGGAGCTGAAGGCTTGGAAGGTTACCATGGAGAGGAAGTTTGACCTGACAAAGAGAATCCTAGAAGAGGCTGAGGAGCAGACGGAGGCACTAAAAAAGGTGCTTAAGGACAAGGAGGATGAAATCTCTGAGTCCAAGAAGCTGACCCATCAAGCCAAAGAAGATGCAATAAAGGAATATCGTGACTTCGATGCTCTTCTAACTGAACTGGAAGGCTCTTACGCTAACGACTTCAATGACTGTCTCCATCAGGTCAAGGCTTCTTTCCTAGACCTGGACCTATCTCATGCTATCATTGGCGCTGAAAGCCAAATACCAGCCCGTTTGGTTGAATCTGAATGGACTGATGAGCTTTTTGCTGATGACGTCAATCCTGACCCTCAAGTTGACGAGGATGCCACTCAAGCTGACCAAGAAAAATACGTTGAGGAAGATATTTGTCAACTTGAAGTAGATCAAACGGCTGAGGGGAAAGAGGAAGAGACCCCCGTTGCCCAGTAGTAGTTTATCATCATTACTTTTTTGCTTTTTACTGTGTATTACCAATCTTTGCTTATTTGAGAGAACAATATTTATTCTGTCCGTCACCCTTGTTTTTTGGGATTTTGTAAACAATCTGCCTTTCATAGGCTTTTTACTTATTGCTTCATGTTTCGTACATTTAGCTAAATATATATTATTTTGCAAATTATGTATCTTAAGGCTTTCATTAGTTCCATGGGATGGGGTCCATAATTGGGCCCGTCCGCTTGCTTCTACTTCTCCCTTTGGGGTGCATTCGTCTACTCTGCCCGTCCACATATGGACTTAATATGAACTTGCCAATTTTGTCTTTTCAGAATGCATCCGTCCACATGTGGACTTAATATAAACTTGTTTACTTAACACTCCTTGGCTCACCCTTTGAGATGAACCCGTCCTGGCATGGAATTAACAAAGATAAGTGATCCATTTAGGGTGAATTCGTTCTTTTTGCCAACTTGGGTGATATAAGCCAGATGGATCCATCTAGGTTGGACCCGTCTACCTTGTAAGCTTAATAATCTCAAATCACCTCCTTTGGGATGAGCCTGTCCATTGTGTGGACTTAACATTTTTAAATCACCCATTTGGGATGAGCCCGTCCAATGTGTGGACTTAACATTTTTCCATCCACTTTGGACTTAATAATTTCAAATCACCCCTTATGGGATGAACCTGTTCATTTTGGACTTAATATTTCAATCATCCCTTTGGGATGAGCCCATCCACTTTGGACTTAATAATTTCAAATCACCATTTGTAGGATGAATTCGTCATCTGTGTGGATTTAACAATTTCAAATCATCCCTTGTGGGATGAACCCGTCCACTGTGTGGACTTTATAATGGATATGTAGAAACGTAGATAGCGTACACATGACATTTTTGAATAACTCCTCTTATTATGGTAAACATGCGTGTCAAAATTGTTCTTAAAAGACAAAAACCTGCCCTTTGGGCTTAAAAGAAATTGTAGATAATAAAAATTTAAATAGAAAGCAATAAATTAGGAATGAGGAGTATTATTATTGTCTATGTTGTTGTCTATTGGTAGTATTTCTTCAGGTGCTTTGTGTTCCATGGGTGGTGCAACCTTTGTCCGTCCAGTGTTTCCAGGTGGTAAGTTCCCTTCCTATACCACGAGGTGATTCTGTATGGTCCCTCCCAATTCGGTCCTAGCTTCCCCTGGGAGGCATCTTTTATGGCGTCTATCACCTTTCTCAAGACCAAATCTCCAACCTGGAAGTCCCGGTGCCTGACTTTGGAGTTATAGTGTTTGGCCATGAGGTCTTGGTATCGTGCAAGCCTTTGCTTGGCCGTCGCTTTGACCTCGTCCAACAGATCCAGCTGCAAGCGCATAGCTTCAACATTCCTACCTCCGTCATGATTTCCCACTCTGTAGCTTGAAAGTCCTACTTCAGCTGAGATGACCACCTCGCTACCACACACTAGTCGAAATGGTGTCTCTCCTGTAGGCATCCTAGCCGTTGTCCTGTACGCCCATAAGACATTTGGCAATTCCTTCAGCCATATACCCTTCGCCCCCTCGAGCTAAGTTTTGATGATTTCAAGCAAGGATTGGTTTGTGACCTTAACCTGCCCATTGGCTTAAGGTTGGGCGGGTGATGAGTAATGATTTTTTATCCCTAGCTGCGAGCAAAAGTCTGTGAAGGCTTCGTTGTCGAACTACTTCCCATTGTCTGAGACTAGTGCTCTATGTATACTGTACCTGCAGACGATATTCTTCCATACAAAGTTTTGTACATTCTTTTCTGTGATAGTGGCCAGGGCTTCGGCTTCCATCCATTTGGTGAAGTAGCCTATACCGACCACTAGGAACTTCAGTTGTCTAACAGTTATTGGGAACGAGCCCATGATATTTAGCCCCCATTGAGCGAAAGGCCATGGGGCTGTCATTGGGGTGAGATCCTCTGTCGGTTGCCTGATGAGGTTGCCAAATCTCTAGCAATTGTCGCAAGCTTTGACCTATGCGTCGGCATCCTTCTACATGGTAGGCCAATAGTATCTTGCCCGGATTAGCTTTTGCATTAATGACCGTGATCCCGAATGGTTTCCACAGACCCCTTTCATGGACTTTTAGCATGACCTAATCTGCTTTTTCGGGGATGAGACATCTCAGGTATGGTCGAGAGGAAGCCCCTTTTGTATAGAATGTCTTTAATTAGAATGAAGCGGGCAGTTTGAACCTTCAATTTTCTGGCAACCTCCTTGCCGTTTGGCAGCACGTCATCCACAGACCCCTTCGTGGACTTTTAGCATGACATAATCTGCTTTTTCGGGGATGAGACACCTCAGGTATGGTCGAGAGGAAGCCCCTTTTGTATAGAATGTCTTTAATTAGAACGAAGCGGGCAGCTTGAACCTTCAATTTTCTGGCAACCTCCTTGCCGTTTGGCAGCACATCGTCCTTCAGGTAAGAGGTTATTGGTGTCGTCCAATAGTCTTCGAAACCTATCTCCTGCACATTGATGCTATCTATTAGTGGTGAGATTTGAATGAAGGACAGTACCTAACTGGGAGTGATCATAAGCTCTACGACCCTTCACCTACTCCAAGTACTTTTTCATATGTTCACCCTTGCATTCGTAGTCACCGTTTACTTGGCTTATGACCACCTAAGAATCACATTACATGATCAGATTTGTAGCTCTTACTACTTTCGATAAATCAAGTCTTGTTATTAGGGCCTCGTATTCCGCTTCGTTGTTAGTTGTAGGGAATTCGAGTCAAATCATGCATTCGATTTTGTCTCCCTCTAGAGAGTGGAGCACTATACTAGCTCTGTTTGCTCGTCTATTGGACGATCTGTCCATGTGGATGCTCTATTGTGATTGTACGTCTGCCCCTTGGTCCTCTGTGTTGGTGAATTCCACGATGAAATTAGTGATGACTTGTCCTTTTATGGCTATTCGCGGGTGGTACTGTATGTCAAACTCACTCAATTCAATTGCCCACAACGCCATCTGTAAGTAGGTTTTGTATGCCTTCTTGGACGAGCCAGATGCCATGGTTCCTCCTACAATCATCCTTATGTCTCCTAGTGGGGGTCTGGCATGCTCGTTTTCTCTCCGAGCAGGTGGTACTTGGGGCTGGTCCGTCCTTTCCTTATCGATAAATCTTAGCAACTTCCCTTGCCTGATAAGAGCTTCTATTTGTTGCTTTAAGTTGTAGCAATTAGATGTGTCATGACCATGGTTGTGGTGGAACCAACAACTCTTGTCTTTGGACCTCTTGCTAGGATCTCCTTTCAGCTTGCTAGGGAATGTCAAGGCTCTTTCGTCCTTGATCTGCATTAGGACTTGATCAATTGGGGAGTTTAGCGGGGTGAAACTTGAGAACCTTCAAGTGGGAGGCTTAGAGCGTCTATCTTCCCTTCTATCTCCTGTCTTTGCTATCTTTCGCCCCCTATCCTGTCGTGATTCCTCTTGTCTTTCCCTCTTCTTAGACTTTTCTTCGCGAGCCAGCAATGCATCTTACGCGTTCATGTACTTAGTAGCCTTGTAGAGTACATTCGACTAATGGAGTTGGGTGTCAACCTGCTGAACGAAACCCTTACAGGGCCCTTTAGCGTAGTAGGGAAGGCCCTGCACATGATTTCGTCCGCCACTCCCTGCAGGTGCATTAGTGTCTTGAAAGACTCTAGGTGATCCAATGGATCCTTAGATTCGTCGTAGCTCTCCATCTGTGGCATACGGAACTTTAGTGGAAGGGGGAATAAAATGACGAACGTGGTGAATGGTGAATCAGTTCAATGGACTAAGTCATCGAGGTCGCTAGATACCCGTCCTCTGAGGGTGTCATCATGAAGTCTATCCATTCCTTCATCATCTGCATCTCTGTGACCATATGAGGTGGAATCGTTTCTGCAGCGGATAGATGACTAGTGTCTTGTCGCTCTGGTCTACTTAGGGCGTTGCTACCTTTTGGCCCTTCTTGGTCCATTCTCTCCACGCTTGTACCTTCTTGATCCTCCTCCTGAG
Source organism: Quercus ilex subsp. ballota (assembly GCA_032727855.1). NCBI lineage: Eukaryota > Viridiplantae > Streptophyta > Magnoliopsida > Fagales > Fagaceae > Quercus > Quercus ilex. The sequence continues at coordinate 31,026,633 of CM064912.1, read as the reverse complement.
TGTTAAGCCCTACGTTCTTCTGGTGCAGCTGCTCTTCTAGATCCTAGTTTTGCTTGGTGAGGCACTCTACAGCAGCGGTGAGAGTTTGAACCTGTCTCTCGAGGGTGGTGGTGCGTGGTTCGTCTCCTTGAACATTGTTGGTGGTCGCCATCGAGCGAGTAAGTACCACGCAACTCTTTGTCTGGGAAGTAATAGTATGGCTTACAAGTTACAGTTTCCCACAGACGATGCTAACTGATGATGCCGAAAATTGTCAGTAAGTCACACGGTCCTCACGTACTCGAGACAACACTTGCGAAACAAAAAACAAATAAGACCTTGCAAAGAGTACTGGTGTGGTACTGGCCAAATACCCTCCGAAGGTCAAGTTAAAAAACTCTTCACAACTCTAGAGTGCAAGAATTGGGGTAAATTATGCGTACCTTGCTTTCTAAGGGCTCTTGGTTTTTATAATAATGTAAAACTGACCTTTGTTCCTTGGCCAAGAAGATTTTTCCTTGTGGGGAAGATCTTCATAAATATACATATTTCGTGAGATTCTTCTCATATAGAGATTTCATTGACTAGGGTTAATCGTAAGGCACAAAATATTTCCATTTAAGGTTGCTTGGGGACCTCCTAGGCCATGCAGGTGACACGTGGCTTTTGTATCCGTCCCCTCTTGCTTGTTTAGGTGGGATCTGTCCATCACGAAAAATCCGTCCATCGACCTTTCCCTCCTGCTGAGGCGTACCCTATCACATCCATCATTTCTGGTTAATCTTAGGAGAATGGATCCATCGACTTTATTTTTGTCCTTTCCAGTGTGCAAAGTTCAAAGTTCAAACACTTGGACCCTCTTCTTTTGTGCATACGAATCTCCCGTATCAATACTTATAAGATAGTATAGTTGCTTCAAATTTTGGCATTAAATTTCAGGAGTTATTCAAGAAACATTGCGGTAAAAGGTAGAAGAAAAGGCTTGCAAGAGAATTCTTTTTAATGACTGTCATTGACTTTCTAGCGTTACACACTACTCATAATATGTTGTTGTTAGAAGAAACGTTGCAATTCAAGAGTTGGCTTTTGAGGAAAAGGTAATTAACATGCCATAAAATCAAGTACTTACAATGGATTCATTCAACCGAATTGTTTCCAATCCATATTCTTCTCTTTATCTTTACTGTAGTTTAGGGGGAAAAAATCAAAGGCAAATATAAGAAGTTAGAAAAAGACAATCAATAGCTAAGGTCAAATTGTCTTTAAATATAACATTATCTATTTGTTGGGAATATCACCTTGAACTGTTTATATTTGAATAACACAAATCTATCTATATATCTAAAAGTTGAAACATAGTATTTATTATTATATATCTAAAAGTTGAAATATAATACTTATTGTTGTTACGTTTCAATTGAGCCATGTCAGCTGTCACGTCATCCACTATTTTCAACACTTTTTCTCTCATTTTTAACTATTTTTTTTCCTTTATTAATTTCTCACCTTAATTACATTTCCTCCACCTTTTTCTCCCAAACTCTTACCTATTTATTTTCCCACTACTTTTTACCTTAACGTTTAATTCCTCCACCCCTTCGTCTTCATTTTATTTCGACTCTTCTTCTCCCATTTTATTTACCATAAAATTTTTCTATTCTCTCTTCCATTCAATCCATATTTTTCCCACACAAAAAGGTAAACTCTCTCTCTCTCTCTCTCTCTCTCTCTCTCTATATATATATATATATATATGTAGGAGGGTAAGAGTTTGGCCCACATTGGGTCCAAGCTGAGCTTTGTTAAGTTTAGGTTTGAACCAAACTTGACAAACATCAAGCTATAACACAGATCTACACGTCCCCAGCTAGCGTATTCGAACAAATCCCATTATCCTTAAGGAGGGAAGGTAGTGCCTTAGGGGAATCCACCTACCGAACACAGGATTTGTTGTCAAATACAAGTTACTAGAAAATCATTTCAATGGCAGAGTTGTGGGTTCCTTCCCTGATGCACAATTAGACAAGCAAGAATAGTACGTAACCCAGGCTTAAGAAGTTACCCAAACCCTATGAGTAGAGAGACCCTCATATATACATGATATTCTCTAATCATTACAAACCCCGTTAAAGTGAGCATATAAAAATGAACTAAGGGGAAAAGGAAGGGGGGATTGAATAGAATTTTGGGGAGATACATAAGAGAAAAGTGATAGACTATAACACCATATTGGGGTAAGTGATCTAGCTCGGACACCCAAAGGGGCATCTCGGTTGTCTGACAGTCTCCTTGGCCAGCAACATTTCTAAAAATAATTATCATAGCATCGTTTTGTACCATCTATTATTAGCTAAACTTCTTTTGGGATCTCCTATTATGGGCTAAACTTAGTACAGAATACAAATTAATTGGAGGTTCAGGCCCAACGAGCCCATATATATATATATATATATATATTCTTTCTTTTGGTATATTTTTAATTCTTTATTGCATCTCTATTTTAGGTTGATGAATTTTTGTGTTGAACACTACTTTAGATTGATGTGATTTGATTATATTTAAATTTGTTATCTTTTTACTTTTCTTCTCTTTAATTGATAGATGTTATTCGATGACATTATATAGTATATAATGGTATAAAGTTATTCTGTTACATACCATAATTTAAAAAATTTGTTGTTTACAACAATATCTCTCTCTCTCTCTCTCTTATTTATTCTTTCTTGAAACTCCATTTTAGATTGATGAATATATATATATATATATATATATTATCTCTAGTTCAGGTTGATGCATTTGGTGGTGCGTTTTTTAAGTTTTACATTACATGTACTCTCTCCCCTTCTTATAGTATTGATTTGAGTTAATTCTTAGATATTTTGTGAGTGAAAATTTGAGTTTATATTAAAATACAATCTACATAGCTTTGTATTTGAATGTGTATAATTGCATATCAATTATTTGAGTAATATCTGTGTAGAATGAGAAATTTGAATCTTTAATTTGAAACTTAAAAAAGTTTAGCTGTACCAAAAAAAATAACACACTATAACAAAAGTTTGAGGGCATAGACAACTTCAAAAAATAATAATATCAATCACACACACCCAAGTTTCTAAAAAAAGAAGAAGAAGAACATCCAAAATAATAGAATGAGATATATGTAGAGATAAAGAGATAGAAAATACTTTAGAAATAGTTCAATTTTAAGAATAAAAAATTATCTTCAATAAATTTTAAAGAATAAATTATACATATGCCTCATATGAATTGTGATAGACAGTAGTGGGAAGATAAAAAGGTAAAAAACAGGAAAAAAAAAAAAAAAACGTTGGAGAAAGTGTAATAATAATATGGGATATTAATAAAAAGAAAAGTTAAAAATAAGAGAGAGTAGAGTGTAGAAATGAGTAAATGTTAAAAAATTATAGGAACAATTAGAAAGAAAAAGGATAATGATAAGGCCACTAATGTGGCTCAACTAGAGCGTATAAATAATAAATGTTACAATTTAATAAAAAAAAAATGAGAGAAAATAAAAATTAACTGGAAAAAACAATTTAATTATCTTGAGAAAAATATGATTGAAAATAAGAAGATTATATGATTATACAAAAAATCATATAATGTTAACAATTATTAAAATGCTACGTGAATAATGATAACAAAAGTTAACAATTGTTAACAACTTAGTCAATCATATAATATTCTTATATTAAAATATTTTACATTAAAAAATATTAGAGGAACAATGTGAACTAACGAATACAATCAATAAAAAATTTGATTTTGGTATAAAAAATAAAAAGAGTTACAAATTCTATATACTTCTTAATATAAACAAAAAAAAAATAAAAAATCTATAATACAATCAATATTATAAGCCACCTTTTGGATTGTAGGGTAGAAAAAATTGGATTTGAGAAATATGTTTTGTGGGGATAAAAGCCCAAGATCGTATATTGGGCCTTGGGCCCTATTTAAGAATGTGAGTACGTCCGAGGAGGAGTGGACTATTGGAAAAGGCCCCAGAGTGAAGAATCACATAAGGAAAGAATAAAGGAATATAGTTCGAGAAGTGTACCCTTCTCGGATACAATGAATATCAGTCAAGCAAGTACTTGGGCGATTTAGGTGACCTTTCTAGAAGTTATAACGATAAGGATAAACTTCAGGCACGTACAAAGATGATAAGAATACAGAAACATCTAAAAGAAAAGCTGCTACCACCGCATTAAATGCACTGCAGCCACATCTTTGGCTGCATTTATGTAGAGACGACCCTTGAACAGTGCAGTCTCAACCACCACCATTCACAGAGAACCAAAGAAGATGACTGATGGGGCACATACTCAAGTGAAGGCTTAGATGATTAACAAGTGTATAATCAAGATGATCTAAGAAGAAACTATATAATTTAAAAGACTCCCCATAAGAGGAGGATCGAAAAAAGATAGAAAGGAAGGAGAGAAGAAGTATCACTGTAGCAATAAGGATTACTTTAGCTTTCAGGAACAATTCAAATCATAATTCATCTCCTCGGATAACAACTTAATCAAGTTTTAAGTGTGTTTTTATTTTTTATTTTTTTTATATGCTTATTCATCTTTTAAATCGTATTTAGCCGTTATCCAATTTATATATAGTCCAGCTCTTTCATCCACTCTCCACAAATTTATTGTATTGGGCTCATTGGACTCATATCCCATCTCTTTTGGGCTTGGGCTACAAATCGTGACCCAACATGTTTAAAACTAAAAGAATAATTTCCAAATTCTATATACTTTTTAATGATACAAAAAATGTTATAAATAAATTTTATTAAAAAATGAATATTTTTGCTAACTTACTTTATGAATTCCTGAGAAAAATTATATTATTTTTTATAATAAATTTTATTAAAAAAGATTATTAAGATGAATTATCAATTATTGATTTTTTTTTTTATATATTTATATATTGTAATGTTTCGTGAGGACACTCTATGAAGACAATTTCATTTATTGGAATTTAAGCTCTTCCAACAAATGTGAAAATTTCAAGCAGTAGTTTAGAAGGTAATTCATGTTGTTCATTTTTTGATTGTGTAGTTGGGATTTTTGTTATAATTTATGAGTTGTTTAGGATATTAAATGTAGTGTAGTGTGTGATTTATGAAGTAGTAAATTGGTTTTTCATTGTCTTTTAAGTTTTTTTTTTTAAACCTTACATAAACATTTTTTTTTTTTTATTAACCTTAGTCCAAATTGCCAAAAAAAGAAAAAGAAAAAGATAACACTAAAAAAGTTATCACACACAACGCATGAGTCCATGACTAGTAACAAATTAAAATAATACATAAATAAATTAAAACCCACAAAATTAGAAAAAAAATCATAAACAAACCAAATTCAACTAAAAAATTATGACAGTGAAACACCTTTTGACATGGTTATTCATCTGGCTACAAATGGTTGAGTTGAAAAAAGAATAAACGATTTACAAACATGATAAGGTAGAAGAGAGAAACTAATAAGAAAGTTATAGAGCATTGGCATTGGGGATTGTAAAGCCCCTCAATTGTAAATTTTTAGCATCAAAATAAAAAAAAAGTGTGCATTACCCAGAATCTAATTATAAAAAAATTTACAAATGTGTTATAGTACCATTTTATTTTTTAAAAAATATTTTATTGGGTTTTTGGTTTTATTTGGGTATTGATTTATTTTATTTTATTGTGTAGATATATTATATTAATGATGCAGGATGCAAAAGCGTTAAAAAGCAGAATATGTCTACTTTTCAAAAACAAGAAATAAAACACATTTGTTTCTAAAAATAACCTTGAATCCATGAGGGGTTCCTTGAATCCACCAGGAGAAAATGTTTGGAATCCACCAGAAAATAGAAAAATAGAAGTTTGAATTTTATTGATTGAATAATTGTTAAAAAATGTGTACAGCTTTAGAGGTCTATTTAAGGGCTTCGTAAAACTTGACAGACTAGAAAATATATTCTAAAATAACTCCTAATTAGTACCTAACCATAATATGAACCAAATTTGACTTAAAAAGTATTAAAAGAACCTAAAAACAAGGAAGAGAGGATGGAGGGTGTTTTAGTCTACTTGTCACATGCAGTAAGATTTAGTTAAATATAACAGCAAAAATAACACTGGGGTGCAAAGTGTGATAGTTTAGGGTATTAAGTATAATATAGTGCATAGTTTAGGATGGTAAAATGAAATTTCCCCAAAATTTTTTTTTCCAAAAATAGTTTTAGGACAAAGTTTGCTAGTTCATTTACAAAATTGGTTGTAGCCTAAAACTACAATCTTACTCAATATCATTAACATTACTACATATTTCAAAAATCTAATCGTTGGATTGCATGTCTTTTACGCTGTTAATACACTCATCAAATTTTGTGCCAATCAGATATTATTTACTATTTGATTTATAAATTGTATTCTATGCATAATTTTAAACTACAAAAAGTGCAATTTAAACAATTTATTGATAACATAGCTATCGATCTTAATTTTCTAAAAAATTTTCAAGTATGAAGGATATAAGAAGAAAATTTAATCCAATGATGGATTTGTCAAAATTCACCTCCAATAAAAAGATATTGAGTAAGGTAAACTTTCACCATAGTTATATTCTTTTTCTTTTTTGTTTTTGTTTTTTTTCTTTTTAGGCATCTAAATTTTTTGTTATGGATATGTATTAAGTGGCTACTTTTTAGGATTAAAAATAAATGTAAGAGATATAAAAAAAGATTTTCTAATTTTAGGTTTTTTATTTTTGATCGTCTTAATATATAGTACCCGTTTGGGTACTAAGTCTGCATTCCACGTCCAACATTTCAAGTTTTTTTTTAGAAGAGCATTAACTGAGTTCCAGTGGGTCTCGTGCACTATTCACAGGATCCACAAATCTCTTTTTTCAAGAAAACTTTTATTAAAAATAGTTTTCACGACACTATTCACACATTTAAAAATTATTTTGTTATAGTGTTTTCAGTTTTCAGCAAAATAAGCGGTATCCAAACGGACCCATAGTAAAACCACTTATTGCTAAGAAGATGGAAAATTCAAAAGAATGAAACATTAAATGTGATGTTTGATTCTAAAAAATGGTATATTCACTTTTCATTTTCACTTTCCTATATTCAAATCCTGAATATAAATATAGAAAAAATAGATCATTTTCCATATTTAAGTTTGTATGGAAAACTGTTTTAAATAAATAATTTGAGTGTAAAAATAGTTTTCCATGTATCCTAGTATTTAGTAGTATAAAAAAAATAGTTAAAGAAAAACTATTTTTGGCCAATTGAAAAAGTATGGCTTATTTTTAGAAATTGTTTTCTTAAATATTTTTTGGAAAACAACTCTATCTTACAGTAAGTTAAATAAAAAAAAGTTAAAAAATTATTTTTCAATTCATTTAAAATTATTACCAAACATATAAAAATAAGATAATTTTATTAAAATTATTTTTTGAAAAATTAATCATTTTCTAAAAAATATTTTTCCTTAAAACAAAGAGTGTTACAACTAATGTCTCTCATGTTTCAGCTCTAGACTCGGACTGGCTGCTCGTTTCTCACCTCTCCTGTAGCCCAGGTACTCTCTCTCTCTCTCTCTCTCTCTCTCAAATTTGCAAATTTAGATCTTTATTGAAGACAATGGCTGAATCAAAATGGCACTCATTCTCCAAATTTTATTTGCCACTTCAGTTTGGCTTGTCTGAGGCATGACTTACCTGAAACAAAATTCATCCAAATGATATAGTCGAGACCAACTTGGAAATTTGGTGAAAAACAAATAAATATTGTTTTTAACGAACCCTGTTCTAGGTGGAAGCATTGGACATTACTGTCCTCCATTTTGAGGAACCCTGTTACTGTCTAAATTAGAAATACTTGTACTAGATAGAGACAGATTGAGCAGATGGAATCAACCACACAAAGATAAAACCCAGGAATAGATCACCCAAACAACCCATTAAGAAAAAGAACTTGACTGTTAACACAAAATAGACAAATAGGAAAATCAGAGAGACCTGGCCAAAAATACAGAGATAGAGAGAGAGGGAAAGATATCTGAGGCAGACAGACTGACCTTGTTTGGCTGTAACGTGAGAGGCGAGACTCAGCTGATGAGAGACCAGGATGGAGAGAAACTATGAAAAATATGAAAGCAAATTTTTTTTTTTTTGGTTTTTGGCTCTTCAATGAAGTCTTTGCGCCAGAAAGAGCCGTTGGCGCGAGTTGCTTTAATGCAGCAAGTGGTCCGACTTGAGGGGACTTAACATGTGGGGGGTTATTGGTGTTTTCACTAAAAAAATGAAAACGATGTGTTTTCAGTTATTTTTTTTGCTATTCAAATCCAAATTTTAGGACAGTGCAAATGAAAACTGAGTACAAATCTTCAAACTTAACAAGTTTTTTAGTTGTAGGTCTCACAAAAAATTGAAAATGAATGCTGAAAATGTAAAAATAAGAAAATGAATACATAACCTGTTTCTATATATTTTCCAGTTTCCAGTTTCCACACAAAAAACCTTGGCCTACACGTAAATTTCCAAAAAACATTTCTGGGTTTTGGTGGGTTTTTGCTAATGTTGAGGCACTAATATTTTGTGACATGGAGAGTGGTGATAAGTACAAAGTCGGTAGTATTGTTCAATTAAGCAGCTCGTCAATATGTAGGGACACTAGCTCGGAATTTTTCATGAAATCTTCGCGAGAAGATGATGATGACGAAGTTCTTAAATGGGCTGCGCTACAGGAACTTCTTACTTACAACCGTTTGACACAAGGTTGACTGACTACATTGGAAGGCCAGGCCAGTGAAAGTAGGCCAATGAATTATTCTGGAAATATGAAAAAAACAGAAAGATAAATTCTTTATGACTTTAAAACAAAACAAATCAACAAAACATAAAAAGCTCAAATTTTTATTTTTTTTTGGGTTAATATGGGTGGAAAACTTTTATATTTTAATCTTTTGCCTTAGGTACCAAAATGCACAGTTTTACCTTGGATCATCTTGGACTTGAGGAAAGGAAGAGTTTGGTTGAGGGGTTGCTGAAGGTCCCTGAAGAGGATAATGAGAAGTTCTTGTATAAGCTCAAGGACCGCTTTGAGAGGTAACTTTAATGCCAACTTAATTATGCAGTGCCTTGTCTACTAGTGATATTATTAATTTTACTATATAATTCTTATATGGTGAGATTTTCTTGTTCATATTGTTGTTGAATAATTTTGTCTTTAGTTTTTGAAGAGTTGTACGATTTTTTTTGGGAAAGAACATCAATTGTGTGTTTTAACTGACAAGATTTAGATCTAAATGAGGAAGGAGAGGGATATGTGTGTTATAACTGGAAGGTTTGATTTAGACTAATTTTTCATTTGAGGTTTTTTCCTTGGAGTCTTTGTTTCAAAAGAAAACTTAAATTTTCTTGAGAAAATTTTAAATGCCCAAATTTTTCTGGGAAGAACATTTAATTTTTTTTTTTTTTAACTTATGTAAAAATATATATATATATATATTTTAGAGAATTTATTTTAATTATTTTAAAGAATTTTTAGTTTATTTAATTACATTTAATAATAAGATACACGTGGCACGATTTAATTGGGCCAAATAATGAGAAAATTGTTTGTTATATTGTTGGTGCGGCATAAAAAATCTTCATGGTAGCGTTACTTTGTAAGTATTTTATAGTAAATTTAATAGTAGTTTTAAAATTTTTTTTTTTGGGGTTAATTCTGTTTATCCAATTTCCTTTTATTTTGTTTTGATGTATGTTTCATATGAATTATCAGTAATGGGGGCTTTTTTCTTTGGGGGGGGTGGGGGTGGATTTCTTAGGGTTGGAATTACTATTCCCACAATTGAAGTCCATTTTGAGCATTTGAATGTTGAGGCAGAAGCTCATGTTGGGAGCAGAGCTTTGCCTACAGTCTTGAACTTCCCTGCTAACATAGTGGAGGTAACTAAGCGCAACACCATTTGTTAGTACTTTACAAATATTGATGCTTTTTATTATTATTATTATTATTATTATAATATTTTAATTTTTTTTTTTTAACTTCATTTTTATATGACTCACACTGTCTGATTTTAAAGGGTTTCTTGAATAATCTCCATTTTCTTCCACATGCAAAGAAACATTTGTCTATCCTTCAAGATGTTAGTGGAGTCATCAAGCCTAGCAGGTGAGAAGGCAGCCCATTTTACAATTATCAAAATGAACTCTCATTGTTCCATAAGTTTCTTCTTTAATGTTCCTTTTCTGGTTAGAACTTCTATCATCCATTTCTAACATGGTTTATATGGTTCACACAGAATGACATTACTTTTGGGTCCTCCAAGTTCTGGAAAGACCACGCTCTTGTTAGCTCTAGCAGGACAGCTTGATCCTGACCTAAAGGTATATGACATTTAGAATTTTTACCATTGCATTCTAATTTTCTTCTGTACATCTAATCCATTATGTACAAATTCTTGTTCAGTTTTCTGGGAAAGTGACTTATAATGGCCATGAAATGAATGAGTTTGTTCCACAAAGAACAGCTGCATATGTCAGTCAAAATGACCTTCATTTAGGAGAAATGACTGTAAGGGAAACTTTGGCCTTCTCTGCCAGATGCCAAGGGGTTGGATCGCGTTATGGTTTGTGAATTTAAAGGATTATTGTGTTCCTTTTTCTTCTTTTTACATTTCCTTAATGTACTTATGAGGAAGTAATCCAATGATTTTTGTTATTTAAGGTTGACGTTTTTTTTCTTACTACCCTTCCATTTTTCTATTGCCACTACAGAGATGTTAGCAGAACTAGAAAGAAGAGAGAAAGAGGCAAATATTAAACCTGACCCTGATGTTGACATCTACATGAAGGTAGGAAGAAATCTATTGTCAATTTCGACATTTGGAAGTTGTAGCACTAAAACTTTTCATTTTGATAAGGGTATCTCCTAGTTTCATAGCTTGTTTAAATATGAATTGTCATTTTATGTCATTCTATTTATTTGTTTCTGTTAATCTAGGCAGTGGCAACAGAAGGGCAGGAGGTGAATGTGGTGACAGATTATTTTCTAAAGGTAAAATAAAAGAAAATTATTAAATTAATTATGAAATAGTTTAGAAATTATCATAATTGTCCACTTTTATTTATTTATTCACCTTTTTTGTTGTTTTTTTCCCCCCCCAGGTTTTGGGCTTGGAAGTCTGTGCAGATATCTTAGTAGGGAATCAAATGTTAAGGGGAATATCCGGAGGACAAAGGAAGCGAGTTACAACCGGTAAAGTCAAATTTGTAGTTGATATATATAAAATCATTTTCTCTATACAACTATATAAATAATATCTAATAATAAAATTGCAGGTGAGATGTTGGTTGGACCATCTAAAGTGTTACTCATGGATGAAATATCTACCGGTTTGGATAGCTCAACAGCTTTTCAGATTGTGAATTCAATCAAGCAATATGTTCACATTCTTGATGGAACTGCTGTCATCTCCCTCCTCCAGCCAGCACCAGAGACGTATAATCTGTTTGATGACATTATTCTCATCTCTGATGGACAGATTGTATACCAGGGTCCCCGTGAACAAGTGCTTGAATTTTTTAAAACAATGGGCTTTAAATGTCCTAAGAGGAAAGGGGTGGCTGACTTCCTCCAAGAAGTTAGTTTAAATAAATTTTTTTTTTTTTTTTTTTCATTTTTGTTTTGGTCTCATATATGCTAATAGTATTATTATCTTCTAGAAAGATAGGCATTACAAGTAGAATCTCATATTTGGATTCATGTATAACAATTTATAGGTGACTTCATATAAAGATCAGGAGCAGTATTGGGTACAGAAAGACAAGCCCTACAATTTTGTTACAGTCAAGGAATTTGCTGAGGCATTCCAATCTTTCCATGTGGGATGGAAACTCAGAGATGAACTTGCAGCTCGGTTTGACAAGGCTAAGAGCCATCCAGCTTCTTTGACAACAAAAAAGTATGGTGTTAAAAAGAAGGAGCTGTTGAAAGCTTGCTTGTCAAGAGAATTCTTGCTTATGAAGAGGAATTCATTTGTCTACATCTTCAAGTTCATCCAAGTAAGTTGAGCTTTATAGTATTTTTTTTATTTTTTAATTTTCTCTTCTATATCAAATTTCACCATACATGAATATGATTCAATATAAACTTTATCTTTTTCTGTTCTGCTTTTAGCTTACAATACTGGCAATGATTGCTATGACAATTTTCCTACGGATTAAGATGCATCGAAATTCAGTGGAAGATGGAGGAATCTATACTGGTGCATTGTTCTATGGTCTTGTTGTCATTTTGTTTAATGGTATTTCTGAGATGCCCATGACCGTTGCAAAGCTTCCTGTTTTCTACAAGCAAAGGAAGCTCCTATTCTATCCTCCATGGGTATATTCTCTCCCTCCATGGATCATTAAGATTCCTATCACATTTGTAGAAGTTGCTGCCTGGGTATTCATTACCTATTATGTCATTGGCTTTGATCCAAGTCCCGTAAGGTAAAACATAAAGAATAAAAAATAAAATAAAATCATGCTACTTTTTTGTTTACTTACAAAGATATGTTTCACATTTTTTTTTCCTTTCCATTTTCAACTTATATATTTGCCCATGTTCATATTGCAGGTTTTTTAGGCAGTTCCTTCTTCTTATACTTCTTAACCAGATGGCTTCTTCATTATTTCGTTTTATTGCAACAACTGGTAGGGGGAGCCTGATTCTTGCCACCACATTTGGATCATTTGCACTGGTCACACTGTTTGCTTTGGGTGGCTTTGTCCTGGCAAGAGGTATATATAATAAGTGGCTTTTCTATTAGGACAAAACTTAGGTACAATACTTTATGTATTGTTTCTTAGGTTCCTCACTTAAAATTGAGCCATGTGACTATTTAACTGAAAAATACATTTCAATCCCATGAGTAAAAATCTATATGACAGAATTTTAAAAGGGGAACTTAAGGATTAGCACTTAAGTACTGTACCTAAATTTTTCCTTTTCTATTATAATTGGATAAAATCATTTCTATTACTTCTTATTTCCTTGCGTACTCCCACAGAGAACATAAAGAAATGGTGGATATGGGGTTACTGGATGTCACCAATGATGTATGCACAAAATGCTATAGTAGTTAACGAGTTTCTTGGGAAGAGTTGGAGACATGTAATTTCTTAAACTGGTCATTGTAAATTTTTTTTTTTTTTACAATATCTCTTCTTAAATTTTTGACATTTGAACCTGTTTTTCTACTAAAGGTTCTCCCAAACTCAACGGAACCACTAGGAATTGAAGTTTTGAAGTCCCGTGGATTCTTTCCACATGCATATTGGTATTGGATAGGAGTAGGGGCGTTAATTGGATTTATATTACTTTTCAATGCTGCCTTCACTCTGGCTCTCACTTATCTCAATCGTGGGTACCTCTACCTTATTGACACATTCAAGTGAGAGGTTATGTAGTAATGTTGTCTAAAACATTGTGCAGCTTTGGGAAAGCCACAATCTGTAATGTCAGCAGAACCTCAAAGCAATGGAGGTATAGATGCTTCAGTAGAGGTCAATCAGAGCAGAAAAACAGGAATGATTCTTCCATTTGATCCACATACCATTACCTTTGATGAAGTAAAGTACTCCGTTGACATGCCACAGGTAACTTGTAACATATAATATAAACATTTTGGAAGTGAAATAGCTTCCTGTGCTAGCTTTTCAAATTTATTCGGTACAAAGAAATGATACCTATTTGATTAAAACAACTATGCAGGAAATGAAGAATCAAGGTGTTATTGAGGATAAATTGGTGCTTTTGAATGGTGAGAGTGCTGCATTCAGGCCAGGAGTTCTCACAGCACTGATGGGTGTAACTGGCGCCGGAAAAACAACTCTGATGGATGTACTGGCTGGTAGAAAAACTGGTGGATATATTGAAGGGAAAATCACAATTTCTGGGTATCCAAAGAAGCAAGAAACATTTGCTCGAATTTCTGGATACTGTGAGCAAAACGACATCCACTCTCCTTATGTAACTGTCTACGAGTCCCTGCTCTACTCAGCATGGCTTCGTTTATCCCCTGATGTCGATTCACAAAAAAGGAAGGTTGGTATCCAAATCATGAAAGTATTTGTTTGATTGCAATTCACAGATGTTATAAGGGAACCCATTTGAGAGAAGTAGGTTGTCAAACTCAATTTGGTTGAGCTATATAGTCAGACTCAGGTTTCGCTTGAGGCCTGAGTTCATGCTTGGAGTAATGAATTTTTTTCTATTATAAGCTTGCTAACTCTTGCCTTTTGGTCACCGTAAAAAAAAAAAGAAACTCTTTCCATGTGTGCTAAGACAGACAAGTCAAAGAGAGCTTATAACCATGATTGACCTCATCAAAGCCATGACAACATTTAGTAAGGAGCCAGCATTTTTGTTTAGTTCAAAAAAATGTTCATGGTAGCTGAGTGAAGTGTTGTGAATGCTGATTTTGCATCCTTATATGATACTATAAACTTTTTTACAATTTACCTTTTCTGATTGGTAAGGAATTTGAGCCAAATACAAGCAGATTGAATATTCAAACAGTGTCTTATGCTGTTTTTTGAAAATGAAAAATGTTTGCAGATGTTTATTGAGGAAGTTATGGAGCTTGTGGAACTGAAACCGTTGAGGCAGGCATTAGTCGGGCTGCCAAGTGAGAATGGCCTCTCAACTGAGCAACGTAAGAGGCTAACAATTGCAGTTGAGTTAGTTGCCAACCCCTCCATAATTTTCATGGATGAGCCAACCTCAGGGTTGGATGCTAGAGCTGCTGCCATTGTTATGAGAACTGTGAGGAACACCGTTGACACTGGAAGAACAATTGTGTGCACCATTCATCAGCCAAGCATTGACATATTTGAAGCTTTTGATGAGGTGAGAAATACTAATACATCAAAATGGTTGGAACTTTTGTTCATATTCTCATCTGTATAAGAGAATGACATGTTTAACATGACATCGCAGCTATTCCTAATGAAGAATGGGGGACTAGAGATATATGTAGGGCCATTGGGTCGCCAATCTTGCCATTTAATCCAGTATTTTGAGGTATGATGTTACAGAATGTCAGGAAATACATAGAGTCAAACTTTTAACTCTAGATCTTAATCTTTCTGAATATTTGCTAATACAATTACCTCTCTTTTATTTTAGGGAATAGAAGGAGTAAGTAAAATTAAAGATGGTTACAATCCTGCAACTTGGATGTTGGAAGTTACTTCATCAGCAAATGAAACAGCTTTGGGGATTGATTTTGCTAATGTGTACAGAAATTCAGAGCTGTACAGGTAGATTTACTTTATATAATACTTGACTAAATTATCAAATAAAATCTGTCCCTACACTTAGATTAAAACTACCCATTTTTCTACACACACCCCACCCCCCCCCCACCCCCCCAAAAAAAAAAAAAAAAACTGTATATCTGAATGGCATAAATTTCAGGAGAAACAAAGAACTTATTGAACAATTGAGCACCCCTGTTCCTGGATCGAAGGACCTCTATTTCCCTACTCAATACTCACAGTCATATTTCACCCAATTCATGGCTTGCTTATGGAAACAGCATTGGTCATATTGGCGCAACCCACTATACACTTTTGTAAGATTTTTCTTCACAACTCTCATAGCCCTGATGTTCGGGACAATGTTCTGGAACCTTGGCTCAAAAACGTAAGTTACAACTGAGGGAACAAAGAATGATATATTTGTGCAAATTCCTCCAGTTGCTTTGGGAATTTGAATTAACTTTTGACATTAATAAATACAGGACAAAGCAACAAGATTTGTTTAATGCAATGGGTTCCATGTATGCTGCCATTCTCTTTGTTGGTGTTAAAAACTCTAATTCAGTGCAGCCAGTGGTGTCTGTTGAACGAACAGTCTTCTATAGAGAAAGAGCAGCTGGGATGTATTCAGCACTGTCCTATGCGTTTGCACAGGTAAGAACAATTTGTCAGGCTTTTGTTAACTTAGTTATTCTCTTAAATTCGTTTAGGAAGACAAACACTTTGATATGATCAATAAGTTTGTATGTTAAAAACTGTGTTTTTACTTTTTAACATGATACTTTACCTTTGTTTAATTATGAAATTTCATCTTTTATTGCAGGTTCTGATTGAATTCCCATATGTTTTTGTACAAGCCTTGGTGTATGGTGCTATTGTATATGTATTGATTGGATTTGAATGGACGGCTGCTAAATTCTTTTGGTATATATTCTTCATGTATACCTCACTATTGTACTTCACCTTCTATGGCATGATGGTTGTCGCTATGACACCAGACCAAGACACTTCTTCCACAATTTCCTCTGCATTTTTAGCAATCTGGAATATTTTCTCAGGATTCATAATCCCACAAACTGTAAGTTTTTTCCACCTTTAATTATTTAATCTGTATTCGCCTTTTTTGTTCCCTCTCCTTTGATTTTTTTTCCCCTACATTGTCAACAATAGAGGATCCCTATTTGGTGGAGATGGTACTCTTGGGCATGTCCATTTTTTTGGACCTTGTATGGGTTGGTTGCATCACAGTTTGGAGATAAAAAGGACATGCTGGATATTGGTGAAACAGTGGAAGATTTTGTGAGAGACTATTTCGGTTTCAATCATGATTTCCTGGGAGTGGTTGCAATTGTCAATGTTGCATTTGTAATAGTGTTTGCATTTACCTTTGCTATGTCTATTAAAGTGTTCAATTTCCAAAGGCGATAGAGGTCAAATTTTGAAATATCATGGAAGAAGATGAGAAAGGAAGAATGGAAGAGATTAACTCCGTCACTAAGTGTGTGTTTGGCAAAAATTAAAAAGTCAGCTTGTTTTACTATTCAGCTTGTTTTTACTATTATTTATGGGTTCTATTGCACTTTTTGGTACTATTTATGGGTCTCGCTATATTATTTCAGCTAATTTTTATCTTTATCTATAGTATTTTCAGCAAAATAAGCGGATTCCAAACAGACTCTAAGACTTGTTGAGATTTGCAGCGGCAGAAGTTTTGTCAAAACAAATTAAACACTAAGAAAAAAGGTATCTTATCAAATGATTTGTAATAAATCTTACCATAAAGAAGTAAAATAATAAAAGAAGTTATCAATAAAATAGAAACTTTATGGATAATACATTACACTCACTTTGATGTACACACCACTCTCAATGCTATGCCACTTAAGTTATCAAATGCTACCATTTGTAAAAAGTAAAAACAATACTTATTGGACTACTACACTCTTCTTGATACAAAACTTCTATTGGATGATTTGATAATTGATAGTACAATCCAAAGCTAGCCTTAAATGGAGATTACAAAGTAGACAAGAAAACAAAGCAATAAATGCTACCACGTAAGAGCGAATGTAAAAACTCTACTAGTTCTACATTCAAACGTTGAAGCCAAATTGGTTTGATAGTCAAACCTTTCAGCTTTCTTATTTTTTATTTTTAATTGTCACGCATTTTACTTCCAGCCTAATGTTCTAGAGAGAGTGAAAAGGAATAGCCAAATGGGTATCCGACCAGAATGTTTCAGGTGTTACCCGGTTCATTATAGGTAAAAAAATTATCAGGTTAGATATTTTGCCTTAATCCGAAATTTTCGGGTTGAGTTTGAATATTACCTGAACCCGGTAGTACTTAAAAAAAAAATAGTGATTTGATGTTTAGGCTATGACTGAGCTTGTTTATAGTGTCTGCAAATCCTTTAATTGTTTTTTTTTTTTTTTTTTTTTGAGAATCCAGCCGAAGCTTTTCATTATATTGGAAGTGACAATTTGTCAAGCATTACAAAACTGTTAAGACTCACAATGAATATGAATATCTTCCCTCTATATCTGTGGAGCCGAAGAATTTTTGGCTAATTTAGCAAGCTTATCTGCTACTGTATTACCACCACGTTTTACATGGGAAAAAGAAGCAAAGCGAAAATGAGAAACTAAATGACGAGTTTCATCAATTATGTGTCCAAAGGGATCCAAGCTTGGCGAAGTAGTCGTAAGGTGTTTGTAAACTACTTCGGAATATCCCTCAAAGATTACCTCTTGGAGACCCAGTTCGATGGTGAAAGTGACTGATCTTCGCCAAGCCAAAGCCTCTAAATCATCCACTGACGAAGGCAGCGTTACCCTCTCTGACAGAGCTACAATAACTCTGCCTTCAGAGTTCCGAATTACAATTCCCATACCTACACAGTCCAAGCCATTGAAGATAGCTCCATCACAGTTTGCTTTGAGCTGAAATGGTGGTGGTGGGAGCCAATGGGACGGGTGGGAGCTGCAGCAGTTGGGAGCTGTGGAGATGTGGTTGCCTGGAATTCATTGAGCCGCTCCAAAACATCCATACAAATCAGTGACAAAGGCAGAGATGGAGTTCCCACTCTTGATGCATTTCGGTTTGCCCAAATTGTCTAAGCTATGTATGCAACCGTTTCAGGCAGATTGGTTTCTTTGAGAAGCAAGATGCCTTGAAACCAGTCCCTGAAGTTCACAAACCTTTCCGTTTAAAAAACTCCGCATGCCTCAACTCCCCACCAAATCTCCTTCAACAAAATAAACCCCCATAGAGCATGTACAGAGCTTTCCACCTCACTCCCACACCTCTCACGGAGTGCATTTGGAATGGATACACGCTTTATTAAGTTTTGTTTTGTTGGGAGTGAATCATTGCAGGCACGCCAGATGAAGTGTTAAATTTTACTTGGGGCATTGAGAGACCAGAGTTGCTGCCAGAAAGATTTGTGTGCATCCCGATTTGAAGGACCCACTTCTGCCTTACCCACCTCTGCCATGAGTAATTGATAGGCTGATTTTGTGGTGTAAACACCATTTTTTGTTGCAGACCAGATCAGTTTGTCAGCTACTCCGTCGTGGTTGAGAGGTAAACTTAGGATTGCGCTTGCTTCATAGGGTAAGAACTCACTTCGGATACTATCCTCTAACCAGCAGGAGTTTTCTTCATCAATTAGAGCACTTACCCGTGTATTGTTTGGGAAATTTCTCTGTGGTGTGATTATGCAGCTCACATGTTGAGTTGGCAGCCACTTGTCCTTCCTCACAATAACCGATTCCCCATTCCCTATCCTCCACCTTGACCTTAACCTCACCACCTGACTAGCTTTTAGGATACTTTGCCAAGCATACGACCCTTTTGTCTTCACTTCATCATCTAAAATTGAGCAATTTGGGAAGTATTTTGATTTGAAAACTTTGTATAGGAGAGAGTCAGTGTTGTGAAGCGGCCTCCATACCTGTTTTCCCAGCAAAACCGTATTAAAATTCTTAATGACCTTGAAACCTAAACCCCCATTGCACTTTGATAAACAAAGATTTTTCCAAGCCACCCAATGAATTTTTCTTGCTTCCCCCTTATAACCCCACCAGAATTTATAGATTAGAGCTTTGATATCCTTGCATAAGGATTTTGGTAGCATAAAGCAACCCATGGTGTATATTGGCATGGCTTGTAGAACTGCTTTTATCAGAATTTCTCTACCCCCTTGTGAGAGTAGTTTTTCCTTCCATCCTTGGATCTTGTGCTAAATCCGTTCTCTGTTATAGCTGAAGCTTTGTTTTTTTGTAAATCCTTTAATTGTGGGTTCGTTACTTTGTGTTGACTCTGTCTCTCTCAGCAGGCCGAATGCTAGAGTCCTAGTTGCTACAATTTTTCTGTTGGATTTTTCTTTTTTCTTTTTCGTATGCAATATATGATGTTTGAAGTTTGAACATCTTCTTACTATTCATGGAAATCTAGTAAATACTTCAGTTTTTGTTAACTAATTGAAAATACCTATCATGACTAGAATTTTTTCCCACATATTAAGTTTTTATTTGATACTGCCATTAAATGAAAGGAAAAACAAAATTACAAAGTATCTCAAATCTATGGAGAAATTACACTTTACCACTTTAAACTATGCACCGGTTATACTTTGCACTCTAAACTATTCAAACGCACACTTTGCAATATAAACTATCACACTTATCACACTTTGCATCCCGGTGTTACTTTTGCTGCTATGTTTAACGAAATGCTACTGCACACGACAAGCACATGTATCTTACTTAGGTGGAACAAATTTAAAAGACTAAACACCCTTTTTCAAAATCATTTAAAATAAAACCCAATTTTTTTCACATCTCGCTCCCTCTCTCTCGTGCGTGCAACCTCTTCCCCAAATCCAGATTTTTATAAACCCTAAATCCCCAATTCGAAAATTGCTTCTGTCCCACCATCTCTCCGATGTCCTCCGCCTCCATCCCTCTACCATCCCAAATCAGAACCTTCTTAATCACTCTCTTAGCCTCTCGCTTTTCACCCAAAAAAAAGAAAAGAAAAAACCTGAATGTTTTTGGCCTTCACTAACACTCTTTACTGCTGCAAAACACCAGTTGGCAAATGGCTAGATCCATTCATGTTATCAAATTGGGCTACTGACAAGTTAAAAGGAGGAACCCGGTCATGTTTCACATCTAAAACCAATGACCATGTTGCAGAATCTACAGACAAGTATAAATGACTTAATCATGTGAGATTCTGAAAATGAGCTTCAATTAAGACACATTCCCAATGATTATTGCAAAGATCCAAAAAAGTAAGCATCGATACTTTTCCCACACTTTTCGAAATAGTTCCATTGAACATATTTCCAACGAGGGAAAGTTGTTGTAGAGACGACATGTTTCCTATAGAATCTGGAATTGAATCCCAAAAGGAATTAAACTCAAGGTTTAAAGTTTTCAACATCTTGAGAGTGCTCCCAAAGAGTACGGCAATTTACCCCCAAGCAATCTATTAAAACCCAAAAGTGGCCATTCTAGTTTGCTATTGAAACATTGTGACAATCCATCTACAAACTCAGTTATCTCCCCACTTATACCATCGTTCATCAGAGCAAATGTTTGCAAGTTGCAAAGTTTGCCAAATGAGAATGGTATCTTACCAGTAATGTTGTTTCCAGATAAATCCGAACTGCTTAAGTTGGTTAGATGTCCCAGACCAACTGGTAACTAACCTTCAATATAATTATTATCTGAAAGATTAAGCTCTCGTAAAATTGGCAAATGAATTCGGAATGGCACCTTGAAGGGAAGTGGACCCAATATTAAGAATTGAAAGGCCACTCAAATTTGACAACCAGTGAGGTATTGATGAGTTAAACGTGTTGTGAGAGGTATCAAGGAATATAAGAAATGTGAAGTTGATGGAGGAAGTAGACCAAGGAAGAGTAAAGTAATAAGTCCACAACAACTTTAGATCTAACTCCAACAAAGAATTGGGATTTGGGGAAGAGGCTGCACGCATGAGAGAGAGGGAGAGAGATGTGAAAAAAATTGGGTTTTGTTTAATTAATTTTGAAGTAGGCTGTTTTAGTTTAGGGTAGTAAAGTGTAATTTCCTCCAAATCTATTCACTAGTTCAAATCGAAACAAACATTTTGTTTGTCTTTGATAATTGTATTGATTACTATAAATTTCTTATGGTAAATCTATGCATATATATATATATATATATTTATATATTTATATATATAGAGAGAGAGAGAGAGAGAGAGAGAGAGAGAGTTACACCTGGTATGACTTTAAGCTATGTTACACTACTCAATATTATTTAATTGGATGCGAATTTTGACAAATCTCTTGTTAGATTACATTATCTTCATATATTTTCTATACATGCAAAATTTAAAGGTAATTAAAGATTAATAGTCATGTCATCAATCATTTGTTTAAATTCAAGTTTTTGTAGTTTAAAATAATGCATAAATGATAAGTTTATAGATTAAATACTCCCTCTGTCCCAATTTGTTTGTCCTATTTGAAAAGCCAAAATTTTTAAGGGAACATCATTTATTATTTTGTTTGCATTATAAAAATGTATAAGTTTACAAAACTATCCTTAAATAAGTTTATCATTTTTTTTTTAAAGAGTTATTGTTAATGAGGCAACTAAAAAGATGCCCCAATTAGATTGATTTTTTAAATATTTGTTAGTTTTCTTTTCAAATAGTTTTGAAAATAAAGTTGGGGTATGATAGGAAAATTAGTAAATTAATGAATTTTATTTTTAGAAACAGGACAATATTTTGGGACATCCCAAAATAAAATAGAGGATAAACAAACTAGAACGAAGGGAGTAGTAAATAAAATTCAATTGAGATGAAAAATTCCATGAATGTTAAAAACATATAGAACAAGTAATTCAACAGTGGGATTTTCAAAATATAAATTCTATAACAAGTTATAGGGTGATGCAATATTGCTTAGAATTACACCAAGTGTAACATCCATTTGGTGGTGATTTTGATAAAATATTGCTATCCCCGCGGAAAAAAAAAAGGAATTGGGTCAGGTCTAAGTATGTATGGGTAAACGTGTATCAAAATCCACAGTGGCGGCTATGCAAATTTTTTTTAGGGTGGTCACTAATGCTTTGTTTGGGAGTTCATAAAGGAATGGAATAGAATGATCATAAGGGAATGGAAATGCATGGAATGTATTTAAGTAAGGGAAAAGAATGGAATGGAATGAAATTAAGTAACTTTAATTGGATGTTTTAAAATTAAGGAATGGAAAAGAATGAAAATGAATAGAATGTAAGTAATTTTATTTGAGAGGAATATGGAGGGAATTGAATAGAATCATTTTATGACAATATTACTATTAGACCCCTATTTTAAAAAAAAAGGGTTGAATATACAGGACTATTTTGGGAATTTTAGTAAAAAAACCATTAAATTTAATTTCATTCCCTCCCATTTCTCCTAATTTTAGGGGGAAATGAAAATTTGAGATTTTAAAAGAATAGAGAAGAATGAGTGTTCCCTCTTACTCATTCCATTCACTCTCACTTAAACTCTCAAATAAGGGAATGAACTTTTCATTCCTTCTATTAAAACTCCAAAACAAGAGAAGGGAAGAATATTCTAAAATTATTTTTTTTTCATTCATTTCCTCTCCATTCCATTCCCTTCTCCCAAACGAGACCTAAGAAATTTAAATTATACAGATTATAATAAAGTGATAACTTGAATATTTGTTACAAGTCACTAAGGAGAGCAAAATTTTTGCAACTGCAAAACCAAAAAAAAGTATACTGTCCCATCACCATCAAGGAGAACACACAACCACAATATTTTTCTTTGTACCATTTTTTAAGGAAAAATGAAATTAGAGATTATTTTTGTTGAATAGGTTGAATAAGTCACAAATTTTATCTTTTTGTTTTATAATAGACTTTTTGTTGAATAATTTGTTCACTTGCTGTTGTTTGGTCTTGTCTTGTTATTGTTTGGTTTATGTTTGTTGTTATTTGGGCTAAAATTTATTATTTTTATTTAAGCTTTAAAAAAAAGGATTAAGGATTATGTTTGGGGAGCAGAATTAATTTAAGAGTAATGCTATGTCCATAACATTTTTACAATAAATTTTATGCAAAAAGCTGTAATTGATGGGTAAAAAAATAATATCAGTATTAGACTCAAATTAGAATTAGTAACAACTTATCACATTAGATTTATTGTGAAAATGTTATGAAAGTAGCATTACTCATATTTTTGTTGAACCCAAATTTTTGCAATTCTTAAGTCAAGGTGTTCAACATTTTTATTATGGTGGTCACAATAGGTTAGTTTAGTATATAATTTTTTTTGGCAAGTGTATATATACATTTTTTTTTTTCAAGTCAAGGTGGTCCTGTGACCACTTTGGCTTGCATGTGGAGCCACCACTAAGAATCCGGATATCTATTTGTAAAAGTTTTGCATTGACTTCGAGTATACCTGACCCAAACCTAGCTCATGCCCATCCCTAAATTAGAATCTCGGGCAAGCATTGATAACTCTACAAGACCTACATCCACAACGTCAAAAGCCAAAGGGCTACATATTTCATTTATTTAATTTAATTTATAACGCATTACAAGGGAGCAAATATATATAGTGGCTCCAGGTATTTTTTATTTTTTTTCCGAGAAGGGGTCATTAAGAGATTTAAGTTAAACAAATTGAATTAGAACTTGACTATTTAATTTACCAGTTATCATTATTTATTGTCAATATAGGCCGGTGTGAGTGTGACATTTTATTTTGTTAAGTTTGCTAACATTTTTTTTTTGTCATTATCTACTAGTCATTGTTTAAAAAAAAAAAAATTAAACTAAATGACAAAACTCAACCCATTGGCACTGAATTAATTATTGACCTACACAACAACACTCATCCACATATAAATAATACATTTTTTTTAGAGAGTTTTTGGTGTAGACAGAAATTGAATCTCAAATATCTTATTCAACCATTAGAGCATTTACTAGTTGAGCTAACTAGAACTCACCATATAAATAATACATTAAATGTCCACTTAACCAATCAAATGCTTGAAGCCTAGGACAATCACTAACTTTAAACTTTTTTTTTCCCTTGAATCACCAGTTTTATACTAAAAAGTTATCATAACATGAAAACAATACACACACATGTAAAAAAACCTCTGTTTTTCCTAATAATTAAATTATATAAAGTTATATCATGTTTATACTATACACTCACACATTCGCACACATCACAATTCGTACAAATAAAATTATATATAAAAAAAAAGGTCCAGAATTAGTATAAAAAACACTCACATATATAATATAAATTTATAATAAATATAGACACTCGCAATTCACAAATATTTACTCTTTACTCTTAAAGTTGAAGATACCAAGATAGTCATGGTAATTAACTAAGATGAGATAAGATTCATGAAAGAGATAGATATGTGATCTATGTTGTTGTTTGGTTTTGGGATGGGCTAATTTGTGTTATTTTAGTTTTGAACTGGGTTGGTTTGTGTTATTATTTAGTTTTGGATTGGGCTTATCGGTGATTAGGGTGAGAAAGATTAAAAGTCAGGGTGTGCAAAATTATTTTTAAGGTGATGTAAGATAATAAAATAATGTTTTTTATACATACATACATACATACAAACAAATATATATATAAAACCCCCTTAAAAACACTTAACGCTGCTTGCGTGTGGGGGGGAGGGGTGGATTTATGTAGTTTGAAAATATGTTTACTATCAATGTATTTCATGTATATTTTGAATTTGAATTCCATTTCAATATAATTGATTGCTCCGATGTCTTTATTTACATCAAGCAATCATTTCTTTGATTTGATTTTCAATTTTTGGGAAGTATTAAGTTAGTAAAAATGATAAAACTATACACCCCAAAATCGCTATTTAAAGTATACTCTTATTCATGGATCAGAATCAGGGATGGCTTGAGGCATTTGGGGGCCTAAGGTAAAACCTAACATTGAGGTCTTATCTATATATATATATATATATATATATATATAAGTTAAAAAAATTAAATATTACTTAAAATCTAATATCTTGTTTTATATACAAAATTATTACTAATTAACATGATCACGTAAATTGTTTTTTTTATAAATAAGTTAGTTTTTCAGATATTTTCATCCCCTCTCTCTCTCTCTCTCTCTCTCTCTCATTTTTAAACTATAACTTAGTCAACCCAACTATCACTATTTCATCAAAATAATGGTAATCCTCAGTTTAGTGTAATAACCTCCACTATCTTTTTCCTTTTTGTTTTCGTTTTTATTTAAAAGTTGGACTACAAAATTAGGGTAATCCTTCCCTTAACCTCCCAGTTAGGCATACGTTGAACCCAAATTATAAGCCTACAGTATCGATCTTAGAGACCCAACTGGTGACTTTACATGGAAAACTTCAATCTTGAAATTACTAACCAAGTAATCATTAATCAACTATTTCTTTTAACTGACATTTTTTAAATTTAAAAAAAATAATTATTTAGAGATTTCAGTTAAATGTGAGTAAATTGTTGTTTTGGCTTAAACAAAAGGATTTAAGAGATTTTAGTTAGCTCAATCATCATGAAGACAACATCATAAATTCAAATTATTTTATAACTAAGTAGAAGGGAAGGATAAGATCTAATCATGTGATGGTCCCAATTATAACCAAGTGGAGCAAATCCCAATCTTGAAAACCTCAGCCACTATCAAAACAGTATCAAGAAATATTGTGCTTGATTCAATAATTTGTCTCACTCAACTTTGTAAGAAAAAATATCCTTTGACATATGAACACAAATCTCTCACAGTAAAAGGTTGCACTTGAATATATGTTTTCAAATTATTATTCAACTACTTTTTGCTGATTATTTTTTTGCCTCTAGCTCATTGGGACCTGCCCCCAACTTTAAGTTCGAGAATTGGCAAGCTAATATCAAATGTACAAATCAATTACTCTCTGAAATTGTGAATAAATATATGGCATTAGAGTGCAAAGGATCATAGTCTCATACCCATTGTGGTCCATGGCCTTGAAAGTGAAAAAATTTCTAGTTCATTGTGGGCAAGGGCGATAAAATAACTGCTATAATAAGCAAGTTACTGAGATCCACAGCCCAAAACTTCACCCCATAGCCATTTGATGATAAATAAAATAAAAAGTAGGAATATAAATTGCCTTTGTCAAGCCTTGATTCCCATGGACCACGGTTCTCTTTGGATCATCATCAGCCAGTTACATAACCAGCAATCCGGCCCAATAAAAAAACTGAATAAATCAGGATTTCCTTTTATATTCAAATTCTACAATACAGTAGGTAAGTCGGCCGTATATGAAAGGCCATTTGACAGCAATGTTTAAGTATTGTTGTTTATTTTTTAGTGTTGTAGAAATACGTGTTTGAATGTTATAAAAATACGTGTTAAAAGTGTTATTGCTATTTAAATACAGAAAATTGTCATTTAAACAATAATACCAATAACTCCCCCCACCTAGACTTTACTTTTTAAAATGATAACAAAACTCTAATTTAATTCTCATCAGGTCCAACTGAAATACTAATTAATGAGTAATTCTT
The DNA here is from genome assembly GCA_032727855.1 of Quercus ilex subsp. ballota. Lineage (NCBI taxonomy): Eukaryota > Viridiplantae > Streptophyta > Magnoliopsida > Fagales > Fagaceae > Quercus > Quercus ilex. Next base: position 30,999,689 of record CM064912.1, on the reverse strand, counting down.
AGGTATTTTTGGAGTATGATAAATGATACTTTCTTCTCTTATATTTATGGTGTGATTCGCTCATTAAATTCACAATAGAGTCCACTATAAACATGAAAAAACTTGTTAATTAGTATTTCGGTTGGCCCTGGTGAGAATTAAATTATATTTATGGTGTGATTCACTCATTAAATTCACAATAAAGTCCACTATAAATATGAAAAGAAGGAACATCATTTCTCTATGTTATGAAAATACTTAAGAAATTTCCCTGATTAGCAACCAATGATCCTTAATTTAATTTGCACCTCTTTAGTCTCCCCCCAAAGAGTTCAATTTCCCTCTCCCCATGACAACTGCACGTCACACGATTTAACTAATATGAGCAATTAGTTTGTCTATCAAGAATCAAGTCATTCTTGACACTTAACACTTGTGGTCATCATCATATACCACCACTCCTATTGTTCATACAAAATACCATTTCTTTTTATTTGAATAATTCCAAAGTGGGAATGTAAATCTCATAATACACGCATCTAAGGTGAATTGGACAGCTAATGTCAAATTTACATTTTGTAGCACTGATTCATATTTTTCATATGATGATGCATAGTATGTAGATATGAATGTATTTTTACATAAATGAGATGCTTTACTTTAGAGAAGTGTTAATTATGTAATATTTTACAACATTTTTTATAACAAATCTTAGGTGGTAGGTTATTATGGGTTTTTAATTTAAATCTATTACTGATATTACTTTCTTGCTCATAAGTAACAGTCTGTAACAACTTAATACCTATGATTTGTTGGGAAAATATTGTAAATGTAATATTTCTCTTTGCTTTACCGTATTCAGTGAGACTTGAGCACCGTAACCAACTCCCCATGTCATCAGATCGAGTTGCCACATCAACTATTTGACCTGATCGAATCGAGCTGACACAACATCATTTTTCTCATCACCAAAAATCAATTCTTAAGTTTATATGAATGTATTTACATACATGTAGAGTTTTACTTCACCGTATTCATTGAGTCTTGAACACCATGACTAACCTGCCATGTCATCGGATTGAGTTGTCACATTAGCTATCTCATTCTTATCAGAATTGAATTTAGACAGTTCATCATTTCCCTAATGACCAAAGATCAATTCTTTTTTACTTTGATGAGTTTATCTTTTGGGTTAAAAAAGAAAGGGCATTTGATATTAATAAGATTTCAAAGATAGCTGCGGTGGACAAAGTGATAAACCACCCAACCAATGTTGAGGATGGGAACTTGTTGCTATTTTATGATTACCTGTCTTATCTATTATACTTATCTATTATACTAACTCATATTATACTAACTCATTTTACACGGTTACTGTAGCTGTGTATAATAATTCTTTATTATTTTTCTCTCTCCACCATCATACTTCTTCTTCCCCCATCGTTCACAACATCCTAGGAACATCCCAGTAGAACATAAGAAGAAGGAAGAAGCAGAGGATAACCACCAACCACAAATCCAGCACCACCGGTCGACCTCCACCACCACAACCTACCACCACAAAACCAACATCAACACAAGTCACTTGAACAGTTTATAATCCACCAGAAAGTTGACCCAAAATCAATGGAAAATTAAACCAAAATCAACACAAACAATTCGAAAACCCAACTCAAAATCAATTCAAACCTAGCGGAAAACCATCCCAAACCATGATCTAAACCAAACCCAACAGAAAACCCACGTGAAAAACCCAATGGAGCCGCTATCCCCACCAATTTGCTGCCGCTACTACCGCCGATCTACTGCTGCCGATCTACTGCCACCAATCTGCTGTCGCTGCTGCTGCCGATCTGCTGCCGCTCTACCACAGGATCTGTCGTTGTTTACGAGTGTTTGAGAGAGGAAGATAGTTGAGAAAGGACTAAGAGAGGGAGTGATGCGTCATGCGTATGAGTGTTTGAGAGAGGCAGATATTTGTGAGTGATGTGTCATGCGTGTGAGTGTTTGAGAGAAAGAAATAAAAATGAAATAGAGATATTAATAAATAATAATAATAAAAGAATTAATAATATTATTTAAATAAAATATATTTTAAAATAGATAAATTGATGTGTGTATTTTGGAAAAGTGATAGTGTAAAATAGAAAAAGTAGGTTCTTAATGTAAAATAGACAGAAAAATTTAGCCGGACTGATGCAGATGCTCTTAGGTTCTAAAGATTTAGGATTAAATGTTTAGAATTATATTTTGTATGTGTTGGCAAACCGAGAGCAAAACATGTCTAGTCTAGGTGTTAGACAATGCTTGAAGGTGTATGTTTCAAGTTTCAAGTTCGAGCTGACTGTAGAAAAGAAGAGTCAGAATCTGCCAAGCTTGATCGATCGAATAAGGCCTGATTAATTGAGAATCGTAGAAAAAGAATTTCTACAGAATTTTAAATTAGGCCTAAGCCCTCAAAAACGTTTAGGGTTTCAATTTAACTTATCCACATATAAAAGAGAAACCCTACATACATTTTTCAAGACTTTTGGAAGACTTGTGTGTTACTCTTAGTGAGATCTAAGAAGTTTTGTACATTCTAATTATACAAATGTCTATCGAAGTAAGATCTACAATCAAGCGGCGGTAGATCCTAGTTGTTTTTACAAAGATCAACAACTGAGGGTGATCTGAAACCTTTGAGTGGGTCTCAAAGTCACAAGCGTAGGTGCTTGTGTTGTAGTAAATCCAAAAAGAGAAAGAGTCCGTGGATTCGGGGCTTGCACGTGATCGTGTCAGTAAGTTCTTACTAGAGGAAGTAATAGATTTAGGGTTAAATTTGATTGTAAAACTTCAATTCTCTTATAGTAGATTTGCTTTACCTGTTAAATTTGATTGTAAAACTTCTAGTGTGGGTCACTTGGTGTAACGGGTGGCATGGTGATTAGAGAACCAAACTCAGGCTTGACAGAATGGTAGCAAATGATGGTTGGATGAGGCTGTATCCTGAAGCAAGTGTACTCCATTTCTCAATGTCCAATTCCGATCACTGTATGTTGGTATTAGCCCTGAAATGTAACCAGCCTAGAAAGCCAATGAAAAAAAGGTTTATGTTCGAGGCTATATGGACAAGGGAGGAGGGTTGTAGAGATATTATAGGATCAGTTTGGGATCCTCTCAGCTGTGATATGGGGCTAACAATTACGGATAAACTGAGGCAGTGCCAAGATCATTTGCAGAGCTGGAATTGGAAAGTCTTTGGGCACGTGAATAAGGTTCTGAGGCAGAAACAGTCAAAACTTCAACAACTTGAAGCCACGGAATACGGGAATGAGAAGTCGGAGGAGATTAGGAAGTTAAGGGCAAAAATAAATGAGTCTTTACTTAGGGAGGAGATGATGTGGAATCAAAGGTCTAGAGCTCTCTGGATCAAGTGGGGAGACCGGAACACAAAATTCTTTCATGCCACAGCTAGTCAAAGACGAAGACGAAACAGGATAGCAGGGCTGCTTGACTCGGAAGGGGTGTGGCAGGAGGATCAGGGGAGGATTGAAGGGCTAATTTTGGAGTATTTTGCTGCTATTTTCAGGTCAGATTTCCCAACTTCCTTTGAGGCCAGCTTGAGTGCAATAAATACCTGAGTTACTCCTGAAATGAACGACGAGCTTCTAGCAGAGTTCAAGGCGGAAGAAGTGACATGAGCAATCAACCAGATGCACCCAACAAAATCTCCAGGCCTCGATGGTATGTCCCCGATTTTCTATCAAAAATATTGGGATTTGGTTAGTTCTGATGTTATAAATTGTGTCCTGAATGTGTTGAATGTTGGTGTACTGCCTAGTGGTCTCAATGAAACTTATATATGTCTGATCCCAAAAGTCAAAAACCCCCAAAAAAATTATTGAATTTAGACTGATAAGCCTTTGCAATGTTTTCTACAAAATAATTGCGAAGGTTCTAGCCAATCGGCTAAAAAAAGTCCTAGATGTGGTGATTGATGAATCTCAGAGTGCTTTTGTTCCGGGGAGACTCATCACTGACAATGTTCTAGTGGCGTTTGAAACAATGCATTGCATAGACCAAAGAAAGAAAGGAAAGGAGGCTCTTATGGCTATAAAGCTCGATATGAGCAAAGCCTATGATAGGGTAGAATGGGTCTATTTGGAAGCTATGATGAGAAGAATGGGGTTTCATGATAGGTGGGTGTCCCTTATGATGGTGTGTGTAACCTCAGTGACATACTTGGTCTTGCTTAATGGTGAACTTAAAGGTAAAATCATTCCATTTAGAGGGCTTAGACAAGGCGACCCTATATCCCCATATCTCTTCCTTCTCTGTGCGGAGGGGTTGACGGCTATACTGAAAAAGGAAGAGTTATATAGGCACATAAAAGGGGTTGCGGTGTGCAGGGGTGCTCCAAGAATCTCCCATCTTCTATTTGCGGATGACAGTATTGCATTTTGTAGGGCCTCCTTTGAAGAAGCTAGCCGGGTTATGAAGGTGCTTGAGGACTATGAAGGTGATTCGGGGCAAAGGCTAAATAAGGAGAAAACTTCCTTTTTCTTTAGCAAGAATACAAGTAGGGAAGTCTAAGATCGAGTGAAGTCTTTGTTTGGAGCCCAAATTATAAGACACCATGAGAGGTACCTTGGTCTACCGCCACTTGTGGGAAAGGGGAAAAGGAAGGCTTTTAACCGTATTAAAGATATGGTGGGCAGAAAAATTACAGGGTGGAAAAGAAAGCTCCTTTCCAATGCGGGGAGGGAGATTCTTATTAAAGCCGTGGCCCAAGCCACTCCTACTTACACTATGAGTTGCTTCAAACTCCCGGTGACTTTATGCAAAGAGCTGAATTCCATGGTTAGCAAGTTTTGGTGGGGGCAAAAGGATAAGGAACGAAAATTGGCATGGATCTCTTGGGAAAAACTTCGTATCCTAAAGATGGCTGGAGGTATGGGCTTTATAGACTTAAATACTTTCAACCTAGCACTATTAGCAAAGCAAGGTTGGAGGATCCAACAAAATCCAAACTCCCTTGTCCATAGAGTCTTTAAGGCAAAGTATTTTGCGGGAAGCTCTTTTAGGGAGGCACAATTGGGTTATAGACCATCCTATGTGTGGAGAAGTATCATAGCTGCCAAGGAACTAATTGTGAGGGGGTCAAGGTGGGTTATTGGAAATGGTGAGAAGGTTCACATTTGGGAGGATAGATGGATCCCAAGTCCAGATTCCTTCAAAGTGGTTAGTCCGAGGGGTCTATCTACAAATTATGTATTGGTTTCAAGCCTTATCAATAGGGAGACTAGGGGTTGGGATGCCAATTTGGTTAGGAATACCTTCCTCCCACATGAAGCCGAAATTGTGTTGGGAATCCCAATTAGTCCTAGGCTTCCTGCGGACTCCTTGGTTTGGGCTTGGACTCCAAATGGTCATTTCTCAGTCAAAAGTGCCTATAAAGCAGCCCAAAAGTTGTTACCAAAGATAAATCAGCATGGTGAAAGAGGGGAATGCTCAGATGGGTCTAAGTCAAAAGCCATGTAGAAGCTTATCTGGAATCTGGATTGCCCAAACATGATAAAACACTTCATGTGGAGGGTATGTAGAAACATTCTGCCATCAAAGTGTCGCCTAAAGTCTAAGGGCTTGGATGTGGAAACCAAATGTGATGTTTGTGGAAGGGAGGAGAATACAAGTCATATTCTGTGGGGCTGTAAAACAGCAGCTGATGTTTGGAGTGCAACAAAATTGAAGCTTCCTTATCTGCCTGATACTCATTTGGAGTTTGCTGATATAGTTTGGGAAATAAGGGAGAGAGGCTTGGCGGTAGATTGTGAATTGTTTGCAATTACGGTGTGGAGCTTGTGGAATAATCGAAATACATTAAGGCATGAAGGAAGAGGTAAAACCGCTGTTGAAATGGTTCGGATGGCTGCAGAATATGCTAAGGAAGTTAGGCAACTTCATCAAGTCCAAACCCGTCCCCCCCCCTCCAAGTAAGCTCTCGTGGTCTCCTCCAAACCCGGGTTGGTATAAAATCAATGTAGATGGGGCTATTTTTGGGAACATTGGATGCAGTGGCGTGGGAGTGGTGATTAGAAATGAGAAAGGCCAACTGATGGGTTCGATGAACAAAAAAATGCTGCAGCCGCTGGGAGTGTTGGAGTCTGAAGCTAAAGCCGTGGAGGATGGGTTACAATTGGCTTGGGATCTTGGACTCAATGATGTTATTGTTGAGAGTGACTCGCTAAGTATGGTGAATGCATTAAAGGGGCTGTGTTCTCCTCCTAGCTCCACCAGGAAGGTTGTTGAAGGCATTGAAATGACTCTAAGGCAGTTCAGATCTTGGAGGGCCTTTCACATCAACAAGGGCAGCAACATGGCTGCTCACTTATTGGCACAATATGCCAGACGGATAGATGAGTGTTTGGTTTGGGTTGAGGATACTCCCTCAGTTATTGAAAACCAAATTCAAAATGATGTAATCAATATGGAATGTTTTGTTTTTGAATGAAAAGCTCTTTGTGCTGTTTATCAAAAAAAAAAAAAAAAAGATTTGCTTTACCTTGAGGATTGCTAGTCAAATCCTCTCCAAGTTTTACCTTGAAATGGTTCATTTCATTAGTTTTCTTAGGTCATCATATCGTGGTGTTATTTACTTTCCGCTACTTTGCATGATATGATTTATTATTATTTAACCTAGATTTGAATAATTAATTTAAGTAATCACTTGGGTAATATATTAAGTTAAACAATTTGGTTTAAGGGGTCTAAACAGATCAAACATACTCAATAAAATAATATAAATTATTTAATAAAAAAATTTACTTCTCTCTCTTCTCTCATCTGTCTCTTTCCTCTCTTCCTCTATCTCTATCTCTATACTCTACAACAACCACCACATGAGAAAGATACAACCCTGTTAGTTTTACAAGCTCCTTCATTATCTTTTAGTCTAAACTTATGGTGCAATATTATTTTTTAAAAGCTTTGAGATTGTTTGTTTCTAAGTTCAGGTCTGCATATTTTGCCATGTTGGTACTCTGAAACTTTTTCTTAAACAGCCACAATGTTTATTTATATAATATATAGAGAACCCTACATGAATCCAAACTAATTAATAAAAGCTCCAAAGTACATTATGTTGAAAACCCATTTCACATCTTGCTCAAATTCCCATCTTAGTTTTTTACTTTTAACGAAATTGTTACCACATTTAACATTTTGGTATGTATTTTCTTTATAGATTCACAACCAGACTCACAACCCATTAAACCCACACCATAAACCCACACCACAAAACACTTCAAGACCCACTATACCCACGACCACATTACACCCACACCACCATCAATCACCCATCATTGCCAATCAACCACCACCCTCAATCACCTCCCCACTATCAATCACCCATCACCGCCCCAACCACCATGACCCAAATCTACCGGTCTACAAAACGATTTCAATGACCAAAGACCCAAGACCTAGAACCTCCACCACGACCCAAGACCCATGACCTCCAATATGAACAATACCTCCACGCCAATCTGAGAGGGAGACAAGCAAAATAGAGAGAGGAAAAAGAGAGAAGGAACAAACCTCAATAGTGGGGAGAGAGATGAATGATACAGTGAAATGTGAGAGAGTAGAGAGAGAAGATGAAGAGAAATGAGAGAGGAGAGAAACAATTTATTGGAATAAAAAAAATGCTTTTACAACTGTGGGGTGTGAAAATGCAATTTGGGGAGTTTTACAGTCCATTGTTGGTGCTCTTAGATAGGGGTGTCCACGGGTCGGGCCGGGTTGGGTTTGTGCCCGACCTGGACCCAACCCGAAATTTTCGAGTGGATGAAAACAGAACCCAAAACCAACCCGGAATGCTAGTCGAATCGGCCGGTTCGGGTCGCGTTGGGTTTTCGGGTTCACTGATCAGTTTCGGTTTTTATCTCTAATGCCGTTATTTTGGCCGGATTTGTTGAGATCTGGTCGATATTTGGCCGAATCCATTGAGATCTGGCCAGATCACGAAAAGATCTCGCCGAATCTCGTCGGATCTGGACTAGATCTCAACAAGATCTTGCCGGATCTTGTCCGATCTGATGGGTTTCATGTAAATTTTCATTGGATAACTTCAAATATCACCGGATTTTGTTTGTTTTCGTCGAAGAACCTTCGAATATTGCCGGAAGTTTCTAGGTTTATGATCAGGTCAGGTTGCTTGGGTTTTGGGTGAGGAAAACTGCCAATCGACCCAAAGGTGTTGGGTTTTGTGGGTGGCGACTGGCCACCGATCGTCGGAGTGTCGGTTCGGGCGATTTTTGGTTCGGGCTCAAGAGGGTTGCTCGGGTTGGTCGGGTGCACGGGTTCAGTGGACAGTCCTACTCTTAGAGCACTAGTATTGGTAGTGCTAAAAAGCTATATTACTATTTTTAGCACCACCAAATACCAAAATGTGGAGAAATTTTAAGGTCGTCATGGTAGACAAGTAACGTGGTCCACTATTTCATTAAAAGACTCACACTTGTTTAAAATTGCTTAGTCAGAATTTTAAAAAAAAAAATAGAAACTAATTACTAACTCAACAATTTTAAATAAGGAGTTTTTTAGTGGAATGATGGACAAGTAACGTGATCCACCATAAGGACTGTATAATTTCTCCAAAATGTAGCTACATTGGTGGAGCAAAAGTTATTTTTTTGCACTGAAAAAATATTAAATTTTTGTGTTCACATTACTTTTTAATAAAGAAATCTCTTTTGGTTGTGTTCACACGGCTTTTTAATGAATTTTTTTATATTATTTTAATTGAATAGCTAAATATATAGATCCATTGATGTTTTGTGTATTGTAAAGTGAGAAAATAAAATAGATAAAATAACTTTTTGTGGAATCATATTACTAAATTTATGGCTCCACCAATATAGATGCTCAAATGCTCCAAAAGTATATGATATAATTAAGCAGAAACCAATAATGAGTTGCCCAATCAATCATCCAGCTAACGTTCAAAATATGAAAGAAAATAGTTGTTTGCTTGTCCAACTAACATTCAACATACGTGTACGAAATGAGTTGATTTCACATGCTAATTTGTCTACTTCTAATGGGCAACGCTCCTCTTATTTAAATCGCTTTCTCATTTGACACATTAGTTAGGAGTATTTCTACCAACATAACTTTTATATATAAATATATAACTGAGAGGGAAGGGTTTAATTGTATCACGCCCCTTTTATGAGTAGTAAAGTTTTTGCAACTCGTGTTCTTTTTTTTTATACAAGATAGAATTTCTACTCTAGCCTAATCTAAGTGTATATGTGTGTGAAGTTCCCTCTTGGAGACTTGAACCCCGGTCCTCGTCTCCCACACCCCACAAGTACTTATACTTATGGAGTGATCATCGCACCAAGGGTGTGCGGTGGTTGCAACTCGTGTTCTTTATTGCAAGTAGTAGTGTAATTGGATTTTTCGATGCTTGTATTAAGTTCGATACTTTTATTACCTTCTTCAATTCATGCAATAAATTTCTTCAATATCTTTGTTGTTAATTCTATTCTTAATAAATAAATACTACTGGATGTCATTTAAGCATGATATATTTGGGTTAGAAAATGCAAAATTCGAATTGCTCCGCACTTGCCTTTTTCCTTTTTGGACCATTTTTGGTTCAAGCCTGCGTCTTGTACTTGTCATGCCTAAAGAGCACCATCTTGAATCTTGATTGAAAGTAAAAGTGCGCTTAATTTTAATGCAAAGTAATGGAAGCAGAATCCAACTCAACCAATATGGTGTTTGTAATTTGTACCTCTTAGCCATGGTTTACAAAAATAGTTGCATCAATCTTTGTCAGTCCACTAATATCCATGATTCCCTTATGACTCTATTTTGTAAGGTAATTATGTGGTAGATAAGTTTCTTTATTAGATTGCAAAAAATTTCTGCCGAGAGACTTGTAATTACAATTTGCAGTGAATATTTTTTTATATTTTCAACAGAGATATTTAGATTTCAAATCTCTCCATCAATTGCTACTTACGACTCCAAATGCTTCTCATCAACACAACAAGAATGCTAGAGTTACTAACATATAAATTGCAACAAACTTTCACTATATTATTGCGTAAAAGAAATTTTGTATCTTACTAATAACTCTCTTTCCTAAAATTAAACTGTGAAGGTGTGAAACTCAATCCATTAGAATTGCAAGATTGTTGGATAATCATAACTAAAATGAAACTTAATTTTTCTAAGTTTCTTTTTTTCCTTTTTTTTTTTTTTTTTTTTTGAGTCATATTTGATGGGTTTAATCCTAATCTTGAATTCTTTCTATTTTTTTTTTTTTTTGGGTGAAAAGATGATATCATTAAACTAAGAAGAAACAGCAGAAACAGAACACAGTCTGTTAAAGCATAGACCATTGTAATCTTCAAAAAACACAAAAATGTCCACAGGCGGACTTTCAAAGATTCTAAAATCTAAGTCTTGATTAGCACCTAACCTTGCAAGAGCATCTGCACATTGATTCGATTGGCGGAAGCAGTGTTTAAATTGTACCTGCTGAAACTTGGTGATGAGCATCCTACAGTCATCCAAAATGGGAGAGATCACATCCTTGACATAGCCCGTCTTGCAAAAAATCTCCACAATGGATTTAGCATCCATTTCTACCATAAGAGAGGGAATATTGTTCCTACACAGCAATAATCCATCCCTTAATCCCTATAATTCAGCCACAAAGCTATTCGTGCTCCCTATATGCCTTGAAAACCCAGAAATCCACTCCCCATGACTGTCACGCACAACTCCTCCATAGCCAGCCATGCCCGTACTACTTGCTGCGCACCCATCCGTATTTAACTTGATCCATCCCTCAGGAGGCTTCTCCCAACGACACGCAACAACCAACCTTGGCATGGGGCACCTTGGAAAGCTAGCACAGTACATGAACTCGGTGAACAAATTCTTAATTTCAATCAATAGCTTCCGATTCTGACCTTTACCAGTGAACACCATCTGATTTCTACCTTTCCAAAACATCCAAATAGCAAAGGAAAAAAGCATACTCCAATGGTTTCTTCCATACATCGCCCTGCTACCCTTACTCCCATTCATAGTTAACCACTCTTGAAGACCGCTTCTCCAAAAGTCTTGATTTGTGTTTTTAACACCCAGTTGCAACCAGACAGCCCTAACCTGAGCACAATCTCGAAGAGCATGCAAAATTGATTCCTTATCTTCATGGCAAATAGGGCATAAATCATCAGCTTCCATCCCCCTCCTAACAAGACATCCTGTGACACCAATACTATCATGCACACATCTCCAAATAAATGTTTTAATTCTAGGTAAGGTATTAATTTTCTAGATCCACCTCGTAGATAAAGCAGGAATATAATTTGTATGTTCAGCCAATTTGTAAGCACTTTTAACATCAAACCCACCTCTGGAACTACCAGCCCATACTAATCTGTCAGTCCCTCTACTTGTGATAGACACTGGAGTAGCTAGGATCAAGTTCTTAATGTCCACAGGCAGAACAAAAGGAACACGACCCCAATCCCAACCCGATTCAGTCAAAACATCCTTCACCTCAAGTAATTCAGCTTCACGGGTCAATGTCCCTAGGATCCTATAACGAATGGAGACCCCCTTTAATCCAATTCCCAAACCAAAAGCTCTGATTACTGTCTTTACCCCCCAACCACATACTACCTTTATTGAACACCTCCCTACCTCTCTTCATAGCTGTCCATATCGGAGAGCACGAAAGACGATCTGCATTTATGGCCCTTACTCTTCTACCAGAACAGTATTTTTGTTTTAAGACCCTAGCCCAAAGCATATCTTACTCTGTGTGCAACCTCCAATTCAGTTTTGCAAGTAGAGCAGTGTTCCTCCCTTTTGCCGTTTGAAGACCAAGGCCACCTTCCTCCTTAGCTCTAGTCACTTTTTGCCACCCAACCTAGTGCATCTTCCTTTGATTCTCCGTAGTACCCCACAAAAAATTTCGATTCACCCGGTCTATACCATCCAACACTCTTCCTGGAAGAGCAGTACACTGCATTACATAGGAAGGAATAGCCGCTGAGGATGCTTGGATAAGCATCGCACGCCCTGCCAGAGAAAGCAAATTTGCTTTCCAACCCGCTAATTTCTGTTTTACTCTGTCAAGAATAAAATTATATTCTCGAGGAGATATACCCGGCTGTCTAATAGGGATACCCAAGTACTTCCCTAGGTAGGGAGTGGAAGCAAAGTCAAGAATGTCACAAAAAGCCTCCCTATCATCCATATCAACATTGGGGGGAAAGAAAACCCTCAACTTAGCTTCACTGATTGTTTGCCCTGACATCTTGCAAAACTCATCAAGCACATCCCTAACGGTGCAGCAATTAATATTATCTGCTTCGGCAAAGAGAACCAAGTCGTCCGTAAACATCAAGTGGGATACTGAAGGGCCTCTTTGAGAGACTTTGATCGGACTCCAGAGCTTAGCACTACATTTTTCCTCAATGAGCTGTCTAAGAAAATCCATGCAAAGAATGAAGAGATAGGGAGAAAGGGGATGCCCTTGCCTTATCCCTCTTGAAGGGTATATCGGCTCCAACGCTTCCCCATTAAAAACAATCGAAGTAGACACCGTCGTCACACAACTCATGATAGTATCGATCAGGTCAGTAGGCATATTAACTCTAATAAGCATATCTCAAATGAAGCTCCACTCCACTTTATCATACGCCTTCTCAAGGTCAATCTTCAAAGCCATGTACCCAACTTTCCCTTTTTTTTTGCTGAGAGAGTGGATGACTTCTTGCGCTATTATAGCATTATCAATACCCTTCCTACCCGGAATAAAAGCCGACTGGCATAGGAAGATGAGCTTGTCCAGAAACGGCCTCAACCTGGCAACAATAATTTTTGACACAATTTTGTACACTGTGTTACATAAGCTGATAGGTCTATAATTACTGAGAGTCTCTAGACCTTGAATCTTAGGAATGAGTGCAATATGTGTCGTATTGAGGTAATCCAGAACTCTCCTATCAGTAAAAACTTTTTTAACTTCATTGATAACGGAACTGCCCACAGTAAGCCAGAACCTTTGAAAAAACCCCGCATGCAGCCCATCCGGCCCAGGAGCCTTAAAGGCTTTTAAAGACCATAAAGCAGCCTTTATTTCCTCCTCCGACACCTCTCCACTAATACTACATTTCTCCTCCTCCGATAACCTGACCTGCCAAGAAGAAATACTAGGAGGAAGGGCAGGAACACTAGAGAAGGATGTGGTATAAATATCACTGTACCCATTCTTCACAAATTCTTTGACATCCTCCTCCTGATAAATCCACTCACCCACTGCATCTTTGATAGCCAAAATCTTGTTCCTCTTTCTTCTCACCAATGTAAATACATGATAGAAAGCCATATTCCTATCCCCTTGAATCATCCAATTAACTCTAGATTTTAATGCCCAAATTTCCTGTTCCTGATTCAGAACAGTATCAAAGTCCCTAAGGAGGTCATTCTCCAAGTTAAGAAGAAAAATTGAAGGTTGCACAGCCATAGCTCTCTGGATGCCATTTAACATTGCCATGATGTTCTTTTTCCTAGCAAACACATTACCAAACTGATCCTTATTCCACCTGGTAGCCTCATTAGTGAATGACTCAATAGCCTGCATCAAGCCTGTACCCTGCCTCCAAGCTTGATTAACAATGGTAGGGAAGGTGCAATTAGACAACCAACAAGTTTGAAACTTAAATAATTTCCTCCTATTCTCATGAACTCTAGGTTGCAATTCCATCAGAATCGGAGAGTGATTGGAATGGCACCTCGTAAGATGGACCTCACGGGCCTCAGGGTACATTAAACACAGTTGAGAGTTAACAAAAAATCTATCAATCCTCTCCTGGATAAGAGCCTGAATCTCCCTTTTGTTAGTCCATGTAAACCGCAGACCCGAAAAACCTAAGTCAATCATACTACAAGCATCCAGACACTCCTTAAACTGAAGGGCTCTATTTACACTCAGCCCCTTTCCTCCAAATTTATCTCCCTCCATTAACGGCTCATTAAAGTCACTCGCCATAACCCACGACAACTCATGGACTTCAGCCATCATCTTAAGATTACCCCATAAAACCTGCCTTTTAGCACACCTAGGACTAGCATAAATCGCAGATAATAACCAGTTAAGGTTAGAGGATCGTACCTTAACAATCGCTTGAATTTCTTGCTCTGTGTTTGCTAACTGAGATATCTCCACTCTATCTTCATTCCACAATAGCCATAGCCCACCCGCATAACCAATTGTATTGGTATGAATAGCTCCATCAAATGGCAAATTGTCAGTAATTTCCTTCGCTCTGTCTCCCCCAACCCGAGTCTCCATCACTATTAAAATAGCTGGATCGTGATTACGGACCAACTCTCTAACATAACTTTTGAAGGCGGGCTTCCGCACACCTCTGCAATTCCAGGCAATAATATTCATAAGGGGAATGAGAACAAGGAGTGGATACTCATCAACAGGACATAGGATCTTTACCACCGCCCTCAAGACCCAATCCAGTAGCTTCAAAACTTTCTTCAGTGTTGCACTCATGCCCAACACCTCCAATAGACATACCCACCACGGATTGCTCATGCTCTTCCACACGGGGACCACCATAGCGAACCCACCCTTCATCGACCTTGCTATGGTTAACAAAAGCATCATCATCCATGTTTTCCATCTCCGATGACATACCCAGCTCCAAACCCAGATCAGAGTCGCACAGCTTTCGACAGGCGCGATCCTTGGAATCTCCGCCACCTTTGGTTTGACACTTCAGTGTTCGCGGTTTGAACTTCAGTGACTGCTCCTTGCTTTAATTTGCCATTGGAATAGGCACGGTTCAGCACAGATGTGGATCGCAGAGATTTTTTGGCGGCTTGGAGATCAGGGGAACTGCCTCTACTATCAACGATATTTGTGTTTGCCCTTGACCGAGCTAAAGCTTTCTTACCTTTAACTGAAGCTTGTGGGCTGGGCTTAGTGACCGAACTGGCCTTCTCCATCATTATAATCTTCTTCCCATTCTCAGATAGTTTTGGGCTTAGACTCGAAAATGTTAGGCCTTTCAACTCTTTAAAGCCTTCCAGCTCCGTGACACTACAAGCCCCATGGGCCCCATTCCTCACCTTAGGTGGAGAAATTTTTCTTTTGATCTCTCTTGAAGGCCCAACTATTTCATCCCTTGAATACCCTTCTCTAGTCCATTGAACATTTCCAACGTAACGGCATGGTTGTGGTCCTAAATTAGAGTTTTTGTTTTTTGCTCCATTCACCTTGCGCTTCACCACGATCCACGGACCATACGTACTATGATGTACGTTGTCCTTAACATTACCCTGTATGTTGTCAGGCACGATCCCACTGGGTCCCTCATCTACCTTGTCAACATTAGCTCCACGAGAATTGCATGACTGGGAGGAATTGTTCTTTTCAGCTTCCATCCCCACCGTCTCCTTCGGCGGCACATCTTGGCGAATTGAGTACGAACAGCTCTCTCACTTATGGCCAACTATTCCATAGTCAAAACACAGCTTCTGAATGCCTTCATAGCACACCGGTTGCTTAAGCTTGCCAATCTTGATAGTTGTAACTAAGGGCTTAGTAACGTTGACTTGTACACACAACCTAGCGAACCTACCTCTCACTTCCGTTGCAGTGTGAGTATCCACCCTTAACACATTCCCAATGGCTTTCCCAATTAGATAGAGTGCTTCAGCATTGTAATACTCTATTGGCAGCCCATTGAGTCTAATCCAAACTGCAATCGAGGACACATTCGCCAACTCCGGTTTGAAATTCGGTTCATAAGGTCGTATGGACAAGAAATGTTCGCCAATAAACCAAGGCCCCTTTTGCAGCA
This sequence comes from Quercus ilex subsp. ballota, assembly GCA_032727855.1. Lineage (NCBI taxonomy): Eukaryota > Viridiplantae > Streptophyta > Magnoliopsida > Fagales > Fagaceae > Quercus > Quercus ilex. The sequence continues at coordinate 30,983,814 of CM064912.1, read as the reverse complement.
CAGCTTCAAAATCTTCTTTGAGAGATAGCCGAATGAGAAAGAACCTGAAGCCTAGATCCACACAATCAAGTCTGCCTGCTGGTTTCCATAAAGCTAGGAGTCTTGTCTGAAGAAAGTTGAATCCAATCGACCTTCCATACACCTTAACAATCAACGCCCTTGCCCACGGGTGTCTAATTTTTTGCTTGAGCTCTTTCAAAAACTTTACAGCAACCAACCCTTCCCTAAGAGCCTCTACTTCATCATCCGACTCTTCATCATCCTCCATGAGGTCTCCAAAGTTAAAAGCTTGGGTGTATGCACTAGGAATCTCACCCACAACCTTGTCCTTGAAAGATATAGCTCGACTCCACATACCTTGGGGCTGGTTTGGAGATGAAGGTCTTGAATCGCTGCTATTGCTGAAGCCGGCATGATTCACATTCTTAACCTTCTTGTTGCTGTGAGCCAGTTCCTCCTGTTCTTCACACGAAAGGGAGAGAAAGGAAGAGCTAGCCATCTTTTGCCTACAGAACATATATCTTAATTCTTTCTACTTTTATTTATTACAAAAAGATGTCTTTCAATTTAAATTGAAAAGGCAGTGTATCCTTATTAGTATTTTAAAATGAATTCTTAGGATGGAAGCCAGTGAGTTCTAACAGTACTCCTTTCTCCTACGAAAATAAAATGGCATGCGAGGTTGTCACTGATCAAGACCCACTGAAAACGATATGTGAACTGTTAAACTTAAAGTAACTCAAATTGATGGAGGATTAAGGAGACGAAGTCTTAAGTAGGATGCTGACAAAACAATCAATTAAGATAAGGTTAATGATAATTACCATATTGGAGAGGAGAGTCTGGATTCATTCAGGTCATTGAATTTGAAGGGGACCAGAGAAGCAGTGAGTCATATGCTTGCTTTGCTTGCCCCAATGCAGTGTGGCTCATTCATTGTTTATCCTATCCATTATCCATATAGGGGGGGCTGAATCGATAATGGGATTCTCCAATGAAATCGTACAACGCAAATGCAAAACAACAGCTTGTTTGATATCATAAGACACAAATTCATTATTAATTAGAGGAATAGTACGGTAAATGTTTACTTTTGCTTCTTGTTTTATGCCAATGAATATAGACCTATAGCTCTCTTTTGTCTTCTCTGACCGATTTGTAGAATATATCTTTTCTAATCTATTATTTGAAGATTTATAAGACTATTTATACTATTATTTAAACAAGTAACATGATTTATTAAAAATTTTATGTGACTAAATTTATACACTGATACTCTCTTTAATCGTCACATAAATAGTTTGAAGGAAGATAGCTCCAAATTTTTTCTAACCAACAAATTCTAAGTTTCACATATATTTTCACAAATCCTCTCTTCCTTGTGCTATGATGGCATAAATGAGTAAGTGGGTTAATCATTTTTTTTTTTTAGGAAAAGAGTAAGTGGGTTATTCAATATAGGAGATTGTGTGAAATTTTATATAATACAATTGTAAAATTAATAAGAAGTGTTTGTTTGGAAATTACTTATTTTTGGTATAATATTTGTATAATGTGAGATAAAAGGATAAAAGCTAGCTTATTTCTAAAAAATTGAAAGTTAAATTATTTGAAATAAAGTTGAGACAAAAGTAGTGTAGAACCTGCAAACAGTAGCTAAGTTAAGCAAAAAACTAACTTTTAATTGGTTGCCAAGTGCACACTTATAAAAATCATAATTTTAATTTTAAATAATACTTAAGCTAAATCATTTAGTGTTTTATTTAATTTTTAGATTAAATTCAAATATTTGGTTGCATTGACCAATGTAGTGCATAATTAATTTAATTGTCCTCGAAGGAAGATAACACATTTTACAGTCACATGGTTAAATCTAATTAGAAAATTAAGATATAATATAACACCTAAAGAGCTATACATAAATTTCTCTATTTTTTCTTTTATCAAATATAGAAAAAAAAAAACTATTTGAATAGACATGTTTATTTATTTTAATTTGTAGATGAAAACAGGAAAAAGGAAACAAATCAAAAAAATTATTTAATATTATATTATTTCTTTTTTTTGAAAAGGGGATGATATGGAATTATTTAATATTATTTAATATTATATTATTTCTATCACTTTAAATATATTCGTTTTCATATAAAAATGTCAGAATTTTATAATAAAATTGATAACACTTTTAAAATTTTCAACAAAATATCACCCTAGAAAAAAGTGCAAACTAAAAAGTTTTCTACTATTATAAAAACAATTACACCAATGCATTAACAATTTAAAATTAATAACAACTATAGCATTTCCTTACAATAAATTAGCTTCCTCTCTACACACACATGCAAAGCATTTCAAGTGAGTATCAATTTGATCCTTGAACTTTCAATTTGAATAAGTAATCCCATGTAATTTAGTTTTGTAACAAATTAAACCATTTTTTAGCATTTTTTATATTACAGATTAACACTTTTTTTTTTTTTGAGAAATTAAAGACTAACACATTTAGTTACATGAAACCCACATAGTTTTTGTTTTTGTTTTTCCAAATTATAAATTATTTTGAAATATCATTATTATCGTGTACACATTATATGATTAAATCTATTAATTTTAGCACAAAAATACTAACAAAAGTATAACTTGTTACAAACCGAATGTGCATGATTAATTGTTCAAACTAAATGTCCAAAGACTAAATTGACACTTATGTCAAAATCCATGAGTGATATTTATAGAAAGACAAAATGTTCTTCCAATTTGGTTTGGTGGAAAATTTATTCAACTCATTTTATAGCAGTTTAGAAGATTACCCATGTATATTTTTAGTCACATTAACTATTTAAAAGTCATGTGACTTATTTAAATGATTTGATAACTCATATGATTTTAATACATATATATGAATGGTGTTGTCAATGGACACATAATAAGTTGGAGGGGATTCTTCAAACTTGGCTTAGAGAAAAATTTTGTACACAAAAAGTTATCTTGTACCACAAAAACAAATACACCTGTTAACACACATTAAAATTAGAGTGATGTTCATTTTCAAAAAAATAATAATAAATAAAGTGATGTTAGAAATATTATAAATTTTTGAATCAATATGACATTTCACCTATCAAAACAAATAATAAATTTTACCAAAGATTTTACAACTAGGATTGAGTGACAAATCATGATTAATATATAATAAAAATGACATAAAATTTGTTGTACATGTAACAGTTTTGCTATTGAAAAAAAGAATTAAGACTTTTATTTATCAAGTTGTCAAGTTATAGTAACATTTGTAAGTTTCAATTAATTCAATTAATATCTTGACTTCATAATAAAAAGTAATCAACCAAAGTCTACACAAAAAATTAGAAAATTCTAGGTACTCTTGAAATACAGAGAAATAATTCTCTTTTCTTTCACATTCACGGTGGACTCCACCATGAATTTAATAAGTAGACTCTATCAGTAATGTGAGAGAAGGGAGTACCAAGCACCATTTCCCATGCTCCAAAAATACCTAAGAATTACTCCAAAAAATTAGAGAGTATTTGGTACATGCACTTAAAAACTAAAAATATGTGCTTGAAAACTTATATAAAAATATGTATGAGTGAAATTTTATATAAAAATATGTATAATATTATTTAAAAATTAAAAATATATGTTTGAGTGTGTGCACCGAACGAGACCTTAATTTGTATCTAGATTTAATTTGTTATTTGCAAATAACAATCATCATGTGATTGACCCTTAAACTAGCGAGAATGTTTAGCATTTGCCCACGTTAAATTCACCTTCCCCCTTCCCCACACACAGCACAAGGCTCTGTTAAAAGATCCATTTTCAATTCTTCATCCACACACACCACCTCTCACCACCATGGACCAATCTACCACCTCCACCACCACACCTCTCCTCTCAACCCCATGGCGCCACCGTCTCCGCCTCAAAACCTCCCTCTCCTCCGAGCTCTCAGGCGCCGTGGGTGACCTCGGCACCTACATCCCCATCGTCCTAACCCTCACCCTCGTCTCCCACCTCGACCTCGGCACAACTCTCATCTTCACCTCCCTCTACAACATCGCCACTGGTCTCCTCTTCGACATCCCCATGCCAGTCCAGCCCATGAAATCCATCGCCGCCGTCGCCGTCGCAGAATCCTCCTCCGGCCACCTCACTGTCCCCCAGATCGCCGCCGCTGGTCTCTCCACCTCCATCGTTCTCCTCTTCCTAGGCTCCACTGGCCTCATGTCTTTCCTCTACCGTTTCCTTCCTCTCCCAGTTGTTCGTGGCGTTCAGCTCTCTCAAGGCCTTTCCTTCGCTTTCACTGCCATCAAATACATTCGCTATAACCAAGACCTAGTCACTTCCAAGTCTGGAACTCCTCGTTCTTTGCTTGGCTTCGATGGCCTTGTTGTAGCTCTTGTTTCTCTCTTATTTCTGATCTTAACAACTGGGGCTGGTGACCATCACGATGATAATCAAGGTGATCATGAAAATCAGACACTGCGTGCACGTGATGATGATGATGATGATTGCAGACAACCTCGGAGTCGTCGAGAGTATACGAGGTTAAAGTTTCTGTCTTCGATTCCTTCGGCTCTTATTGTGTTCTTGGTGGGGTTGTTTCTGTGTTTTCTTCGTGACCCTTCGGTTTTTAAAGATCTAAAGTTTGGTCCTTCGAAGATAAGCGTGTTGAAAATCACGTGGGAGGATTGGAAGATTGGTTTTGTTAGAGCTGCAATACCACAAATTCCTTTATCTATATTGAATTCAGTGATTGCGGTTTGTAAGTTATCTGGGGATTTGTTTCCAGGCCGTGAGGCTTCGGCTATGAAAGTTTCTGTGAGTGTTGGGGTTATGAACTTTGTTGGGTGTTGGTTTGGGGCAATGCCGGTTTGCCATGGTGCTGGTGGGCTAGCAGGGCAGTATAGATTTGGGGGTAGGAGTGGCTTGTCTGTGGTGTTTTTGGGAATAGGGAAATTGATTCTTGGATTGGTGTTTGGGAATTCTTTTGGGATGATTTTGGGTCAGTTTCCGATTGGGATTCTTGGGGTGCTTTTGCTTTTTGCTGGGATTGAATTGGCTATGGCTTGTAGGGACATGAACTCAAAGGAAGAGTCTTTTGTGATGTTGGTTTGTGCTGCTGTTTCTTTGACTGGATCCAGTGCTGCTTTGGGGTTTGGGTGTGGGATTTTGCTCTTTTTGCTTCTGAAATTAAGGCAAAAAGTGGACTGTTGTGGTTATGGGTTTCTCAGATCCAACAACCCTAAATCTTCCGTTGATGGTGAAACTAGTAGCATCATTCCTTAGAAATTTCTGTTTGCAGGGCAATATTAGTAGAGTAATGTAATTTATTTGAAGGGGGAACATTCTCTCTTTTTGGATTTTACTTTTTCTTTTTGCTAGGAGTTCTATAAATTAGTCATGTTGTATATAGAAGTGATAATTAGTCTGATTTTGGTTCATGCTTTGGGAAAATATCCTTGAACCGTGGGTTTAGTGCAAGCCATTGGGATAGAACCAATTTGGGCAGTAGCCACTGGTGGCGTTTCTTGCGATTGGAAAATTTCATTCTGGTTTGGTATTGTAAAAATCATGTGAAAATATTTAATTAGTTCCCAATTTGAATCCATGGGTTGGGGATGCTTTTTTTAGTTTGCAGGGATTTTGAATTGGTTTGGCCCTCAGAGAGAACATGAATTCAATGCAAGTCTTTATGTGATGGTTGTCTTAGCTGCTTCTTTATTAGCACTTAGCAGGGTCTAGTGTTACAGTTTGCTTTGCGTTTAATGTCTCTGCCATCTAAGAATGATAATCTGAAGATTCTGAACATGGGAAAAGGAAATAACATTGTTACCAAAATAGTATCTCCAAATAGCAAAGAACTAGCTCTCAATGGGCCCAAATGAGCCCAAAGCTCGCCTATACCTACTCGGGCCAATCGAGGTCGAAGCTTAAGCAACATTATTTGGCAAGTATTGGTATGTGAACTTTTGCTATATAAGGTTAGTCCAAATACAACCTGACCGAATAAACACAGATTTGTTCATATATTTCGGACTTTTGTTTGAATACAATCTGACCCAAGGTAGTTATTGTTTGAATACATGTTAGGAGATTCCATCAAGTTGTCATGATTCTCTAATTTCATGATTTAGATTCATTTTAAATGATGCATATTGTTAGATTCAAAAAATAAAATTGTACCCATAAAGTGTACTCTCTCCATTTCCAATGAAATGAACAGAAGTATGTTTCTGTGCATGAAGGGTCATTAAAAATTCTGCCAGTACAATATTTTCTTTGTACATGGCTTTGTGTTAATAAATCAATTATTAACAAACAGCGTATAGAGAGATGATTCACAACATGCAACCTCTATTTAAGGTAGGTCATGCTCTCACCTCTACAAATCCATTCCATTACTCAAACCCAATAGACAACCTTTTTTTTGTTTGTTTGTTTTTGTTTTTATATAAAAGGATAGTGAAAACAAGCAACTATCACAAGGCCACCCTTCACATGTTTGAATCGAAAGAATTTGTTCAATGTCCTCCACTCCCATTTGAAAAAAAAAAAGAAAAAAGAAAGAAAGGAATCTTAGTCTATCACATTTATATTTATTACCCTAACCAATTGGTCATTTGCATTCAATGCTATGCTAGAAGCTTATAAAATTTTTAAAAAGTTGGATTTGGATTGGGTGCAAGGTATTGTTCAATCACGCCATATCTCTCACAATTATTTATTTATTTATTTATTTATCATTCTTACATTTTAACTTTCACTTTTTTTTTTTACTTTTCTCATTTTTTATTTTTATTTTAATGGTAGAGAACTAGAGATTTAAATTTTCTTTTTTCAACTTTAAATCTCAACAACCACAGCCCATGTTAGGCAAATTGGTACTTCCCCAAACCTTAAAGGTAAGGTTCATGGACCTAGGTTCGAGTAGTCCCAAGGTGGAGACGGGTAGGGTTATATTGTCAATTGTCAAAAAAAAAAAAAAAAAAACTTTAAATCTTAGCATTTCACAACTATTGCATTAGAGCATTCACATCAAAGATGTGAAAAATGCTGAAGTCTTATTTTAGCTCTCAACCCTGCAAAAACTCATTCACATAAAAGATGCTCTTCTTAAAATTTTTGATATGTTAGTTATAGTAGATTGCTATCTTTGGCAGTCTACTATAGCTCAAATCTTTAAAAAAATTAATTTTTTATTACACAAGTCAATTAAAATAACAATTATCCAGTGGTGGAGCCAAAAATTTATCCTTAGGGAGGCCATATATAATTTTTTTTATTTTTTATTTTTTTGTATGAAATCTAAAATAGTAATGTTCAATACTTCATAACTCAATATGTGCTATAAACAACAACTAAATACATGTTAATTTTTTTTTTTTTTTGAAGTGCTAAATACATGTTAATATAGTAGTATATATTGTATATTTTAATCAAACTAATCAAGTACATTTATAAATTATAATGCCATATCGTATATAATATATTTATTATTATTATAACAAATAATATATTATAAGGAAAATGAAAAAGAAAGCAAATGAAAAGTAAAGTAAAGAAATCAAAACAAAGCAAATGAAAAGTTAAGTAACAAAGAAGCACTGTACAGGGTTGAGGGGCCTACGGAAGCTTCAAGTTTGTCTTTTACTCTTTCTTGTCTAGTCTAGTCACACAAAACTTTTACTTTTATATTGTAAACACAAAATTGCGGCAGCAGTGGGAAAAAGAAAGAACTAAAAAGAAAAAAAGAAGAAGGCAAATGCCAAATGAGAGAGAGAGAGAGAGAGAGAGAGAGAGAGAGAGAGAGTGTGTGTGTCAGAGTCTTGTGAGCAAAATTTTCTGCAATTGTGTGGGGGACTTGGTGGTGGGGCAAATCAACAAAGCTGCTGACCTTTCAATTTTTCTACTAGTGTGGTACAAGTAAGCTTTAGATGTGTTGGGATGAAAATTAGAATTTTTTTTCCCTTTTATTTGTTGAGGTGATTGTCAAAATACTTATGTGTTTATTTTAAAGATAAGGTTTTTTTTTTTTTTTTATTTAAATTATTTAGGTTAATTTCAGGAAAAAAAAATTTCCTTAATTTTTTTGAAAACTTTTTGGAAGGGGGGGGGGGGGGGGGGGGCAAGGCCTCCTTAGTCCTATTGATCCACTGCAATTATCTCTCATATTCTCTCTCTTTCTTCTCTCTTTTCCTTGTTTCTTTCATAGGCCTCTCTCTCTCTTTGAAAAACCATAGCTCTCTTTCTTGTCTCTTTTCTTTCTTTCTTTCACAGGCCTCTCTCTCTTTAAGAAACCATAGCTCTCTCTCTCTCCCTCTCTTTGAGAAACCATAGCAAACTTATAGTCCATATGAAACACCAAGACAAACCTTCTTCCTATGCCACCCACTTACACCGACTCTTACCATGGCTTTGCCACCTCACTCGACTCCGATCAAGCCTATTTACTTGCCACCTCACTAGTGGGTATGGATTAGGCCATAAGCAACGACGTTGATGTGCTATCACTCTCTTTCTCTTGATGGTTGTTTTTCTTTTTCTTTTTTCGATTGTTGGTGGTGATGAGGTTGTGGGTTTGAGTTTGCGATTTTGGTGGGCTGTTTTTCTTTTTCTTTTTCTTTTTCCGGTTGTTGGTGGTGAGGAGGTTGTGGGTTTTGGTTTGGGTTTGTGATTTGGTTGTGATTTTGGTGGGTTGTTTTTCTTTTTCTTTTTCTGGTTGTTGGTGGTGAATGGTGATGAGGTTGTGGGGTTTGGGTATGTGATTTGATTGTGATTTTGGTAGTTGGTGGTCATGGTTGTGGGTTGTGGTGACAGTGGCAGTTGTTTTAGCTATGGTGGCGCCGGCTGGTGGTTTTATTTTTTTTTCTTTTTGGTGGTGGTGGTTGGTAGTGACTAGCCGTGGGTGGGGGTTTACTTGGATTTAGAAGAAAATGGTGGGTTTTTAGAGAAAGGGAGTGACACATATAAGAAGAGAGAGAAAGAAACATATAGAGAATAACAAAATAATATTTAAATAAAGTTGTAAAAATAATAGAATCTTTGATGCTGGGTGTATTATAAAGTGAGGTGTTAAAATAGATAAAGTAGTATTTTGACTTGTTAAAAGCCAAAAATTTTAATATTCTTGATGTGAATGCTCTTAGGTATTGTGCCTGATCTCAATCATAAAAAGTTAATATAATTTTTTCTAAAAAATATGTTTGCCATCCTATGTCAAAAAGTGACATTTTTTGGGAATCAAGGCCTCCCTTCTTGCCATTTATCCTTGGATAGGTTAAAGCCAAATTAGAAACATGCTTCACGGAGAGAAGAAAAAATACCATCAAGATTCAACCTTAATGTAATTGTTTCAAAAGGTTCTAAATTGGAAATTTGTAATCTAAATACTACAACCAAAATACATACTATATGTGAAAGATCGAAATTGTGTAAAAACACAAGAGCTGTTTAGACCCCCAAATTAAAGATTACGGCTAGATTGCTTTTACTTTAACTTATCTAAGTGCGGAATAAAAGTAAATGAAGCGCAATAAACCGATAACTACTCTAGTGCATAAACATGAACAACAAACATTAAAATATAGAGCACAAAAGTAAGGGAAGATAGATGCAAACACACGATAACACAACGATGTGTTATCGAAGAGAAAATCGAAGAACTCAGCAAAAAACCTCTCCGCTGCCCTCGAAGCAGTAAATCGATCCACTAGACAATAAGTTGGGATACAAGAATAGCAAGAGACCCTCCAGGCCTAATCTACCCAATGTACCTAAACTCTCCAAGCTCGTGCTCTAACAAGACTTCTCTGAACTATGTCTTGTCTAGCTTTTTGAATCCCGCAATACGCCCAATTGCATCTGCCAAGCCTCACCAACTTCTTTTGGCAAATCCCCAAAACTTCCCAAGCTCCAAAACACTCTCTACACTCTAAAAGGTGTGGGTTGTGTTTGGGTACAAATCTCCTTTCAATGTATGACAATGGGAGAGGGAAGGAGAAGAGGCTAGAATGATTTCTCACTAAGCATGTGTAGCTCTCTCTCTAAAAGATGGGTGTGTGTGTTGTAGAAAACTTATCTAGGGTTTTTCTCTCTGAATAACCTCATTTACATTTGTGGGTAATGAGGGTATATATAGTATGGGTGAAGGATAAGAAAATCACACTTAAAAATCCTCTAGGCAGAATGTTTCGCGACTACCTCGCGAGAAGGCCTTACTCGCGAAACTAACAGTCTGGCACGACTTTCAGCTTCCAGTCATGTGCTTCGTGGCTACTCCGCGGGTTAGCTTCTCGCGAGCTTCTTGCGACATCCACTTGATCTTCACTTAAGCTTGAGTCATCACCAACTTAATACTAAACCCAATACAATAAAATCCCACAAAATACAAAGAACAAAATTAAAGCAATTACAACATTTTTTGTCATAGAATAAAGTCAACATAAAATATAGTTGTAAATCATAACTTTACAATATGATAAAATTTGGGTTCTAAAAGTCATTGTTGCACCAAGTACCTACACTCTTTTTGTGCCAAGCGGATAAACTTCATTAATGATTTTGGTAAATTACATCATTGCTGTATAACTTTTGTTGTTTTCAAATTAAACCTTAAATTTGAAAAAGTTTATAGACCATGAGATTTTTAAACAGTATTTTCAATCCATACCTTCAATGAGTCACTATTAATTAAAAGTAATAATATTCATATATACCATGCAAAAGCATAAGACCTTTGGCACACTATCGGCCATTTAATTTCTGCCACCAAAATATTCAAAATAAAATTAATATTATATAAGCTCATGTTATGCTCAAATCTTCCTATAACATATTATATATTATTATATAATAAAAGTTGTGTATGAAGTAGTTCCATCAAAGAAATACCCTCTTCTTTTGTTATTATTCATTAAAATAATGTGAAACTCTATTCCTAAAACTTTAAAATGTTTTTAAAAAATACTATGACCGATTAAATTCTAATACAAAGTTTTTTGTTTTTATAAATTTCATTATTTATTTTATATTATTTCAATAATCTGCCCCAATTTGTTTTAACTATAAAAGTTGGATCTTATATGTTGTACTTGCATTATATAGCTCAATTTAAGTATTACAGGTTGTACAATATAATTTTGCCAATCTTATTGTATTTATATAAAATTATTAATGTAGGGTTGATAGGTCCAAGAATATATGTTGTGTCTTGGGCCTTGTATGAGAACGCTTAGTGGTCCGAGGACAAATAAACAGTAATGAAGATGTGAGACTTAGTACTCCATGAGCAAGCTACAAATGGGAAGGTTGGGGAAGGTAGGCTGAGGAGGAGTATCTCCTCAGCTAAACAAAGCAGAGGTCAGAAAGTGTATTCTGTCATCCAGAGTGACGTTCTAAAAAGTTCTATTGATAAGGATATGCATTGTGAACGTACAAGACAAATGGGAGCTAGGAAATATCTAAGAGAAAGCTGCTACCACTGCATTGAATGCTCTGTAACTAACTCTCTAGCTGCATTAATGAGGAAGTGATACCTGAATAGTAGTTTTCAGCTTTACAGCTACTCCCCAAACACTTCAGAAAGGTGTTGATGTGATAAGGATCAACACCAACAATCTAATTTACACGTGAAGGGTAGAGATGAAAGAAAAAAGATAGTATAAAATAGAAGGGAAGCCCTGTGAGAAAAGGATCGGAGAATTAAGAGAAAAAGACTGTAGTAATAAGAACTGTACTTGTAATCAACTTCAAGAATTATATACAAGAACTGACCTTCTCGGACTGCGGCGAGGACGATTTTCATTAGATACAACCAGTCCACTTTTACTTTATTGTCATTTGGACCCACTATAATCGTTTCCTAACTCATTAAAACCTAGTTTTCCCATCCACTATCTACAAATTTATTGTATTGGGGTCTATGGGCTTGGATCCTTTTAACTTTTGGGCTCAGGACTCAAACTGTGTCCTTACAATTAACATATATAGTTTACTTAAAATAATTCTATTATGAAGATTTAATAACATTAAAATACTGGCTTAACACTTAATTGTCAAAAGTTTCAATAAATTTAAAAGAAGTTTTATTATTTATTTTAAATGATTTTATAATCGATTTTTATCTTTGATTTTTTATATTAAAAAAAATAGTCTTATTTGATATGCATTCATCAAGTGGCTTAAAATATTTGTTCTTTAAAAAAAAAAAAAAAAATTTATCTGTTTTAATTATATTATTTGATTTTTTTTTTTCCATACAACATAATACTAGTCTAACATAATATTTAGACCAAGAGATGGTTCAAGCATCTTTTGCATGAAAAGTTAGGTAAATTTTACAAAATATTTAAAAAAAAAAGTTTATTTGAGCAATGAACATATTTGGCATGATTTGGTTATCACACTTTTTGGGGATGATACATAAAACATAAAAGATATGAATATTACCTATAATGCTAAAATGACATGGCTATTATTTAATGAAATTGATAGTAAAAATATTTAAAACTATATAGGTTAAAAAAATTTACAAATTTTGGAGGGAATTAATATGTTAGTATCAAATTGGTAAAATATTTATCTATTAGTCGCTTAATTAAGCAAAAAGTGATTTTGAACTAAAGAAAACTAAATTTATAAGTATTAAAGTTTAATTTAATACAACCTAAATATTTGGTGTTGATTTAAAGGATTGAATTTTATAGGCGAAACTACAATGTTGGTTTCTCAAGTTTACCCTGTGTGCGTAATTGGTCCGTCAAATTTGAAGCGAGTATAATTGGTCCCTCAAGTTTTAAAACTGAGTTGTATTAGTCTTTTTACTAGCTGCCATTAGTGATGTTACTTACGTGACTAATGAAACAAAATTCAATTCTCAAAGCTTTCAAAAAACAAAATTCCAAGCCCTAGCTACCATCGGCTCCAATTCCTTAAAAAACAGAATTAAGCAAGAAGCAAAACCAGAATTCAATTCTCAAAGCTTTCAATCTACACCTTCCACCAGCAAAGAAAAGGTTAACTTTTTGTAATCGAATTGGGACCAATGAGAAAGCAGGACTCCACCACCTTTTAAGCTATTTACTAATAAAAAGGCTTTTTTAAATTTTTTTTTTTTTTGGGGTATAAACAAAGGTCATGCAACGCAAACAACAACAAATCTATATAGAAAGACCATACTGATTCACAGACCAATGCTAAAACTTACTAGTCCCTTTCTTGATCTAGAAAGGAGAGGTGATAATTGTTGGCACACGAACACCAATCATATCAAACTTGAAGAAATAAGGAATCGGTGGCAGCTAGAGCTTGGGCTGTTGTCGGTAGCAGCTAGGGCTTAGGTCTCCATTGACAGTGGCAACTAGGGCTTTGTACAACAGTAGAAAATACTTTTTTTAATTTGGTACTGGGTTGTAAATATTGTTTGTGTAAATTTATTTTGTAATTTTTTAATGAAAAACATGTCATGTCATTAAAAAAAATGCCAAGTTATTGTTCCGTTAGCCACGTAAGTAACACTACTAACGACAGTTAGTAAAAACACTAATACAACTTAGTTTTAAAGCTTGAGGAACTAATTATGCCCACTTTAAACTTGAGGGACCAATTACGCACAGAAGGTAAACTTCAAGGATTAATATTGTAGTTTTGCAAATTTTATATATAGTACCCTCAAGCTAGCAAAAAACAAGACTAAGGTTGATAGGGGCATTACTGGTAATTGTCAAGGTACTTTCTAAAGTATTAACCATTGGCTAGCGCTCATCTCCAGCTCTGTTTCCAGCCTTTCATTTCACATATTATTCTCGTATGCCATATGTCCAAGCCTTCTCCCATCAGTAGTTGGAAGCAGAACTAAGACAATCCCGAAACTTCACTTTAGAGTCCAAGTATAGGAAGAATATGCCAATATGATTAAGGTTGGAAACATACTGAGCATGAGATTCCTTTCACTGGCTTTTTGAATCAATTGGCTAAACTAGATCTCGATTCTTATTGGTACTGGACCGAATATATGAAACATGTATTGTATGCTTTTGCTCTTTCTATGTCAGGGTTTGGCTTGGTTAAGTTGAAAATCAATTAATCAATTATTACCAATTTTTATATATGTCTACAGTATTGTTGGCTTGTTGGCTTGTTGGCATGTCCACATCTGCTTGGTGGGAACATTAAGATGCTTGTGATGCAGGCTTGTGAGTACAAGAAGACTAGTGTAGATACTTAAAAATTGCTTTCAAATTACCAAAATCCATCTTTTAAATGGACTTAGCTAAATATTTGACTAAATGTTAGTTTGAGTAGTCTTATACTAATGCTCTCATGTGTAATCTACCTGTTTGGGTTGTTAGTAAGTTAGTTAAGGTACCACCTCTTCATAGTAATCAACAGCTCTCCTTCTTTTAGGTTAAAATTTAGCTGTTAGTAAATTAGTTAAGGTACCACCTCTTCATAGTATTCAACAACTCTCCTTTTAGTTTAAAATATTTTAAATTTATAATGCATACACACTAGCTAGATCATTGGGTGGATATGGTATTAAAATATGGCTAAAATATAAATGGAAATGAAGAAATTATCATGGTTTTGAAACCGGACCGGACCGTACGGTCTGATTGGAAAAACCCTGAACCCCTCATCATTCCGGTTCTTTTAACTCAAGATCCTCTCTATGTGAAAAATGCATGAAACCGCTCAAACCATGGTCAAACTGTACGGTTCTGAGAACTGTGGCCGGTTTTAGAGGTTCACACGGTTCCATTTTTTTATTATATTTGGCTGGAAAACAGATATAAGTCCATAAAGAATTTGAATATAAAAAATACAAAAACAAATTGCGAGAGAGAAAAAGAAAATAGAGGGCCAAGAAAACAGAGAGCGGGTCTTACGGCTCAGGCCAAGCTCTTAAAAAAAAAAAAAAAAAACACCTAACCCATCGCAGACGACGCAACTCCTTCTTCTTCTTCTTTGTTTCTTCATTGCTTCTTCTTTCGTTCTTCATGGTCTCCTGCCTTCAATTTAAGTAGATGACTTCTTTCAACTTTATTTTTGCTTTTCGTATGGTGAGCCTAGCAAGTGTGACATGACAAAGCCTTGGAAATGACAAAAAAGAGTATGAAAGTTTCTGACTCATTATTATTATTTATTTTTACTATTAAGTTGGATTTTGAAACATTATAATAAAATTAGTGATATAAAAATTCATTTAAAAAAGTATTTATTTAGATTATTTTAGTCAATTTTTTTTACTAATTTAATATTTATATATATATATATTTAAAATAATTATTAAATTAATTATGACATTATCACGGTTCGACCTCAGTTCGACCTCAAAAACCTTAAACCTCTCTCTTTTACGGTTTAATTAATGGTCCAGGTTTCAAAACCATAGAAATTATCGGGTCAAAGATATCTCAATCTGAAACTTATTTGTTTACATTAGCTAAGTTAAAGTTTATAGTTTTGAAGAACTTAAAGTTCATAGTTCTAAAGAACTTGGGCCAAAGTTTCATTATTGAGGTAGCTAGCTTAGCTAACGTGATGGGTGTGCATGAGTCAGAATGGGACGGGTTAGAGAGTTGTTTTCAATTTGATATTACCTTATTTGTTTGAGAAATTCTCAACCAAATCCAACCATCAGAAGTGAAGTGGGTTTGTTTCGGTTGGGTTGAGTTTAAACTTTAAATATTTCAACTCGTCTTTTCATCAATTATTTATATATTTTTTTGATAAATTATTACAATTTGTATTATATGCCTAAATTTTACTCCAAATTTCCAAATTCATAAAAATTAATTCTCAAAATACCAATCTAAATTAAAATATACTACTAAAATAAGTGTAATAAAATAAAATTATATATATGCCAAGTTGGTTTGGGTCAGATGGGTTGAAAAAACTATCGACCCAACTCAAGACTAAAAAAAAGTTGCAATCCAACCTAACTCACCAATTCACAAAAACCAACTTTAGATATTGGGTTAGATTGGGTTGGTTTTGTAGGGTTGGTGGATTGGATGCACATCCCTAAATGTGACTTGTTTAGCCAAAAAACCTAATTTGACTTTGTACTTGGAATAGTGGTATACTTTAAATTAATTAAATTAATGGAATAACGTATAGGTTGACTTCTTCTTCTTCTTCTTCCTTTTTTTTTTTTTTTTTTTTTTTTTTTTTTTTTTGCGTTGAGAAATCGTATAGATTAACTTAATAGTTAATATCTTCTCCAAAAATTAAAAAAAAAAAAAAGTTAATACTTAATATTGCTTCATAAATTATAAACAAAGTGTTAAATTGAAATTATAAAGTTTTACTAGATAAGGATGATAGAATATTATATATACATATATATATAGTAAAAAAGATAAAATATACTAAAAAATGATAAAAAGTTATAACTTATGAGCATGTTTGTATAAATTCCCTATGATTTCTCATATATCGTTTAAAATATAATATACGTTAATTCATTTTTTTTCCATAATAAGATAAATTTAAATGATGATACCAAACTAAGAATTCAGGGCTCTCACACGTTAATCAGATTTTTTTTTTTGGTGAGAAGAACGTTAATCAGATATTGATACGGAGCTATCGTGATTATTATTATTATTATTTTTCTTTTGAGAAGAGATAGAAATTTGTATTAAATAACAGAAGGAAAAATTCGTATATATCAATAGTTTGGACTAAAAGACCATGTCCATCCAAGGAAGAGTGGACTAGAAACATTGAGATACTAACATATAATAACCAAAATAGAATAAGACCAAAAACACATAGGCAACGTTGCATTGTTATTTGCTTATGATAGTCTTCTAGTAGTACTATAGCTCCATTTATAATTTTCTTCGAATGAACTTGAACATTTTCAAAGCAGAATCTATTGCAAGCATTCCAAATAGCCCATACAATTACTACCCATCTTTCGAGCGTTTTCAGTCCCAGTTTCTCAATCACTCACCGAAACAACATAAAAAAATCATGCTCATCATTCGCACATTTCTACACTCTGCCTCGAACCAGAGAGAAATTATACAGTCTTCATGGTGGATAACGTGACTTGTCTGTCCATCATTTCACTAAAAGACTCCCATTTGTTTAAAATTTTTGAGTCAATAATCAGTTTCTGTTTTAATAAAAATTCTGACTTAACAATTTTAAATAGGTAGGAGTCTTTTAGTGGAATGGTGGATCATGTCACTTGTCCACCATGAGGACCTTATAATTTCTCCGAACCAGAGCCATATGTTCCTAGCAAATGGACATTCTCACAGTTCTTGACACACTATCTCTATTTGTTGGCAACATATCAACTTCCAAACATGTTTAGCGAGCATGACTAAATTAAAAGCATGTATATCTTGAAATTTCATCTCTCATTTGGGTTGAAGTTTGCTCTAATTAATCTAGGAAATCTTCTTCTCGTTTCGAGTTTGCCCCCACCAATATTTGACTAGAGCTAAATTTGATGTCATCACAAAGTGTCTTTAAAATTTTGAATATGCTCACCAGGTAAGTTGAAATGACTTATGCTATAGTTTTTATCAGAATTTCTCATCCCACCTTGGAACTAAAATTTTCCTTCCAACCCATTACTCTTTTAACAATCCATTCTTTTATACCTTTGACAATGCCCACTTTAGACTTCCCCCAATCATTGGCAAACCAAGGTATTCCTCGCACATAGTCATGACTTAAGCCCTAACAATTATGGATCTCGTCCTTCACTTCCGGTCTTGTATTTCTAGTGAAAAACAAAGAGATTTCTTTATTAAGTACCCGTTTGGATACAGTTGATTCTGCGTTTGCGTTTGCATTTTTTTTTTTTTTTTTTGAGAAGCGGATTTCAGACATGAGAAAATGGGTCCAGTGGGTCCCGTGCATTGTTCACGGGACCCACAAATCTCTTTTTTCAACAAAATTTTCATTAAAAATGGGTCTCACGGTACTATTCATACATTTAAAAATTATTTTGCTACAGTATATTCAATTTTCAATTTTTAGCAAAATAAGCAGTATCCAAACACATCCTTATTGCTTGACCCAATGCAACCTCATAGTGACCAAAAATATTGATTAGTTGTCGACACTCCTCCACTTTCGCCTGGCAAAACATTATACTAGTTTGCAAACAATGAGTGATGTGAACACCATACTTACAAGATAGGACACCTTGAATTTATTGATTCTCTGCCGCCTTCCTCAATAAAAAAGACAATCCTTCAGCACATACGAGAAATAGGTACGGTAAGAGGGGGTTATCCCGTTTGATACCACGATATGGGTTAATAAAATTAACCCCTAGGTTTTCCAGTTATAAGTACTGAATAGGAGGCTGTGTATACACTTTCCATGGTCAAGTTTACCCATCACTCTGCTAAGCTCAACTGTAGCATCATTTGTCTGAGAAAACCCTATTCCACTCAATTATATGCCTTATTTATGTCTAATTTCATTACAATCTATCCCACCTTATTCCACTCAATTATATGCCTTACTTATGTCTAATTTCATTACAATCTATCCCACCTTACGCCATCTTCTATTTACGCATTATGTGGAGTAACTCAAAAGCTATAGTAGCGTTGTCAGTAATAATTCTATCAAGAACAAAAGCACTTTAAGCATCAAATATCACATTTAGTTGGATAATTTTAAGTCTATTGGCAAGAACTTCAGAATAATTTCTGGACACTACATTACCCAAACTGATTGGTCGACAGTCTGTGACGGACTATGGGTTCTTCTTCTTTGGGTTCACAGCTATATGAGTGTAATTCATTTTATGCAATAGATGGCCTAAGTTTAGAATCGATAAAGTGGCCTTCGTTACATCAGGCCTTACAATATGCTAGAATTTCTAAAAAAAAGAAAGAGAATTTACCATTGAGTCTATATAAAAAAGTGCCGTCTTAACCTCCTCTGATGTCGCTGGAAAAGTGTTCAGTTCATGCCTGCTATCATAATAGTTGAGTTATCAATGACTAGAATCGCTATAATTATATCATTTTTTAGGGTGTCCTTTAAATGTTGGTTAGAAGTAGTCTTGAACTTATAACTTTATAGATTTATTGTGCCTTGAGAATCATTAGGCCGAACTTTGTGATTTATTATTCAAGAATTAAGAATGATAAAAAAAAAAGGGTAATGCTAAGGAGTGCCCTTAAGGCACTCGTTAATAATCAATTTTAGAAAAGTTTTGATACAACTTTTATGAGAAATGAAAAAAATAGTCAAAATATTAATTTTTTTTTTCATTTTCTATAAAAACTTTCTTTAAATGGATTATTAACATTTCTAAAAAAATATATATATATATATATATATATATATAAAGTATAATTGTATAAACTACCTCATGAAAAGCTCTCATTATAAATTTTCCTCTTTTTTTTTTTCCTGAGATCATTATAAATTTTCCTAGTTTTTTTTTTTTTTTTCCTGAGATCATTATAAATTTTCCTAGTTTTATTCATCATTGTTGAAAACATGAGGTGTCATTGCACAATTTATAGAAGAATTCCTACCCAATTAACGAATGAGAAGTTGATCTCGAGTAACGCTCGAGGGAAGCAGAAAGGTAGTTGAAAAATTAAAATGGGAAATTTCCTTCTCATTGACTCTGTTTCAAAAAAAAAAAAAAAAGGTCCCATTCAGTCTATTGCATTACACGCGCTTCGAAAAGTTGTGGGATAAAGAGTTACTATAAAGAAAGAAATTGGTCAGCTGCCCCAGAACCACTTCAACTTCACTCTTTCTCTCCCCAACCCCAAGATCTAGAGTTCAGACACAAAGCGAGGTTCTACCAAGTACCAAGTTCTTTACCAAATTTCAGCAAGTGGGGTTCATCTTCAAAGATATCTAAGCAAAGAGGACACAAATGAACAACCCCAATTTCAGGTTTGTCTTCCTCACATCAAATGTCTCATAGAATTGCCACCATACACTTATTTCTCTTACATGCTCCCCTGTTATTCATGGTTATGTTATGTAACTAGCTTCATGTGTATGCCTAGTGGGTGTTACTACTAACTACCAAAACTATACTTGTCCTATAGAAATCTCTGATAGAGCACTTGGGTTTTGAACTTTTCTGATTTTTGTTTAGTGGGTAGCTGAGATTTTTTGAAGAGAGTTATTAAATTTGAACAACTGGGATCATGAAGATTGCATCTTTGGCTATTTTTGTTTGGTGTGTGTATGGGCAATTGGTCTTGGGGTCTGCAAAGTCATACTTCTCTGAAGAAGATCCTGAAATCTACAAGTACGATAGAATAGATGAAGTGAAAAAAGAATGTGCTTCTGTACTATCTTCTGCCTCTGAATTGAGAGCTGAAGACAATAGAGTTTTTAGTATCAAAGAAGAACTCTTTTTTGTCCATGGGGATTGGAGGCAGGAGGCAGGTAAGGCTCCAATAATGCCATTTGATGATAGAGATGTGTTAAAGAATTCATCCGATGTTGTGGATCCATTAAATTTGGTTTCTTTTTGGGTAATGGATGTTGATCATGCCCATCGATCTAGGAAGTCTGTGAGTGTCAGTGGGTTCTTGGTCATGGGCATGACTCTAGCTGGTACATTTGAGAATAGTAGGTACCATGGAAGTCCTCAGTTTAGGATATGGCCTGGCCATTCTGAGCTCTCAATTGCCTTTGAAGGGATTTACACTGAATCAAAGAAAAATGGTGGGGAAAGAGTGTTATGTTTGTTGGGAAGCACAATGTTGCCATCTAGGGAGCCCAATTCTATGGATCCATGGGAATGGGTGAAGGTTTCTATTCCGAGATATGACCAACCTCCTCTTTTGCAAGATGATCGAATTCTGTTTGTTCTTCGCTTTCCCAAGACATTCACATTAACAAACCGGGCAATCCAAGGGGAGTTGAGAAGTTTAAATCCAAAATCAAACCCTAAGTACTTTGATGTGATTCACATTTCATCCCAGTTGGGCAAGTTGGCAGACTATAAGTTTGGGTCTGAAAAGATTGTGTCCAAAGCATGTGATCCATATCCATACCAGGATAGCTTGATGGATGGAGGCATTAATATCTATAAAGAATTGTTTTTTTGTGAAATACTTGAAGAAGTTACTCGGGATCAGGCTTTCACAGTTGTGCCAAACTGGAGATGTAATAGCACAGATGCGTTTTGCAGTAAGTTGGGTCCATTTGTGTCAGATAAGGAGATTAAAGCGACAGATGGGGGCTTTAAAGGTGTTAAACTTTACATGCAGAATGTTAAGTGTGAGCAAAAAGTTTCTCGGGGAAATGTCAGTTCTGCAAGGGTTTCAGCATTGTTTAGAGCTGTTCCTCCATCAGAGAATCAGTATGCTGCAGCACTGAGATCTGGGCTTGGCAACATGACTGTTGCTGCTGAGGGAGTTTGGAAGTCAACTAGTGGGCAGCTTTGCATGGTAGGCTGTCTTGGAGTTGTTGATGCTGAAGGGAGTGGGTGTGATTCTCGGATCTGTTTGTATATACCTATTTCATTTTCCATAAAGCAACGGAGCATTATTTTTGGGAGTTTTTCTAGCACAAATAAGAAGAATGCATCATACTTTCCTTTATCATTTGAAAAGCTAGTGCAGCCAACAGAGCTGTGGAATTATTTTAAAGTTTCCCATCCAAATTACATCTACACACAATTTGTTGCAGCTGGTACTATCCTAGAAGAGAATGAGCCCTTCACTTTTCGAACTGTCATCAAGAAGTCTTTTCTTCAATTCCCCAAACTGGAGGACACAGAGGCGTTCCTAGTTAGTCTTTCGCTTCTCTCGGAAGATCTCACCCTTCATGTCTCTGCATTTCCTGATCCATCTTCTAGTCATTCACGGCCTAGAACTGATGTTCAACTGGAAATTCTTTCAGTTGGTCCATTGTTTGGGCGTTACTGGTCTTCACACAATGGTTCCACCACAGATGAGGAGACCCCTTACCACACCAAGGCTGAATACACTGAAAAGCAGCTCCTTCTCAATGTATCAGCACAGCTCAGTCTCACTGGAAAAGATTATGGAAACTTTTCTATGCTTTTCTTGGAGGGTCTTTATGACCCACATGTTGGAAAGATGTATTTAGTTGGTTGCAGGGATGTCCGAGCATCATGGAAGATCTTATTTGAGAGCATGGATCTTGAAGCTGGGATGGACTGTTTAGTTGAGGTGGTGGTGTCATACCCTCCGACTACAACTCGGTGGTTAGTCAATCCAACAGCATTGATTTCCATAGTTAGCAAAAGAACTGAAGATGACCCTCTCCACTTTAGTACAATCAAGCTTGAAACTTTTCCAATTATGTACAGGAAGCAGCGGGAAGACATTCTATCTCATAGGGGTGTTGAGGGGATCCTCCGCATTTTGACACTTTCACTGGCAATTGCTTGCATTTTAAGCCAGCTGTTCTACATCAAGCATAATTTGGATTATGTCCCCTACATATCACTTGTTATGCTAGGTGTCCAAGCTCTTGGTTATAGTCTTCCTCTGATCACTGGTGCAGAAGCTCTCTTCAAGAGAATCTCTTCTGAAACTTATGAGACGTCATCTTATGATCTTGAGAACAATCAGTGGTTTCATATAATGGATTACACTGTGAAGCTTCTTGTGATGGTCTCATTTCTACTGACTTTGAGACTATGTCAGAAGGTGTGGAAATCTCGCATAAGATCATTAACACGAGCCCCTTTAGAACCACAGCGTGTCCCTAGTGATAAGCGGGTACTTCTTACCACCGTTACAATCCATGTCATTGGGTATGTAATAGTTCTTATCATTCATAGTATGAAGACTAGCCAGGGACTTATCCGGGTGAAATCACATTTAATATCAAGGGGAAATTCCCATATGTTGCGGGAATGGGAAGCAGTACTAGAAGAATATGTGGGTCTTGTTCAAGATTTTTTCCTGCTCCCTCAAATTATTGGCAACTTTGTGTGGCAGATTGATTGTAAACCACTCAGTAAACTCTATTTCATTGGAATCACGGCAGTCAGACTGTTCCCTCATTTTTATGATTACATAAGAACACCTGTTCGGAATCCTTACTTTGCTGAAGATTATGAGTTTGTCAACCCAAATTTGGATTTTTACTCAAAGTTTGGGGATATTGCAATACCTATGACAGCAATTATTCTTGCAATAGCTGTCTATATTCAGCAGAGGTGGAATTATGAGAAGCTTAGCCAGACTCTTACCTTGGGGCATCATAAGCTTTTTCCATTGGGGTCTAGAATGTATGAGCGATTGCCTTCCCAGATAGTTGAAGCTGAGCTTGTTTCTGGAGTTAATGGTAATGTTGCACATGAAAAGGAGTGTAATGATGTAGAATGACATCATAAGCATTCAAATTACAGAGAAGAAAATGTTGTTGTAGACATACATCTAACGTGGATGCTATCTTGGTGGTTTACTATTACATAAGAAATGTTTGGGTTTCTGAAGGATAATGATTAAAACACAGTTTTTCCATATTAATACAGTTATTTTGGAAAAAGTGAAAATATGTCCATGTTTAGTGTATTAATAGCTCCTAGAAAAATCATGTGTATAGAGCTTGTCACATGTAGAACCTTCAACATGGAAGTCCTATTTAGTTGAGCCCGCAAGAGAAGTGTGATTTTTTGTTAATTTCAGCTTATGCTCAAATATCATCTCAGATATTATACGCACAGGTATCAATAAAGATGCTGGATGAGCTTTATTATTTACTCATAATTATGCTAAAAGAAATTTTTAAAAAAATATTTCCATATTTTCTGGTGCTTGGTATGATAATAAATGCAAATTAATACTTAGAAAATGTTTTCTATGATCAATGAAAAAACAAGCCCGTCGAACATGACTTTAATGCTTAAAATTTCAGTTTTGGTGTCCATTTCTAAGCTGCCATTGAAATAATAAATTGGAATTTCGTGTTACTAAGCGGTCTGGGAAATTTTGAATAGCAAATATGGATGATAAAAAATTAACAGTTACGAAAGTTGAGAAATTTAAAATTAAATTGCTGATAATTTGAAACTAGGAGAAGTACTCTTTTACAATGATTTCACATCAAAGTCTAGATGACAAGCTATTATTAGTTCTCATCTAGGTTCACCATTGGCTCTCTTTTTTGGCAAAGCTTATTAGAAAAAAAATCTTAAAAGTTAATTGGTACTTACCATCTCATATTTATTCAATCAAACACTTCTTAATCTATATATATATATATATATTATAAAACCGAAGACGTTTAACTATTTGTTGACCTCATCAAAATTTGACACAAGCTTTGGAGTGCTCACAATTTTTCACC
Organism: Quercus ilex subsp. ballota; assembly: GCA_032727855.1. Lineage (NCBI taxonomy): Eukaryota > Viridiplantae > Streptophyta > Magnoliopsida > Fagales > Fagaceae > Quercus > Quercus ilex. The sequence continues at coordinate 30,959,493 of CM064912.1, read as the reverse complement.
TATTTTTTACTGTTTTTTAACTAAACCCTTCACGCAAGTTTTGAAAACCCCGACTACAAAATTTTATCTATGGAAAACCTAAACTAAAAACCTACAGACACAGAAAAACCACCCCATTAACAGTATACACACCAAGCGAATGAAGTCAATCTAACCAATTTTGAGCCGCCCAATGTCTGCAGTGAGGTGCGGCAAAGGCTTACAAAGAAGAAGCTCGAATTGTGGGTGCTTGCACAAGAAACAAATATTGCTTTAAACATGTTCAGGTACACCCCAGCAAGATCATAAGAACTGCAAAAGTAGTGTTGGCTGAGTTTCATATCACACTAAGTCATTCTTATAGGTTGTTGCAAATAGTGACTAACTCATCGTTTTATTATTGTTTTATTTGTTGTTTATGTGAACGAGAGCAGAGTCCCTTTTTGAGTTTAAGAATCTTTTTGACTTTGAGTTTTGTCTAATATGCATGTTTATTTTCTGGATTAGTATTATTATGCACTATAAATTTGGTTTGAAATTGTAGATTATTTTGTAGGTTTTGTTAGATATATTTTTTTTATAAAAAGATTTTACAAAGCAATGAAGTATAAGAAAATATTAATTCTTGGGGTGTGCCTCTCTTTTGTTATGCCATTAGCTGAGAAGATTATTTATTTTCTTGGTATTGTTCTTTAAAGTGAACTCCACATGCTTGATGAAATTTCTAAGTTGAATTTTATGGATAGTTTGAATAGGTTGGCTAAAGATCTTGCATCGGGTTTAGCTTCTATCTACAGATAACCATTTGAATGATGAGAATATGAGGTATTTCTTCTCTTAAAAGCCCATTTAGTAGGTGAGGATGAAGTTTGCCTAGGAAGGTCTATTGTAATAGTAGATGATTAACGGGTTATGGGATGTAATAATAGTGTTGAGCTATTGGGAAAACACCACTTTTGGAACTTAAAAGGCTTCAAGCAATGGTTTTTTTTTTTGTCCTAGCAAATAGTGGTTATTATATCATCTTCTCTATAAATAGGATTAAGCTTCAACTTAGGTTGGTGATTTATACGATAGTGTAGACATAATAGCATGTTCCTTTTCCATTTATCTCATGTTCACTTTGTTTTTCCCTTTACATTTTTTAAACTTACAATTTTCTATCTTAAATGGGGTACGTGTTTTCTTCTCTGAAATCAAACTTTCAATGTTGGGTAGGAAATAAAAGTTCTGAAAATTAGGTCCAATAGATGCAAGAACCCAAACTAAGGTTTGCTCTAAAATTCCTATAAAAAAAGGTTTGCTCTAAAATTTCTTATGCAATTTTCAAATTAAATATGGCCTCTTATTTGAAGATATGAGAATTTAAACTTTCAACATATAAATTAATTTCCTGAGTGCCACCACGTTCATTTGACATTCACCAATTATCATAATCTTACTTTTCTTATTGCAGTATGACATAATGTCTTCTAGATTTAATTTTTCGGGCCTATATTCATTAACTAATTTGAAGAAGTTTTTCGTCCATCTTCTATATCATTACCACTGTATCCTTGCCATAATGATAATGATTTGAACCTTTTTCACTAATCTCATATAAAAAGGATTGTTCAAAGCAAATGTAAATTCACTTTTATAGTAATGAATTTAACCATACATTCATGTAGAATAAGTTTTTTGTTATCATTTTCAAGTCATAGTACCTTCATGTAAACTAAATAGTTTTGATATTTGTTTAATTATTCCTTGCATATTACGAGTTAGAAACTAGTAGTAATAAAAATGGTTCCTAAAAAAAAAAGAGTAATAAAATTTGTTATTTCTAATTTTGAGACGATACTCGTGAGTAGTGATATGACATTTTGAATTGTTTTATCCGTGATATTGTACGTATCTTTATTATTCATATAATTTGGAGAAGTGTTATGTTCATAACACTTTCACAATATTTTTACAATACTTTCACAACAAATTATAGGTGGTAAATTGTTATTGGTTCTAGTTTAAATTCACAACTTAAACTACTTTTTTGCCCACCTGTAACATCTTCTAACCGCTTATCACTTAAAATTTATTGTGAAAATATTGTAGACATAACATTTCCCTATAATTTCATAATTTTTTTTTTTTTACACAATTTATCTTGTTTTCTTTTGTCTTGCCTAAAATATCATGTTGTGGTCTTTTGAAGTTATTGTAGCCACTTTTCTTGATATTTTATTCCGTCTAATATATATAACCCCAGATGGCGATATGTAAATCATTACATACAAGCCTTCTTAGTTCATTTATCACTCTCTCTCTCTCTCTCTGTCTCTCTCTCACACACACATATATATATATATATAATAATAATAATAATTGCTCATATCCACCTCAAATTATGGGTGTTGATAATTTGCACTATGAACTATGAGAATTTGCAATCATCACCCCAATCGCACCAAATTAAACTTGCAAATTTCACCCTACAATTTGATTGACCAGTGAAATTAACGATCACTTACAAGTCATTTGACCCAAAAAAATGAATTCTCCATAGCCAAAAGCCCATCCCATAGCCGGTTATGGGATGGATTTTGCAAGCTTTGTTATAACTGGGGTCAGTGGCGTGATGATTGCGAGTTTTCATAGTTGAGTTGAGCCGCTAAAGTTCTGAAACCCCTGGAGGTCCAAATGAATATGTGCAATTAACCAATTTTTCACTAAGACACATCATTGCCTTGTCCTTCAAGAGTGATTCGAATGTGTCAGAACTTAATATAGTTGATGACAAGAAGTTTTTTCTTTCCTCCGCTGCTAAGTTTCAGGAAATTTATTTTTCTCATAAAGTAGTCAACAGGTCCCGTTAAAAGGGGAAAAAAAAAAACAAAAAGTGTCAATATGACCCGCCATTTGTTGGCTTGTTAGGCTTATTTGTATTTTATAGACAAGCACGTAAGAATTGAATAAAATAAGAAATAGGAATATGTCATAGATAGTGATTCTTCATTGATTGTGAAATATCGATTGTTTTATCTGTGAGTTGCGTGAAAGTAAGATACTCTAAAATTTGAGAGTCCAATTAGTGTAAGCTTTACTACAGGAAATGAGTTCACAATAATTTTTATTTTACTTTTCTCAGTGGTCATAGAAATTGTTACTAAAAAGGATTCATTAAGGCTTCTTTTTTACCGCTGTCATAAATTAATCTATAGCAGTGGTTTTATTAACGGTCATTGTAGTTAATTATTACTAATATTATTAATTTTATTTTTCGGCAGTTTTCAAAACCATTGAAATAAACCATTGGTATATGTTATGTTTTTGTGGCAGTTTTAAAAAACCTCGTTTCATTTAGTGAAATGAGGTCATTTTTTATTCCCCCTCCCCTGAACTTCAAACCAAATTTAAAATATGAAGGGGCTGACCTTTTCACTAGGCCAATTAGGCCATTGCTTAAGGCCCCCAAGTAAAAGGAGGGCCTCAAAATTTTGAAAAAGAGGGGTAGTGAGAAAAAAAAAATTAATTAATGAAAATATGTTATAGATAATTTTTATTTTATTTGTAAATATTGTTGGATTAGAAATGTCTATTAGAAAATATGCATTTGGATATGAAAAAAAAAATTTAAAAAAAGAAGAAGAAAAATTAATTGAGTCTAAAAAAGGATCAATGAATAAATTTATTATTAGTAATAAACAAAGTACAACAAAAAATTTAGATGAAAATATTACAAATGAGCAAGAAATTCACCAAAAAGAGTTAGAAGATAATGAAACGGTACAATTGCAATATAACAATGAAAATAACAATGATGTTCAATTTTGCAATTCAATAAATCTTGATAATGAACTTCAAAAGAATTTAGAAGAAAATGAAAATAATATGATGAAAATCTCACAAATGAACAAGTTTACCATAATGATGTTCAACTAGAAGAAAATGAAAATAACGATGACATGCTAAATTATATTCAAACAAATATTTATGATCCAGGTCATTGGAAAAATATTTACACAAAATTGAGAGATTTTATAGTAGAAAGAGGTCCAATTAGAGAAAATAATATAAATTTTCCTAAAGATGCAAACTCTAGACATTTTTCTACTATTCATTACACTAAAAAATATAAAATGAGGAGAAGCATGATAGAAAATAACTAGCATATTCAAAAGATACAGACAAAGTATTTTGTTTTTATTGCAAGTTGTTTGATTTTAAATGTATTGGTCAACTAGTTAACAAAGGAACTAGAGATTAGAAAAATATTAGTTCTATAATTAGAAACACCATGAAACAACTAGTGAGCATATTACTAACATGAACACTTGGCTAGATTATAAAATGAGATTGTCAAAAAATAAAACAATTGATAAAAATATCCAAGAACAAATTAACAAAGAGAAAGATCATTGGAAAAAGGTTTTATTAAGAATTATTACCGTAGTAAAGAATTTTGGTAAAAATGATTTGGCATTTCGAGGAAAAAAATGAAGTGATTTATGAAGAAAATAATGAAAAATTTTAAGTCTAATTGAAATGGTTGCAAAATTTGATCCAGTTATACAAGAACATATTAGATATATTCAAAATGGTGGAATCCATAATCATTATCTTGGACATAAAATACAAAATGAATTGATACAATTGTTAGCAAATGAGATTAAATGTAAAGTTATTAGAAAGATCAAAGAAGCAAAATATTTTTCAATTATACTTGATTGTACACCAATTAAATGCGAAAGTCGTCAAGAACAAATGTCTCTCATATTACGATGTGTTGATATTTCTACAAGTCCAATAAAAATAGTAGAAAGTATTGTAGAATTTGTAAAAGTTGATGACACTACTAGAAAAGGTCTTTTTGATGAAATTATAAATATAATAAATATTCTTGAGCTTGATAGTAATGATATACGTGGACAAGAATATGATAATATCTAATATGAAAGGAAAACATCAAGAGGTACGAAAAAGATTTCTTGACATAAATCCTAAAGCACTTTTCACACCATGTGGTTTTCATATATAGTCTTAACCTTATACTATGTGAAATGGTCAATTCTTGTCCAAAAGCTATATGATTTTTTGGAGTTATATAATGCATATATACATTGTTTTCTTCTTTTACAAAAAGATGGAACATTTTACAAGATAATGTATCAGATTTAACTCTTAAGTCATTATCACAAACAGATTAGGAAAGTTGCATCGAAAGCGTAAAAGAAATAAAATTCCAAGCTCCACAAATAAGAGATTCTTTGTTACAATTAGCAAAAACAAGTGAAGATCCTAAAATAAAACGTGAAGTTGATTGTTTAGCAAAATATGAAATTGAAAGCTCTGAGCTCTTATTGGATATGACTATTTGGTATGACATATTATTTGCTATCAACACTGTTAGTAAAAATTTACAATAAAAAGACATGTACATTGATGTTGTTATAGATCAATTAAAAGGCCTCATTTCTTATTTTAAAGAATATAGAGAAAATAGATTTACATATGCTATGAATTCATATAAAAAAAATTGCATCTAAAATGAAAATAGAACCTTGTATTTACTAAGAAACGTATAATTTATAGAAAGAAACAATTTGATGAAAATATTCATAATGAGACAACATTATTTGCTGAGGAATCTTTTAGAATTGATTATTTCTTATATATAGTAGATAAAGCAATTAGTTCAATTAAGAATAGGTTTGACCAATTTCAAATATATGAAGATATTTTTGGTTTTCTATTTAACTTCACAAAATTGAAATCACTAGATGATGATAGTTTGCAAAAATATTTCCTTCATCTTGAATCTTTTGTCAAACATGTTGTTTATTATGATATTGATGGTTCAGATTTATTTTTAGAATTAAAAATTTTAAAAGAAATTTTACAAATAAAATATACTCCAATTCACATACTAAATTATATAAAAAGGTTAGATTCATTTCCAAATACATGCATTGCTTATAGAATTTTACTAATAATACCTATTATAGTTGCTTCAAAAAGAAGTATTTCAAAATTAAAATTAATAAAATCATATCTAAGATCGACAATGTCCCAAGAAAGATTAAGTAAATTAGCTAAATTATCGATTGAAAAAGAGATGTTAGAAGAACATGCATACAAAAATTTAATTAGTCAATTTGTATCTCAAAAGGCAAGAAAAATATATTTTAAATGAAATATATTATAATATAAAAATATTAAATATATATATATATATATATATATATATATATAAAGACCTATTTTAGTTGTTGCCTTAGGACTCAAAATGTCGGGAATGGTGGTGTGGATTTCAATACTAAATATGCATTTTATTTGCAATTAGAATTTGATAATAATTTAAAAAAAAAAAAATTGAAATTTTTGTACATTAGCATTTAGCAATGGTTTGTAAACCGTGACAATATATCATAAATATGAATTTTTATTTTCATGTTTATCTTTTAAAAGATATGATAGACTTTTAACGTATAAAGTCTACTTCATGATAATTATTATTTTTAATATCGAGCTTAGATACTAATTGATTTTTTGGTGTAGATAGGTTCGAACTCTAGATCTCTTATTTGATGACAGAAAACTATATCAATTAAGTTAACTAGAACCCAAATAAACGAACAAGACTTGTAGCATAATAAAAGTAAAAAACTGTTGCTATAGGTTCTTCATAACAATGATACAACTACTAAAATGTATCTATTGTAGCAGTATTGTAATTTCCATTAAAAATTGGGTGAAATTATACTTTTCCATCTTAAACTATAACTCATGTTACACTTTGCACCCTAAACTTTTTTTGAGACCGAAGCAAACTTTCATATATTCATTGAAATAGAATCCAAGTACATAGCTTCCAAGGCAATTGGAGGAACATCCTCCATCCAATACATATCTTCCTCTAAACTATTAGCAAATCTAGCTAAAACATGGGCTACCCGATTACAATCTCTTTTAACCCAATTAAATGATACCCTCCTTAACCCACTGATGAGGCATTTAATATCAGCAACCACATTTCCAACAACAGACAGGTCCGGACTTGAAGAGGACAAAGCTCTTATCACATTAACGTTATCGCCTTCAATTATGATCTCATTGAAACCTGTATCAACAGCAAATTCCATGGCTTTTCTACATGCTAGAGTTTCAGCTTCATCACTACTCGATACAGATGGCCCAATAGCAGAGAGTGCAGCCATAACTTCCCCATGTTCATTCCGTATTACAGCCCCAAATCCTGACCTTCCACCATCGCTGAATATGGCAGCATCAAAATTCATTTTGAAGAAAGGATGAGCTGGTGGACGCCATACATTACCTTCAGTTTCCCTTGGCTACGTGACAGCAAGCTGATCTTGCACCTGTGCAAACTCCTCCAGCCATTCCACAGCACGTTTGTTCAGCCATCCCAGATCCTCAAGCTTCCCCCCATGCAAAACACTGTTTCATTGACCCCATAACATCCAGGCCTGCACCAAAAAAAGCGCCATATCTTTTGGTTCTAGTCTGTGCAGTAAATAGAGAAAAAGTTGAACCATATCGGGCTGTCCAAGTGGGCATTTTTGCAGCTTCATTCAACTATCAGCCCATACATCCTGTGCAACAGGGCATTCCCATATCACATGCACCTCATTTTCTGGGCTTTGCAGGCAAATCAGGCAGTAAGTTTCAGCAATAATATTCCTTTTAACTAAGTTGAGATGGGTTGGCAATATTCCTTGGCAAGCTCTCCATCCGAAGATTTTGATTTTTTTAGGAACTTTCATCTTCCATAAGGCCTTCCACACTTGCTGCTCATCATTCCCCCTTGAACATTCTGCCCAATTCTCACTCCTCATGACTTGCCGAGCCACACAATAACCAAATTTCACAGAGTATCTTCCATTCCTATTATGCAGCCAAATAATTGAGTCATCCACACGCCTTCGACTCAAGGGGATTCTAGAAATAGCTTCCGCATCCTCCCTATGAAAGGTATTCATGATAAGATCATGCTTCCAACAGTGTAAATCCGGTTCAATTAGATCTGCCACTAACCATTCTCTCACATCCACACTAGCCGAATATAGAACCTTATTTGTAGGGTGTTTTGGTATCCATTTATCTATCAAAATTTTTATTAAAGTCCCATCTTCTACCCTCCAACTACACCCTGCCTTTAGAATAGGAAGGGCAGCCATAATACTTCTCCAAACATAAGAGCAATTAGGCGACTTAACAGCATCTAGGAAATGAGACCGAGGAAAGTACCGGGTTGAAAAACATTTGTACAAAAGTGAGTCCTTTTGTTGCAGCAACCTCCATCCCTGTTTGGCCAACATAGCCAAATTGAAAGTTCTCAGATCACAGAATCCCATCCCACCATCCTTCTTTGCATTAGTCAGCTTCTCCCAGCTTCTCTAGTGAATCTTCCTTTCATTCCCCACCTGTCCCCACCAAAATCTGGCGCACATAGAATTCAACTCATCACATAATTTAATTGGTAATTGAAATACTCCCATAGTATAAGTGGGAATAGACTGGGCCACTGCTTTTATAAGGATCTCCTTGCCAGCCTTTGATAGCATCATTCCTTTCCACCCTTGTAGTTTTTTCCATACTCGATCCTTTAAGTAAGAGAAAGTTTGGTGCTTGGCATGCCCAATGAGCGTAGGTAGCCCCAAATAAGTCTCAAACCTCTCTACCTCCTTGACACCCAATGTCTCCATAATCTCTAACTTTTTGTCACTCTGAGTGTTACTACTGAAATACACTGATGATTTCTCCAAATTTATACTCTAACCTGAAGCCTTTGCATAAACTTGAAGAATATCAGCAATTGCCTCAGCTTCATTACGGGTTGCCCGACAAAATAGTAGAGAATCATCTGTAAATAACAGGTTAGAAATTATTGGTCCCGTCTACAAACTGAAACTCAATGTATACACCCTTCCATCTGTGCCTTTTCCAGTAGGGAAGTAAACCCCTCTGCACACAATAGAAACAGATACAGTGAAAGAGGATCTCCTTAACGGATTCCTCTAGATGGATGAATATTACCAAATGGCTTGCCATTAATAAGTACAGAAAAAGAAGCTGTAGTAACACAACCCATCACCCTTTTAATCCACCCTTCCGGGAAACCCATCCTTTGCATAATGCCCTATAAAAAAGACCACTCAACTTTGTCATAGGCCTTGCTAATATCTAGTTTTAAAGCGATCGACCCCTTCTTGCCCTTTTTCCTACTGTGCATGGCATGGAGAGTTTCATACGCCACCAGTACATTATCTGTAATGAGACTGCCAGGTACAAATGCACTCTGAGTAGCAGAGATTATATGGGGGAGGACCTGTTTCAACCTATTAGCCAGCACTTTAGAGATAATTTTATACACAACATTGCAAAGGCTAATAGGCCTGAAATCAGTCATTTTCTCCGGATTTTTCACTTTAGGAATGAGCACAATGTTGGTATGATTAATTTTAGGGACCATAACACCAGAATTCAAAAAATCTAAAACAGCAGTTATTACACAATCACCCACTATATGCCAAAATTTTTGGTAGAAAAGAGCATTCATACCATCAGGTCTAGGAGCCTTTGTCGGTTCCATCTGGAACAACGCCTCTCTAATCTCATCAGCACTAAATTCACTGGACAAAATATGCTGCATATCGGGGTTACCTTGCAAGGCACTACATCAAGACAATCATCCATCTGGTCACACAGTCCTGTACTAAACAAATCCTCAAAACACTCTGAGGCCACCACTGCTATATCCTCCACCTCTTCCACCCATTGATTCTACATATTTTTAATCCCTTGAATATGATTCCGCCTCTTTCGTTGAGAAGCTTTGGAGTGAAAGAATTTTGTATTCTTATCCACATACTTCAACCAAGAAATCTTGGATCTCTGTACCCAATAAATCTCCTATTTAAGTAAGAGCTCATCCAACCGTTTGCTCACTTCCAAAAATTCTACCCTATTCTCCACTGTAATCTCCTCTGCATTCAACCTCTCAACCCTTTTTCTGCATTTGTTTGATTTCTTCATTTTCCGGGTTTATCCTCCCTGAACCCCAATCAAACAAATCAGCCCCACAAACCTCTATTTTATCCTTTATTGAGTTCAAACCAGCACCTCCATGCCCAACCCGGTCCTATGCAGCCTTTATCACACCTTCACAATCATCCAACATGAGCCACGACTCTTTAAACTTAAAATTCCTATCCCTTTTACATTTGTTCTGGCCGAAACTCTTAGTTATGAGAATGATAGGTAAATGGTCAGAAGCATGAGAGGAGAGATGTGTGACTGAGCTAAGCTGAAATTTCTCCCTCCATTCCTTTGTAGCCACTTCCCTATCCAGCTTCTCCTTAGCATTTGCAGCCCCAAGCCTCCTGTTATTCCATGTAAAAGGATACCCTCTAAACCCCAAGCCTTCTAACTGGCACAAATCCAATGTTTCCCTAAAAGCTGCAACCTGCTGATGTTATGAAGGATGCTTACTGAGCTTCTCAGAGGAGCTAAGGAATGCATTGAAATCACTAATACACAACCACGGGCCATCAATCAGTGACTTTAAGTGAGCTAACAGCTGCCAAGACTTCTCTTTCTGACTTGCTTCAGGCCACCCGTAAAAACATGTCAAAAACCACTCAAAACCATCATCTTCCTTCACTTTACCCAATATATGATTAGCCGTATAGTTTATAACCTCCAACTTCACATCATTCTTCCAAATCAAAGCCAATCCACCTCCTGAGTCCGGGTACTTCACAATGATTCGGTTTGGGAAGGGGAGGTTTTCATATAGTCGTAAAAAACCTTCCTTATCCAACCGAGTTTCCATTAGAAAGCACACCGTGGGAGCTTGTTCCCTCAAAATTCTGCGAAGGTCTCGACCTGTCCAAGGGTTCCCAAGCCCTTGGCAGTTCCAACTTAGGACCCTTATTGCTCCCGGCAAGGGTGGGCCACCACCCTCGTCGATGTATCATCTTCTGTTGTACTGCACCCATTCAGCCTTCCATGTTTCACAGCTTTTTCTTCATAATCACAATTACACTCTGTCTCTGTCTCTCTATCAGTACCCCTTTTCCCAAGTGTTGGTAAATTTAGGGCCTTAGTAAACCCACTCAGCCCAAACTCCATCCGGTTAAATCTTGTCCACTTGCCTTGACTTTTTGTTGACAAAAGCCCAACACTTTCATCGGCCCAAGGAGTCATTGGTTGCACTTTGCACCTTTCTTTAATCAAATCCACAATATCCCTAATTACTGTTTCTGTATCCGTAGCAGTCCCTTATTCCACGTTAGAACCATCCTCAAGGCATGCAAAATTAACTCCCTTAGACTTCGTTTCAACCCCTTCATTATCGTGCTGCTGAGATTCAGGAAAAATCCCCTGAATTGTGGGATTTCCTTTATCGTGCTGTTGAGATTCAAGAAAAATCCCTTGATTTGTGGGATTTCCTTTATCATGACAGCTGTTTACGCGGCCAGGAATCTCCTTCTCCTCCACTGGTAGTTCCGCTGCCACCTCTGTGTGGTTGAAACTCTACCCAAAGACGTCCTCCCTATCCTCTTCAGGCCGCCATCTTGGGTGTGCACTCCGTTTAGGAGGAGACCTAGCCCGGCCACCCTCAGACTTCAACCACTCACCATATTGATAATCTACTTCATCCCCATTCTTTTTCCTAGCAAAGTGTGGCACACAGTGAAGCAGATCGTGGCCAAGCAGACCATAGCAGTGACAAAATATGGGCAGACGCTCATATTTAAAGGTCACCCATGATCTCATTCCATCCGATCCTGCTATGAAGCCGCCTCGTCGTAACGGTTTCTCAAGTGGTAGTGCAACTCTGACCCGCATAAAGAGATTCTGAACATCTTGTTTGCGTTGCCTTTCCACATCCTCCACCACCCCTAGTCTGTTCCCCAATTCTCGTGCAACTTGGGGGGAAGCCATATCAAATGGGGCTCCCCAAATTTGGACCCATAAAGAAGCATGAGTCCATTTGATATTACCCACATTCATCCCTTTCCTCCAACGTTGAAGCATGAGCAATTGATTATCAAACATCCATGGACCCCCTGTAAGCACTATATTCATGTCAAACTCCGATTGGAATTTGAATTGGAACAGGTTTGCGCCAACCTCCAGAATCTGTAACGTATCCTCCAATCCCCATGCTTGTCTTAGGATACTTTTTGCTGCCCTTCTATTGAAGGATTTGCACGTAAGAAACTTCCCCAGGAGACTAAGAGTACAACTTTCAATTGCTTCTAAACGTCCCTCATCTGAAATCTCTATAACCTCTTCTTCTTCCACTATTAGTTTCATATTTTCCAAACCATGAATCACCTCCTCTGCCATGATTAGTGAGGCTAGCATAAAAAAGCAAAAGAATACCCCCAGGGCAAGCCTAAGGGAAGGAGATACTCGATGCTAGTTGAGAGAGAGAGCTCCTACGAGGGAGAGTTAGAAGTCTTTGAGATGAAATCATTAAATGATAACGGAACCCAATGCACCCTAAACTTTTTGAATGTACTTTTTGCACCATAAACTGTGATTCTTGTTACACTTTGTACCTTGATGTTAAGTTTACTGTTAACTTGGATGAAAAAAATGACACTACGTGAAAAGACCTAACTACCCGTCTTCTTAATACTTTAAAAAAAAAAGATAAATTACACTTTACCACCCTAAACTATACTTCTTATTACACTTTCACTTTAAAATCTGAATTTTCATTCAAATTAACAACAAACTTAATGGCATGGTGCAAAATGTAACAGAAGTCATAGGTTAGGGTGCAAAACGTGCACTCAAAAATATTAGGGGTGTAAAATATAACATGAGATATAGTTTAGGATGGTAAAGTGTAATTTTTCCTAAGGCTCCGTTTGGGAGTTCATAAGGGAATGAAATGGAATGGAATGATCATAAGCGAATGGAAATGAATAGAACGGAATGAAATGTATTTAAGTAAGGGATTGGAATGGAATGGAATGGAATGAAATTAAGTAATCTTGATTGGATGTTTTAAAATAAAGAAATGAAAATGAATGGAATGTAAGTAATCTTGTTTGTGAGCAACATGAATGGAATGGAATCATTTTATGACAATGTTACTATTAGACCCGGATTTTAAAATAAAGAGTTGAATATATAGGGGTATTTTGGGAGTTTTAGTAAAAAAATTATTAAATCTAATTTCATTCCCTCTCATTCCTCTCAATTTTTAAGGGAATAAAAATTTGAGATTTTAAGGGAATAAAGAGGAATGAGTGTTCTATTCTACCCATTCCATTCACTCTCACTTAAACTCCCAAATAAGGGAATTGACTTTTCATTCTCTCCATTAAAACTCTCAAACAAGGGAATGAAAAAAATATTCTAAAATGATTCTTTTTATTCATTTCCCTTCTATTCCATTCCCTCATTCCAAACGAGACCTTAAAGTAATTTCTTATACATTTTACAATGGTTTTGATCGCTGTTAAAAGTGGTCGTCGTTATAAAATATTTATATCATCAATTAGGAAAAACCTCTACATCGCGATGGACTTTAGGTACCACTTTCTACTCTAGCGACACTTTTTTTTTTTTTTTTTGGGATAATTAAGAATAATTGCATTCAAGGAAAAGAGGAAGACCTTAATCATCTCCACCTTCGGGGCAAAATATCTAATTAGGATGAGAGGAGATGGTTAATGGCCCATCTCTACTTTCTAGCAACACTTGATTGACCATTTTAAAACTGTTTTTTGTAGTGATTTTGACAGTCACTAAAAGTCTTTTTTTTTTTTTTTTTTTGGGTAATGAATATGGGCTAGTTCCTTAGGGTTTGTTTGGTTGAGATGTCAAGGTGGAAAAGTGGAAGAACGTAAAATTTTTTTGTTTGGTTGAGGAGAGAAGTGAAATGATGGAAAAAATAATTATATATAAATTGACTTATATACTCTTATTATAAAAAATTATGCCCAATTAAAATAGAGCAAAAAATCAACAAAAAAATCAATCATACCAAGTTTATTATAAAAAAAAATCATGTCCAAAAAAAAAAAAAAAGAAGCAAAGAATTAACCAAAAAAAAAACCAATCCTACCGAACTTGGCCAGTTAAAAAGATAAAAAGCAAAGTAGTGAACCGAAAGGAAAAAAAAAAAAAAAATCATGCCCACAGCCCCAAAAAAAAAAAAAAAAAGCAATGACAGGTAGGCAGCACGAAGCTTCTTAGAGCATTCACAGCAGTGAAGGAAAAATTTTAGCTATTTAGCTATACAAAAAGTCACTTTATCTATTTTACCTACACACATGGTGCAGTAATGGATCTATTTTATCTTTTAACACAATAAAATAATATAACCACTACAATAAAATAATATATCCTACTACCCAAAAAAACAGCCATAGCACCAACCAAAATCACTCTACTATCAGCCACAGCCACAGTCACACCCACAACAACCACCACCACCACCACCACCACCACCAAGGAAAAAAAAAAAAACCCAAATCTCCAATCTTTTTCCTCAACCACAGCCACAACCACCACCACCACCAACAATCCACAGCAGGAAAAAAAAAAAAAACCCAAATTTCCAATCTTTTTCCTCAACCACAGCCACAACCACCACCACCAGTCCACAGCACAGAGAGAGAGAGAAAAAAAAAAAAACACCCACCACGAGCATGCACTCCGATCACATTGGCGAGCTGGGTTGGTAGAAGGGGGGGGGTCGGCGATCCACGAGCAAGCACTCTGATCGGCGGCTTGGGAGACCAGAGGTGAGAGAGTGAGAGACCGGAGTGAGAGAGTGAGAGGCCGGAGTGAGGCTGATCGGCGACTTAAGAGACTGAAGTTGAGAGAGTGAGAGACCGGAGTGAAAGAGTGAGAGGTCGAAGTGAGAGAGTGAGCTTGAGAGAGATGTTCAGAGATGAGATGAGAGAGAGAGAGAGAGAGAGAGAGAGAGAGAGAGGCAGGTATTAAGGGAAATGTTAACGAGTGCCGTTGGAGCATTGGCTAAGAATCCATTTTAAAAAAGTTTTGATATCACTTTATGGGAAATAAAAAAAGCTGTCAAAATATTAATTGTTTTTTTTTCTTTTCCTATAAAAACTTTCTTTAATTGCATTGTTAACCAATGTCTTACAGCACTCGTTAACATGGCTCTTATTTTAATCACCGGTTGATTAAAATAATATATATATATATCTTTCATGAACAGTACACATCTATTTTTAGATGTGTACTGTAGCAGTGGAGCTAAAAAAAAAAAAGATTTAGCTCCACTGTTGTAGCACGTTTTTTTGTGATTAGGGAGATAAAATATACCAATATACTTATATAGCAAAACTGCTGTGAATGCTCTAATAAGAACATTTTTGTTTAAATCTTGTTGCACAATTTTCTCTCTAACTTGAGGAGATTGTATTTTAATGGTCTTGGAGAGAAAACTCATGAGTCCCACTAATTTTTTCATCTCTCTCTCCTCCCAACTAAATACACCAATTTTTAGTTTTTTTATCTCTTATTTTCTACCCATCCGGCTTTTATCCCAACCAAACATACCCTTAAGTTGGGTCTTCTAGTGCTTAACTTTGGGAATTTCTTGTGTTTAATTGGTTATTAGAAGAATATATATTTTTTCTTTAGTGCCCAATTAAGGTACAAATATATATTGTATTATACAGTGGCAGAGCTAAATTCCTAGTTGGGTGGAGAGAGAGATGATTGTCATATACTTTAATTAACAATTAAAGTTTACATTTTATTCAAGACTATTGAATATATGTTAATGTAATTGTTATACGAATCTAACATAAAATGTAAACTTTAATTTATTTTTTCACACTTAGCTTATTTTACTCAATTTTTCTCGATGATTTTTCATATTTTGAAATTGTTGCATGATTTCTTCACACTCAATAGTCTTAAATATATATATTTTAATATATATGACTAAATAATTATCCCTCTACTGATTTTTTTTTTAATGGGAGGCGTGCTTTGTTTGCATCATATATACATTTTTTTTTTTTTTTTTTTCAGAGTTCTATTCTCGTACTGATTCCTATTCTGTGTATGTGTAGCCAGTAGCAAGGTTGTTAATTTTTTATTTTTTTAATCATTTCCAAGTGAGACCCACGGCTTTATATTATAGTTGTAGGCTTGTAGTGCGTTTTTGTCTGGTCAATCAGCTTTTATGTTTAGACTACTATTCATTGAATCGACGTTAAGATTTTTTTCTGTCTTTTGTGTCGGGGGAAATAAAGTATTTTACGTCATTATAATATTATTAGTGGAAAAATTTTAAAGTTCAGAGGGGCACCTGCCCCCGCTCCCTCTGCCCCTGATTATTATATCGTTGTGCGCTTATTGATATTGTTTTTCATTATTATAAGATGGGCGAAGCATCCTTCTCTAAACCAATTATAACTTACGACAAAACATGATTAAATTTTTATAACAGAGTGGTGGGTGGGTGTCCTTGTAACCCATTAATAAAGTGGAATTTTGATTAAAAACTCATTTTCACTTTTCAAGATCTCTTTTTGCGCGATTTGCCATCATTTAATAAGATGCACTGTGTTTAAAAAATTACTTATGCAACTATAAATTAGGTCATGTTAATGAGTGTCCTTAAGACACTCGTTAATAATTCATTTTAGAAAAGTTTTCATACCACTTTTATGAGAAATGAAAAAAGTTGTCAAAATATTAATTACTTTTTTTTCATTTCTCATAAAAACTTTGTTTAAATGAATTATTAACCAGTACCCTGAGGGTACTTGTTAGTCTTTTTCCTATAAATTATTCTACAATTTTTTTTGTTATAATTTTGACATAACAAATTGTAAATGATTAATTATCATTTATACATAAACTCATTATATTTTATTCATCAATTATTTCAATCATATCCCAGTTCTGACAAAAAGTTGTAAAAAATTGTGTGGTATTAGAATTTTTCTATTAAAAATCAAAAGTTGCATTTCAAGGTGATATCATTGATGGCGTCATAACCATGCAATATGTCATTGTAATTAATTTTCTTTCTATGATGTTTCTATGACGTCATAACCATACAACCACTTTGATGTTTCTCTCCGCGCGCAATTGTAATTAATTTTCTTTCTTTCTTTATTTTATTTTTATTTTTTGAAATTTGTTTTCTTTTATGTTTGATATAATCTAATCTTATGCAGGTGTTAGCCTATGTTTAATGCCGGCCAATAACTTTAAGTTGTTGAATCTATTCCTTCTCCAAAAAAAAAAAAAAAAAAAAAAAAAATTTGTTGAATCTATTTTTTTAATACTAATTGCACTTCTCCGATTTTTTAATTTTTAATTTTTTTGAATTCAACCATTATGATCTCTAATAATTTCTATGAAAAACACCAAAAGGTGCTAGTTATTAAGCTATAAATCTTTTAGTCCGCTTTTTAGATCATGGGTATCAATGATTTAAACTTGCACCCATAACTGGACCTTAAATTGCTTCTCAAAAAAAAAAAAAAAAAAAAAACTTTAGATATATAATTTAATAATAATTAATTGCGATGGCTATATTTCAAAACAAATATTTAAATATCTTGAATTATGTACTATGAAAATTATAAAATTTTCTCTCTTTAGAATTCATAGATGGATTAAAGTTCTATATAATATACGATTTGAAAAATTAAGTTTAAAACTT
Source organism: Quercus ilex subsp. ballota (assembly GCA_032727855.1). Taxonomy (NCBI): domain Eukaryota; kingdom Viridiplantae; phylum Streptophyta; class Magnoliopsida; order Fagales; family Fagaceae; genus Quercus; species Quercus ilex. Next base: position 30,941,828 of record CM064912.1, on the reverse strand, counting down.
TTATTTAAAATTCATAATAAAAAGATTTTTTTGAAACAAAATCTTGGCAATTCAAACCAATACAATGTTAAATTTCATATCAAACAAGTTATACTGAAATTTATTATTTGAATTTCCTAATCCAGATGTAAGCATGTAGAGTAGAAGTGAACCATTCAAAGACATTTTAAACGAAAGTATCTTTTTGTTCCCTACATTTTGAGCTAGTTTCTTTTTTGGTCCCCACATTTTTTGAACTCCTATTTTGGGACTTAAATTTTAAAAATCTTTTTCCATTTAGTCTCTACTGTCATCTCACTAATGGAAAGTACTTACATGCCACATAAAGTGCACAGTTAGCACATGAAGATTACCCACATTGAAACTTGAAGAACCTTAAACCAACTTCAAAAGCTCTATGGGATTTCCCATTGAAACCCAAAGAAAATTAGAGAGAATCAATGTGGAAATGATTGAATGGAATTATCGGATGATGATAAGATCAATGATGGAAAAAGACCCACGGATGAAAACCCTTCTTCCCCAAAGACCTATGCCAAAAAACCATAAGTTTTCTTGTTCTTCCATAGAGACCCATAGCCGAAATCAATAAACTCAAAACAAATCCCGAAATTTCAAACACTAGAAAAACCTAGAAACCTAAAATCTCAAACAATACCCAGTTTATTTCAAACAAACAATAACAAATTCAACCAACCTAGCCAATTTAACTAACTAAATCAAACAAACCCAAAAAACCCAACCAATTCACTCATAACAACAACAACAAACTCAACCTACCCATCAAATATCTAAACTCAAATTAACTGTCATAGACCCATAACTCAAATAGATTCAACACAGAGAGAGAGAGAGAGAGAGAGAGAGAGAGAGAGAGAGAGAGAGAGAGATGTATTGGTTTTTTGTGTGGGTTTAATTTTTTTGGTTTGTGTGTATTTGATTCTGTGTTTTTTTTCTAAGGGGAAAAAAAAAAAATGAAAAATGCCAAATTTTGTGTGTGTGTGAGTGTGTGTTCTTGTGTTTGATTATTTGGATTTGTATTCTTATGTGTTTTTGTTCAAGTTGAACCCATATATGAATTAATGTGTTTTTGGTTTTTAATTTCATTTTTTTCTTTGGTTAAAATTGATAAATTAATTTTTTAAAATTAGATGTTGACGTTACATTATTATTATTATTATGGCCATGTAGGCACTCCATGTGCCAACTGTGTATTCCATGTGCTATGTAGGCACTTTTCGTTAGTAAGATGACAGTAGAGATTAATTTGAAATTGAATTTCAAATTTTAGGGACCAAAATAGGAGCTCAATAAATGTGGGCGCGAAAGTGGAAACTAGCCCAAAACATAGAGATGAAAAAGATATTTTTCCCAATATTTATTTCAGTCTAAGGATAGTAAAATTAAAAGTAAAAATTATCTAAATATATTAATTGAAAAAATTAACAAAATAAATAAACAAATGTAAACCAATATAACTACAAATATATGTTTCATATCATTGAAATAAACGAACAAATATAACCAATTAATAGTTAGTAATAATCAAAGGAAGAGATTGATCTAAATACATAAATTTAAGACATCTAATACAATTCCTTAAAGTATATTGAGAAAATAAATTTATCTAAAATTAATCAAAGTATAACAAAAGTAATGCTACTACCACAAACTATTTTACAATATTTTTATAAATTATTGATGTGACAAATTCTTACTAGTTTTAATCTGGACCTACCCCTAACATCACATTTGTATTTACAAATAATTATTTGAAAAATGCTAAAACCGCATCAGCAGTTTGTAAAAATATTGTAAAGTAGTTTGTATTTGTAGCATTACTCTTACAACAAATACTTGTAAAGTTGTATACATGTTTCACTACCTTGATTGTTTCTAAAAATATGTAAAATTAATTTTTTTTTTGTTCCTCCAAATATTTATAAATTTGGGTTTATATAAAAAAATCCAAAGTTTGAAATTGTGGAAAAAATCTAGAGATGGAGGAAAAGAAAATATAATGGATTGGATGCTCAGTTTTGGTATCATATGAGGAGATTGAGTAGTTTTTTTTTTTTTTTTTAATTTTATATATATATATATATATATATATATATATATATATATATATATATATAGGAAGCCTCTGATTGAATTCACGATAAAAGAAAGATTAATAAATTTTTTGGAATTGTTCACCGCAATTTCACCATTAGCTTCATCCTATCTAAAACATTTCGAAGTTTATGCCTTTATGAGATAAGTCATTTATAGGATATGGGATAAGCAGAAAAAAAAAAAAAAAAAAAAAAAATCATGAGTAGTGAAATGAGTAAAGTACGTAGGACAAGACTAGTCTCATTTCACGCGTGGAGGACTTTTTTTTTTTTTTAGTGGTCCTATTCTGTAGCCAAAAAAAAAAAAACCTGTGTTTTTATTTTGAGAATTTAATTTATAAGTAGATAAAATTTTTTTTAAAATCAATAGGAGAGTGACTATAATTTTTAGGCAATGTTTTAGTGGGAGTTAGAGTTGTATTTTTACCGGATTGTCTTTTAGTTTTGTCTCTACTTAAACATAAGGATATATGGGCATTTCTGAACTTAAAAAATTAGGATTCTAAACAGGGAAAATCTCTTCAATAATAGTATAGATAAAAACTAAGAAAAAAATAAAATAAAATGGTGGTTTGGTTTGTCAGGGAAGCTCATTTCCTTTGTTTTTCGTTGTTTGTTCGCTCAACGTGGGAGTGAAGGTGCTTATTTATTTTTTTTAATTTTAATAACATCAGTGGAGTCAAATTTCTTAAGAATGGATGATAATACTAGTAACTATAGGTTATTTTTAGAAGTCCAGGGGGGCAACTACCCCTCTTGTCCCCTTGCTCCGCCACTACTTGTTCTTCTCACAATTTTTAAAACTTGTATCATGTAAGAATATTTACAGACAATATTCCTACAAATTAAGTCATAGACTCTAAAAAATGTTTACCAAATGATGATGTATAAATTCTTTAACTACCACCCTTGTTGCAAATAGTGCCAGATAAAAAGTCTCCCAATTCTTAACATTGTTTGGTTGGAGGATGGAAAAGTGCGGAGATAAAAAATGGTTAGCGGATAGAAAAGTGGAGAATAAAAGTTTTTTTTTTCTTATGTGTGTTTTGTTAGGAGAATGGAAAAATGAAAAATTCTTTCATTTGGTTCAAAAGAAAAATGAGAGGATAGAAAATATAGTTTATAGAAATTTACTAATAGATTCCTATTACAATAAAAAAAAAAATTAGTAGTTAAAAAATTTGCTGTCAATATATATATATATATATATATAAACCTAAATGTTATAGCTGGAAAAAAGGAAAAAAGAAAAGAAAGGGAAACTAACATGTGAGAGAAGATGGGGGTAGATGGGTAATTTTTCATCAAGCCCCCCTTTAAAGCCCATATTTTCCCCTAAATTGGGGAGACTCCATAATCACCCCAAATGGTGGGTTAGGAAGAAAACTTGAGCCCACAATTTTCTCCTCCCATTTTCCCATCTCAACCAAACATCCTTCACTCTGATTTTCTCCCTATTTTCATTCCCCACATTTTCCACCCTTTAATAATCTCCCCTAACCAATCAGGCCCCTAAACCTGAGAAAGTATAATATCTTCACAGTGGATAATATCATTTGTCTATCATTCTACTAAAAAAATCTCGCATGTTTAAAATTGCTAAGTCAGAAAAAATTTTAAATAGAAGCTAACTACTGACTTAGCAATTTTAAACAGATGGAATTCTTTTAGTAGAATGGTGGATAAGTGACGTGGTTTACTATGAGTATGGTATAATTTCTCCTAAAACCCAAATGCCCTCTATCTTTTGAATCACACACTTTTCCCAAGTCACCCAATTCATGCATTTATTTGAACCACCATTCCCCCATCAATTTTCCTTGCCATTGCACTAAGTTTGTTACATACTATACAAGGTAGTTTAAAGACATTCATCGTGAAGGGTAGGATAGTCTTGTGTTTGAATTTTATTTAATTGCATCAAAGAGAAAAATAAAAAAGAATTTGTGTAAGGACAAAGTTTAGCTACAAAATTAGTTGTAGTATAAGGCTATAACCTTATTCAATATCTTTTTATTAGAGATGAATTTTGGCAAATTTACCATTGAATTACATTTTATTATATCTTCCATGCTTGCAAAATTTCTAGAAAATTAAAGATCAATAGTAATGTCATCAATAAATTGTTTAAATTACAAGTTTTTGTATTTTTATGTATAAAATATAAGCTTATAGATCATATTAGTAGATAATATCTAATGACACAAAATTTAACATAATGACATAAAGAACATGCAACTCAACTGTTAAAATTTTAAAATATATAATAATATTAATGATATTAAGTAACAACTAATATATAGCTAAATTTTGTCTTTTATTTAATTACATTTTCTTTAGGGAGCGGGGGGTGCTTTTATGCAATCATCTCTACTGAACCTATCATCCTACCGTTGGAGATCATTAGACCATTAGTTTCTTTTTAATCTCAAAGTATAATAAGGCATGAATCTTCTTCTTCTACAGTTGTAGATCATTAGACCAATAGTTTCTTTTTTATCTCAAAGTATACTAAGGCATGAATCTTCTTCTTCTTCTTCTTCTTCTTTTTTCTTTCTTTTTAATTTTTTTTTTAAAAGCTAAGGTACCAGAGCATGAATGATGAATCTGAATTCCACGCTCTAGTACTTGGGAATAAATGCATCCCTAGCTGCTTTATGGAGAAATCCAAGCCTTAAAAATTTTCTAACTCATATCATATGGAATTGAACCATGACCCTCTCAAACAAAATATTGATCAATTCATATAAAATTAAGTTGAAAGGAGATTGTATTAGAATTTTTTCCCCTCTCCTTTGTGTGTGTTTGTTTCTAAAAAAAAAAAAAAAAAAAAGTAGAAAGGAAATTATTATTATTTTTTATTAAGGAAAGAAGAGTAATTAAAGCAAACTCTAACACAACAGAACCTTTAATTTATTTCATCCTTGACTCTTAAAAGGCCAGAAAGGAAAAGGAAGAAAAGAAGCTAGCCTTGAAACTTGAAAGTTGTATGCAAAGGAAATGAATGAAGCCTGTACCATTTTTGGAGTTGAAATAGTTAAATGAGAGAGAGAGAGAGAGAGAGAGAGAGAGAGAGATCTTTTTCCAAACTTGGAAAGTGTTTTTTTCTTTTGGGTCCAGTTAATGTGTGTTCTTAGGGCACACATTAACCATTCATTTTGGAAAAGTTTTTATAGAAAATTGAAAAAACTGTCAAAGCAGTAAATTAGTTTTTCGCCTTTCTATAAAAAAAAATCCTAAAATTGATTATTAATATATGCTCTAAGGACACACATTAGTAAATTTTTTTTTTTTAAATTTTAGCAGAACTTGGAAAGTTGAATATAGTATAGTTATTAAATATAGAGGGTTATCTATCTGCAGAAATGGGCCACGACTTACTCATTTGTTTTTTTGCAGATGATAGTCTCTTATTTTGCAGGGCTACTACTCAAGAATGTCAGGCTATACAAAGGATCCTTGTGGTTTATGAAGAAGCTTCCTGGAAATAGCTTAATAGAACTAAAACTAAAACTACTTTAATTTTTAGCAAAAATGTCCCTTAGGTGATGCAAGAGGATATTATCACAATGCTTGGTGTGCTAGAGATTAAGTAGTATGAGAAGTATTTGGGTCTCCCCTCCTTTGTGGGGCGGGGTAAAAAAGCTTGTCTACTTTACATCAAGGAGCGGGTGTGGTCCAAAATAAAGGGGTGGAAGGAGAAATTACTTTCTCAAGCTGGTAGGGAGGTTCTTTTGAAAGCTGTGGTCCAAGCTATATCGGCTTATTCAATGAGCTATTTCAAATTACCCACTACTTTATGTAATGAGATTGAGGTTATGATACGTAAATTTTGGTGGGGACAATGAGGTGATAGAAGAAAGGTTCATTGGGTTAAGTGGCAGAAGCTCTGTAAGCCAAAAAATAAAGGTGGTATAGGTTTCCATGAGTTGGAGAAGTTCAATGTTGCTTTATTGGCTAAACAAGTCTGGAGATTGGCTTCCGATCATGATTCTTTGTTTTCTAGATTCTTCAAAGCCAAATATTATCCAAATGGATCAATATTTGATGCTAAGGAGAATGTAGGATCTTATGCATGGAAAAGCATCCTTAAGGGTTGGGATGTAATTAGAAGGGGGATGAAGTGGAGGATTGGAGATGGCTCTATAGTTCGGATTTACCAAGACAAGTGGCTCCTAGGTAGTGAACATGGAGGCATCACCTCTCCTTTAGTTGACCTCACTTTGGATGCCACGATCTCCATTCTAATTGATCATGAGCAAGGCCAATGGAGAGAGGATGAGGTGGATAGATTGTTTATATCGGAGGAATCTACTGTTATCAAAGCCATTCCTTTGAGTTATTCTAGCTAAAGGGATATGATTTTCTGGCCTAATTGCAGAGATGGCGTTTGTTCGGTGAAATCGGGGTATAAAAAGCTTATGGAGCTGGAAGAAGAGAATGAGCCTGTGGCTAATACGTCCTCTGTTAATGAGCTGAAGATTACGTGGAATGCCATTTGGAAGCTTCAGGTTCCAAACAGGATTAAACTACTCATGTGGTGAGCGGGGTCTGATTCTTTGCCTACTAAGGTGAACTTGACGAAGAGGATGCTACTGATAGAGGCTACATGCAATCAGTGTAATGAGGGACTTGAGGACACATTTCATGCATTATGGATGTGCCCTTAGTTGTCCACGGTTTGGCAAGTGCTTTCCTCGATTTGGTCACAACGTCTAGCTCAAGTACAAGCTTCCTGAGTGTAATCCAGCAGGCACAGCTACAAGGTAAGAGGTTTGATCTATTTGCTTGGACAGTTTCTATTATCTGGCTACAAAGGAATAAGGTGCGTTTAGGTGAAGTTGCGACCCCGATTGCGAGAATTCCTCCCATGGCGTGTGATGCACTTCAGGAATATCACCAGCTTAGACCTCCCCACGAGAAACTTCCTCGGATGTTTAGAGATGTGAAATGGCATCCTCCATCGGTTGACCGTGTGAAAGTGAACTTCGATGGGGCACTTTTTGAGGGGGAAAGAAAGGTTGGTCTGGGTGCGATAATCCACAATGATAGCGGATTGGTCATGGCTACTCTATCATAGAATATTCCACTGCCTAGGTCGGTAGAGATGGTGGAAGTGCTAGCAGCACGTCGAGCTCTCTAGTTCGCTAAGGAGTTGGGTTCCCAAAGGCTGTTTATTGAAGGTGATTTGGAAACTAATATCAATGCCATCAACAGCGAGAATATGGCTCAATCTGAGTTTAGGTAAATTTTGCAGGACATTAAATCTCTTATTTCTTCTTTTTGTTTTGTTTCCTTTAGTCATGTTAAAAGACAAGGTAATTGTTTGGCTCATTGTTTAGCTAGAAGGGCTATTTCTAGCTCTTTGGATGTATGGACGGAGTCTGTTCCTCCAGACGTGCTAGATGTTTACAACTCTGATCTTTGTTTGATTGAATAAAAATTTCCCTTGTAAGGGGCTTCTCAAATAAATAAATAAATATTCCATAGTCAACTTCTTTGTCAACATCCTAGGGCCGTGTACAACTCTTACACCGTTATGTAACGTCATGGCTTAAGAAAGATTGATAAAGGCGTCATCATATTATAACACTGGTGCACGTCATCATAGACATCACTTGAATAATTGCACCAAATGTAGACATGGCAAAACGGGTCAGAATTTTTTGACCCGACCTAACCCGACCCGAAAAATACCCGACCCGAACCCGATTGTTTTGACCCGAAGCAAAAACGGGTTGACCCGTGACCCGACCCGTGTTTTTTGCAGGTCAACCCGACCCGACCTGCGACCCGACCCGAACCCGAACCATTTTTTTAAAACTTTTTTTTTTTTGGGTAAAAAAATAGTAAAACTAAGACAATATTGGTTTAATTGTTTATTGTGAACTTTAAGAAAACAATTGATACATTTACATAACTATATGCAAATTAATTGAAAGATAAATGGTTGAACATTCTGTAATGAGTAAATATTTTTAGATATCAAATAGCAAAGTACATGCCAAGATAATCTGGTTACAGTAGAATTAAAAACATAGATTTAAAATTGTAGACATGTGAGAAATATTCACAAGTGTGAAAATAGTGAAGCTAAAGTATCAAATTAGCATAAATTATGAATACTTAGACCTATTTTTTAATAATTTATGTCCAAAATAAACGGCTTTTCAAAATAAATTATGATATTTCCTAGAGTGTGTGTTGCTTAACAATAATATGAAATTCATAAAACAGACCATGTATAAATAAGTAAGCAATCAAATTTTAAAGTATATCTCAAATTGAAATAGAGTGTCAACCACAACTGATAATAGATTATAAAATTAATTTTCAAGATTGTAAATTTCTTATATATTTTTATTCTTTATCAAATGAGTTATCCAATAAGTCATTTGTAATTTTGTTTTATATTTAGAATGTTGATATTGTGTAGAAATAAAACTTGTGTATTTGTTT